>VXBC01002021.1:143439-259981 GCA_013399945.1 Ploceus nigricollis | reverse complement strand
GTACTGCTACAGAAATTTTTGTTTTAAAAACCATTAGTGTTGTCTGATTATCTATCTGTTCACTCCTCCTCCATCCTAATTAATATTAGGATCAGTCTAAATGAAATACACTGAGTTTCTTTCTGCAATGATAATGCCTAAATCAAAATTGTTAAGTTCATCCAGCAGCATGGGAAAAAAATACAAGGACCATCAGAATTACTGAACACCATCCAAAGTTTTGAGTAGGAAATCTGTGGACAAAGTACTGCAGTAGCTAATGCTTAATTTCTGTTTTAGACAGTCTAAAAGCACAAATTGTTCCTGTCAACACACAACTTATACTAGCTGAATTCAAAACTGATTTCTATCAAATTAAATTCAAGGCCACTGCACAGCTGCAGGTACCACACAAATGTGAAGAGTTGCTTCTCAGAAATACCTGTTCTGCAGAAATTTGAGACAGACCTGATACAGTGAAATATAATAATGTGACAGCAAGCTATAGAAGCTGGAAATAAAGTAGGCATGTGCTTAGTATGTTAATTGTCTAGACAGTTTTGGTGTAGCAATTTCAACTGAAATGAGTAGTCCACACCATCAGGAGATAGAAATCAGTGCCATCAGCAAAATATATAGCTCTGCATTTATATTGTTATGAATTACAGGAGCTTTCATGCTTTATCACATAGAATGTTAAGATTAAAAATATACAGAAAACATTCCAAAATGCCAATATGTTAAGAATAATAATAGATTTGATAATATTAATGCTACAAATTCTATATCATTAATGCTATTCATACTAAAATCAATAAAAATGCTGTATCCTTGCTGATTTTTATATAGAGAAGAGAATGATTGCAGCTGTAACAAAAAGTGGTTCTTTTTCTAGAGTGTAATGATTTTGATGCATTTGCACAGTAGCCATTGTTGCTTTTGATGAAGGTTCTGGATGCCTTCAAGGCAGAATTGGATGGGGTTCTGAGCAACCTAGTCTAGTGGAAGGTGTCCCTGACCATGGCAGGAGGTTGGAAGTGAATGATCTTAAATGTCCCTTCCAACCTAGAACATTGTGTGATTCTATGACCTACAGCATGGTTTTGTAGTTCCCTCAAGATGAGTGAAGATCCTGTCCTGCTCTTTGCTTCACAGCATGGCAGTCACCTGACCATCACTGAAATTTATTCATTGTGAACACTTCTTTATTATTAAAGGAAAGAAGACAGCCTCCAGCAGCAATCAGTGAAGGCATAAAGGTAAGTAGTAGTTCTGGTGTGGATGCATTTGTAGCACATACTGGAAAAGATTTCCGAGTTGCCTGAGCAAACAGAGCAGCCACTAGCTCCAAAATCAGAGGCAGCCTAGTACTAGCAATCCAGTGCTGCAGCAAGTAGAGCTGACAGCCCTGTTGTTCTCAAGATTAATCCAGTATCTCTTCACAGCTCAGTGCTGTATGGATACATGACCTGAACAGTATGTTAAGCCATGGAGTTGAGGAAATTTGTCTCAGACATAAAAGAACAAAATAACTGAAACAAAAAATAGGTCTCATGCCAACTTTATCTGTTTCTTTCTTAGAGGAACAAAAGCAACACAATTCTTAAAATCTAAATGTGCTTAACACAAGACCTGCCATACTTCACTTATGGAAAAGGTGACTCAAGAAGTATGATTACATGCAACATCAGGAAAACTCTAAAAATTACTTGGAATAGTATGTTTGATTCAAATTTGGAATAAGTTTGATTCTATGGTATTCAAATGACCTCACAGTAACCATCTGGGACTGTGTGGTTGAATTATGCATAAAGAATCCTTTCATCAAATCCTGATGAAGTAAACTCAGATACCAAATGACAATGTCTCGAAGTGATTTCTCAACAATGCATAGCAGCTGGAGGAAAAGTCTTTTAAAAACCCCACAAAACTGGGAGAAAGAGCCATGTGGTTAAGACCTCACTTGTGTTCTCCAGAAATGTGGGGATTTTAAGACCTTTTCTCTGAAATTTAAAGCAATGATTGCCATAAAAAAAGGACAAGCAGAAGGAGAGCTATTGGTGCTTGGTGCTGGTTCTGAATCTTTTAATGGGCTTTCCAATGAAATGGGAAACTGACACTGCCTATGAACCACAATACAGAAACCTAAAGAGCACTGCAGTCACAAAGATATGAACAATGGGCTATTAAGCTGAGGAAAAAATAGCATATGACTTATGACTTGACTGCAGAATATGATGCCTTTAGAGATACACAGCTTAACAGATAAGCTTTTCTTTCTCTAAAGCAGGGTGCACTAAGTCTGAGCTGAACACTAATTTCTAGTGTCTGAAACAGTCTGGACCATCCACCATAGAAACACACTGTTCTGTGCAGACTGACCAATGCAGGAGTTTATGAATTTTTTAACAGCAGGGTGTCAGTCTCAAAATTCCTGATGAGAAACCAGATGAAGAACAAGATAGGAACTGAGTCCTTATACAGAAAATACTAAAATTTCAGAATAATTGCATAGTTTTTGTTAAACTATTTTGTCAGTCCCTCTAAGTGATACAGAGCTGGAAGGAAAAGTAGTTGGTCAAGTGCTGTGAAAATAAAATGTCACAGGAAGGAAGGAAACTGAGTACTTTTGCAGATTTCCTTCTCTCTCTCTCTCTTTTTTTTTAATAGATTTTGTTTGGATTTAGCTAAAATAAATCTCCTTCAAGCACTTTTCTTCAAGAGTAACCTCGAAAATTCACACCTTAATTATTGTTTTGCAACATTACTAGTGGCTGAAATATCAGGAAAACCAAACACCCTTCTTGATAACTTAAGGGCACTGTAGTGTGCTGTACACGGAAAACCATTATAACAGATACATGAAGTCTCAGAGTGCATCTGAAGCACACTTTGCAGATAAGCACTTAAATTGAAACAGTAACTGAACTTTCCAAAGACAAACTTAGAATAGTTATATACTATAAGGTCAGTTGTGCCCTACATGCTGAATACCTAATCTTGGTATCCAAATTCCTTATGCATTGCCTCCTGCACTGTAAGCTAACAGGTGCTTCAGGCTTAGGTATACTAAACTATACCAAATAAGAATACTTGACTTACTTGGTTTAGGTGTACACAAATAGCTCTTTGTTTACATTCAAGTGTTTAAAGCAGAAAAAATACACTTAGGAAATTTTCTTACTTACTAAGTAAATCAAACTCCAAGTAATTATAACAAGTATTACACATATATGGAAAGTTATCCTTGTGTCTAAAATTATTTTTGATTTTACCCTTAAATGAGCAGTTTAGCTATGTCCAAACACTGTTACTGATCTAACTTCAACATTTCAGTGAAAGGTAGATAGGCTCAGATATTGAAAAAAAATTATCTTGAGTGAAGAAAATTCATTGAAGTTCGACTTAGGCATTACTGTTCCCTGAATACTATCAATATGATGGGTGGCCTCACTGCTTTCTTCGGCCTAGTGCCTTCCCCTTTGGTCACTTTGCAGCACAGATGGCCAGGAAGTAAGTATGCCTGATGATAAGAGTAGTTGTGTTTTTAGCTGGCCTTTCTGTCTTCTAAGGACAGTTCAGTGGTTTTTTGGGTTTTTTTGGTTTTTTTTCTTTTTTTTTGCTTTCACCAAATGAGTATCTATTATTATATGGAAGTTCCTCCTTTTGTTTACAGTTATTTGAATTCAGGAAAGATTGATAGCCACAGAGCACTAACCTCTATCAGATATACATAAATGTGATTGATTGATTGATTGATTGCATGAATGTGTTTTGTAGTATCTCATACGTTAAATACGTAGTATTTTTTTTGTAGTATCTCATACGTAGATGGAAATTCTTAGACTACAACTCAGAAATCTGCATCTGACAGACAAAAGCCTGATGAGAGAATTTCAAGTCTACAGTTACAGTGTATTCCCAATACTTTCATGGAGGGGAAAATAGTAACAACTCGCAAAGGAGCATTTACAAAGGCAAACCTTCTCCTAATACTTCTCCTTGCCTCAATTATTCTTGTGAAGAGCCTTTCTTCACATTGGGTTACTGGAAAGCTTATGATGAGGTAATCTTGATGACATCATGAGCCTGCCAAGTCAGTCTGTCTTTCGGGAGGGATGAGATATGCAGACAGCCCCAGTTTGAGGGATCTCCAGGCGAGACAAACATGTATTGCTGACATAAATACATCTGATGAAACTGAGCTCTGATTCATCTCATCAGGACAGCAGTTTTGGACTGCAGGCTGTGTGCAGTGCACTTGTTCACTGAACGATGCATCTCCTACCCTGCAATAGCTTCCAAATGATTTCTGGGTACAATCTGAGATATGGCCTTTTTACTTAGAAAGCCTCATTCACAAACTATTATAGAGAAAGGTAGCAAAGGCAAGTGGCATGCCCTGTTATTTTTCGCATTCAACATGGGAACCAAGATGATATGGCTAGTAGGAAAAAAAGGTACAGAAACTGAAATTCTCTAAATGAGGTAGGAATTAAAGTTAATTCACTCTAATTGGAAGCAATTAGATAATTTCTGAAATTGCCATTTTTGTAGGAAATATTTTTAATTAATCAGAGATTAGTACTATATACTGGGAAAAAGTGTTCTGGGTAGTTACAGATCCTTTGTGCATCGTGAGTAGTGCACTCATGCATCTCAGATCTGCTAAATGGAGGCTATAAACCAAAAATTAATGGATACATTAAGGACAAAATGCCTTAGTGTGCTCTCCTGAAACAGAAACTCACTGTTGTTCAGTCAGCTGGCAGAGAATTTCAATGTTGATGTTGGTGATTTTGTTCTGTTTGCTTGCACCCGAGCATACCACAAGACTGTTCAGGTAAAGGTAGAAGAGCAAATCACATCAGTTTTGCCTTGCACCCAGACTTACCACAGGACTCTCTGACTTAGGCCAGGAAGCAAAATATTTTGTAACAACTGTTTGATACAGTAGCACTGTAGTAGCAAATCTATAATAAAGGCCCCCAATCTGCAACTATTAGAAGGAATCACATAATTCAGAACCTACAGATACATCACAGCCGGAACAAATAGACCAGACCTGTGCAGAGAGGAGAGAAAACAAAACATTACTTTGGATCAGGCTGATTCTGACCTATGGAAAAGTGTATCAATACTCCCTTTTTTGCCCAGCTGTTTGATGCACCCTGGGATGGGGTTTGCCCTCCTGGCTACCAGGGCTCACTGCTGACTCCCACTGAGCTGCTGCCTACCATGAACCCCAGATCCCTCTCTGCTGGGCTGCTCACCAGCCCAGGTTTGTACATGTACATCTTTCAGGGTTTGTACATGTGCCTGGCATTACTTGGTCCTGGGTGCAGAAACTGGTTTACCAGATACACACCGACTCATCATGCCCAAGATCAGAACCGGGCTAGATCTGGGCCATACATCTGGTGGGTAGCCCTGCTCCCAGGTCTCTGTGTCCCCAATGACATCCCAGTGGTCTTGAGAGATTTGCAGGAACTTTGTTTTCTCTCCTCTCTGCACAGGTCTGGTCTATTTGTTCCGGCTGTGATGTATCTGTAGGTTCTGAATTATGTGATTCCTTCTAATAGTTGCAGATTGGGGGCCTTTATTATAGATTTGCTACTACAGTGCTACTGTATCAAACGAACAGTTGGTTCATTTTAGGTCAAAAGACCTGAAATAGTGATGGTTGCATTGTGTAAAAATGGTATTGCTTCAGCACAAAGTTCCTAGCACAGACTTAACCCTGCACGTATCCATGACTGGTGTTAAGGAGAGAGGCAGGTCTGCGAGTAAGAAGTGGGGAATATTTTGCAGGCTATATTCTTTCTCCAAAACAATTCCACATGGTAACTAGCCAAATTCCCCTGCAAAGGACAGGGAGCTGTGTCAGAAACAGACACGAGGGTGAGATCAGCTCTGATGAGTTCTGTTCATATACCTGGCAAAGGGTATTCAGACCAACAGATAAATACTTTTGAAGTGTTTGTTGCATGGGTAATTTTTTTTTTGTTCTGTTACTGGTATTAATAAAAAACATCTTTTTCTCTTCATTTCCTCCAATTTTTAAATAAAAAAAAAAAAAACAGGAAGATATTTTTATGATTGCTACATACTTGTACAAGTATGGATAGGATTTGACAGACATGACCAGGAGTGGCTTTTTCTCTATGTCATTTGTCAGCCACAATTGATAACAAATGGCAAGGCATTTTCTGTCTATGACTAGCATGCTGTTAAGCAAGGAATCCGTCTGTATTAATTTCTACTTCATAAGTGGGGGGAGCTTGTCTCTAAACTGGGACACATTATGGTGAAAACTTTCAACTAGGAATGCCAAATGTTGCAGAAGCAACGAGATGAACACAAATCTGGCTTGATAGAGCATACCAAGAGAGAGCAGAGGAAATATTTTAAAAGCTGAGACTACCCAAGTCATTTACAGATGCTACCAAGTGTGAAAAGCACAGAAATATCACCTGTTTATGTAGCAGCTGCCATTCATGACAGCAACTGTTTTTGAAAAACATCTTTAAAACTCCACCAAGATTTACTGTGCTCATGATTTGACACCACATCCTTCTCTTCCATTGCTTCACAACATACCCAATTCTACATTGTACTTTCTAGAGGGACATTTTAATGCAGTTTTTTCTTCCCCCCAATCAAAAATGCTAAAAAGGTGGCCTAATACTGAATGAAAATGACTGAGGGTCTGAACATGGACTTCTCAACACATCAAACAGCCATAACATTATTCATAGAGAGCTATATTAAGCATCAGGTGCTGCATAAATAAATAAAGCTGCATTCATGAGTGTATGCAGAGTGTTTTGAACTACTTGATTAAACTGCTCCTTATTAGTGAAAATTATGATTAACAATGAGCTTATAACAACAAAGCTCTCTCTCCAAGCACTACAATAAAAAGAAAGAAATGAGAAGCACACTTTAGATTGCAGTTGCTGTGCTAATAATTAATAAATGAAGCCATACTGAAAGGGAATGTGGAAGATTTTTAGGTTGACCAAAAAAAGAGTGCAATTTGTTGTTTTATTTCTGGCATTTTTTTAAGAAAACAGTAAGACTTCATTGTTACTTGGATTTTACAACATGATGAGAGAGATGCCGAAGATCAAGCTAAAGGGTCAAGCAGGAGGCCCTGGGATAAATACACTTAAGGGAATCTAAGCAATTTTGTTGCTCCATTATGTTCCACAAATTAAGCTGGTAGCTTTTCCATCCAGCTATAACATTAATCCATCAGCTGAAGAAGAGACAAGGTCATTATCATTTATTATTTATAAGACAGGGCACGCACAACTTATTTGACATCATCCTTGCCACAGCTAATGAGAAACTGCAATAAATCCATATTTATGGACCTCTCACAGAAGATACGAAAAATCCCATATCTAATGATTCATTTTTCTGTGATAGGGAAGGGCTTGCTAACCTACACAACTATATAGATTATTGTATATGATTGTGTCTGTCCCAAAGGAATGAGCTTTCCACACCACTACTGCGGTTTGAGGGATGTCCCTGTGTCCATATATGAACATTGCATAAACATGAAACAACAAGCATGAGTCAAAGAGATGTTTTTACACGAGTAAAACCAAAAAAACTACTGGTTTACCGAAACAGGAGTAACCAAAACAAACCAGAAATCAATTTAAACAATTTAAGTTCTTCAGCTCTTAAATCTACTTTACAGTCAACAGCGTTAGGCTGAGATTCTGACTGGCACAAGTTGGGGAAACACAAGCCAATGCCAAGATCCTGGGAAGCATTTCCAACACCAGTCCAATATGAGCATGAAGGTAGTGAGCTTAAAAATGCTGGCACCTGGAATGAGGCCCTACGTCATTCTATACTGCAAAAATCATCCTCCAGTGCCCATCTTGCTCTCTCTCTTACCCATGGAGAGACAGAGAGACTAGACAGAGAGCCTGGCTCAGAACGTGCAGGCAGGAACTTGGCTGCACCTCTGAGCACAGAGAGCTAAGGACTTGAGCAGTATTTAGTTCCCTACCTCTTATTTAGCAGTACGTCTGTGGCCTGGAGACTAGGAGAAATGCAAGGTGCTGCCAGAAGATTGGGGCAGGCTGGGACTGGCACTGCTGTTACAAAAACCATCATGGCAGCTGGTCAGAAGTGGTGATTCCTGTAGGATTTGTCCTGGTATGGAGACAAAGAACAATATGGAGGGAGAAATTTGAGAAGTAAGGGGCAGATTTACAGGAGGCATTTTATGGGGAAAGTGCAGGTAGCACAAACAAGGATCGAGGGCACAATCCTGAAGTTTCCCTTTTCTCCCAGCAGGTCTCCAGACATCTGACATTATCAATTTCTTTCATAGTGTGAATGATTTTATGGGACAGGATTTGGCAACAGCTGGTGTTTTCTTGTAAAGCACATCAGACCACTCTGAAGCAACTACCACATTCCCCAAGATCTCAGCTTACATTAAAATCAGACAATAACTTTGCTGTTACCTCTGCAGAGCTCCACATTGCACCATATATAACTAACAAAGAGATAAGTAAATTAGCCTGTCCTAAAATGAAAAGAAAGTACAGGCTGATCCTTTTGTTTCACTGAAGCTAAAACTCTGTTGTGGTTTAATTCCAGCCGGCAGCTAAGCACCACTCAGATGCTTTGGTCACCCATCTTCCCCCAGTGGGATGAAGAAGAGAATCAGAAAGAAGGTGAAACCCATTGGTTGAGATGAGAATAGGTTAAAAAATGTAATTAAACAACAATAAAAATAGCAATAATAATAACAATAATTTTCATGCAAAGGAATACAACAAAAAGAGAGACAGAAACAAAACCCAAGTGAAACAAGTGATGCACAACACAGTTGCTAACCAATGCCCAGCTCATCCTTGGGCAGCAACCAGTCCCTCCCACCAGCTTATATACTGAACATGACATTCTATGGTATGGAATATCCTTTTGGCTAGTTTGGCTCAGCTGTCCTTGCTGTGCTGCCTCCCAGCTTCCAGTGTACTGCCTTGTTGGCAGAGCAAGGGAAACTGAAATGTCCTTGATTTAGAGCAGGCACTACTTAGCAACAACTACATCAGTGTGTTATCAACATCATTCTCATACTAAATCCAAAACATAGCACTGTGCCAGCTACCAGGAAGAAAATTATCCTAGACAAAACAGCAATTTAAACACTAACACAGTTGTTTCTTTCCTCATGGGACACCAGAGTGCTAAAGCTCTGACCTTTGCTATTTTCCACCAGCTGTCATAGCTGAAATAGGTGCTGATTGGTATATGCAGCCAGCTGTAACATTCTCCTGTAAGAAAAGAGAAACCAAACCTCAGCACTGAGAGAGGTCTGAGGCACATTCATGCCCTCCTGGGAGGTCACCAGAGGAGATCAAAACACCTGCTCCATCCTCTCATGAGTGTAACCATCACCTATCAGAAAGAATGCCTTATTTTGGTTTCACCTGGGTGGAGAAAGTTTCTACAGATAATTTTAGGGAAGATAACTAAGCCTCATTTATTCCTAGTCTGACCTTCATGGCTGCACGTTTTTTTTGCACATAAACACATGTAGGTTTTCACAGATGATGTGAAACCTTCCTTTTTCATAGCTCTGGTGTACCTCCATCACAGCCAACAACTTGCTAAAAGTTTCAAACAATGACCATCTTCTGCTAAGCTGATCAAAAAGAAGACCAAAAATGCTAATGAACTAGATCACTCCATTTAAAGACTTAGCTCAAGGCTGCTAAAGTACAAATATATCCATTAAATACACATTTAGAAGAAAAATGGCAACCTACTGTACCAAATAATTGTATGAGTTGTTATATTTCTTAGCTGAGGCAGAAATAATTGTTGAATAACTAACTGTGTGTATAACAAAAAATATTGCGAGTGAATTAACACTTTTTTCAAAAAAGACTAAATCTTCCAAAAGATCAAATATTTCAAAATCTGACATGCATTTTCAATTCTTTGTGTTATTCCAAGGGTTCATACATACTGAGCAACTAGACGCTGTTTAAACTCTTCAGTAAAATGCTCTTTTGCCTTACAAAGCCTACACTTCTGTATATTTTAAGATAAAAGCTAATACAGTATTTCA
Source organism: Ploceus nigricollis (assembly GCA_013399945.1). Classification (NCBI taxonomy): domain Eukaryota; kingdom Metazoa; phylum Chordata; class Aves; order Passeriformes; family Ploceidae; genus Ploceus; species Ploceus nigricollis. The sequence goes on along the minus strand of VXBC01002021.1, from coordinate 249,891 downwards.
GAAACTCCGCTTTTGAGAGTAGGATCCAAGGGCCCCCAAAAATTTGGAGTCAGTGACCACGGGCTAGTTTTAGATGTGTGATATGTCAGTTTTTTCTGGAAGTGCTGCTGTGCTTCCATTAACGGAAAGAAAATACAGTCCAAACCTGAGCATCTTAGATCCTCTGTATTATACTTTATAAATCTGTGCCTGTTGCCTTGGAGGTCATAAAAAAAATCACATCTAAGAAACAGGAAAACAGTCAAGAAAGAAGGACAGAGAAACAAAAGGTTTTTGAGTTGGCCCCAGAAACACCAAATTCACCCCAGTGTACTTCTGCTGAAAACAATGGAAGTACACAGGAGCTGAATTTTTCCCACTGTTTTTACACAACAGTAAGCACCCTGTTAAACTATTTTATCCAATAGTCCTGCACATTTTCAGTAGGTGAACAGACCTTTGCTATGTGGGACTGAGGAGTTTTTAAATATGTTTGTATTCTTGCAAATAATTACTTCCTTAATCTTTGGAAATCCTGTTTCCAACCAGAAATTCTGTTTGGTGTTGAGAGGGTGACAATCCTGACACAGGGGAGGAAGGGACAAGGATGAACACTGACAATACCAAGCATCAGCATTCACAATCACTGCCAGAGCACTCCCTAGGTAACAGTAATTTGCTATAAGCTCATTAAGGGATAAATTTAGCCTCTTATAATTCAGTTTCTGATAGCAAGCAATAAGAAGTTGTTTTGCAAACAGACAGCTGATGGAGCTCTTATACCTCTGGGAGTACAAGGTGAGGGCAACTTCCAAAGCAATGTTGGTAAAACTTCCCTGTGGGTTCCTTGGTGTGGGGGAAGCTCTGCCTTACATCTCCACCGAGTTGATCAGTGTGATGGGGCAGAAGTGCATTACCTTCAGCCCTCACCATCAGGAGCTGCAGCTCTGCCAGATCCCAAAAGAGATGCACAAAAGAAGGCTCCTCCTTGCAACAACTGCCCACCCTCCTTAACAGGCCCACACAGGCTGCTCCTCACCATTACCCCGCTGTCACCTCTGCGACACCAAGGGAGATCTCCTGGCAGTTTCTGCAGGAGCTACATTAAGCATCAAGGTGCAGCCACAGAGGGCATCAAATAGATAGATGATATTCCTTGGCTTAGAGCAAATCACCACAGCTTTATGCAGTACTTAGACAGATGAAAGCAAAATCAATATTCTCATGAAATAACAAGGAAATACTCACTACTTGCATTTTTCCACTCTGCTGATATATGTAGTTTAAGTTACAATAAAAAATTTTGTCTGATTACCAAAAAAAATTGCTGAGAAATACAGTGTGGTAAACTTGCCCTAGCCCTGCTTTTTCTCTTTTTTTAAATATGCCCTAGATCATTAGGGCATATGCAGAATAAAAAGCAGCAAATCATTTGCCACAGAGAAAAGACTGGATTTCTATAAGAAAAAGGCTTACATTTAAAAATATATACATCTACTTCAGCTAGCAACAGCCCAAAGATAGGAAAGTGTACATTCCTTTGAGTAACAAATCATACTTGGCAGTCTCTTTGGGAGAGCTATGTTAAGAACTAGTCTCCTGATAGTAACACATGAAGCCATTGAAATTTCATAAGCTTTCTACAGCTGCATACATGAGAAAAAAAATTAAAATAAAGCACTTGGCATGAAGTAAGTTTGTATAACAAATAATTCTAGAGAGTGTGGAAAAAATGCATTGTGCATCCTTGTGCTTGAAGGCAGAGCTGAAATTCAGCAAGAGGCCTTTGCACAGGGAGGGTGGTGCTGCAGCAGTCTGCTAGCACATCTATAGAGCAGAGCCCAGATAAGCCATCAGGAAGGGAGAATAAGCCCATGTGCACAGTCCTACTCTTCATCCACCCTACCAACACACTGCAGCCTGTGAGTCACTCAAAAATCCTGTAGAGACAGAGACAATACAGTTATTTGCTTAAATACACTATGAAACGAGTCACAGTTAATGCTTTCTCCAGCTGTAAGTGCTAAAAGCATCAGGATACCCATAAAACATCTCCCACAAACAACTGCAGTGACCGCGGGATCTGCTGTTGAGCTCGTACTTACATCACGGCATCAGCCGGGACAAAGCTCGGCATTTAACTATTTCTTCGTAAGCTGCTTCCCCATGCTTGTCTGCTCATTGTGCCATTCCTTCCATTGATTGCTTGTGTTTGGCAGCATCTGGACTGCAAAATGATCCTTTGCCCCCTTTTTTGCAAAATCAGCAGGCTGCGGAGGGATGCGTGACCACTGCTGCAGCCGATGTATCCAAACAGCCCAATGCAGCAGAGGCTTTAGCTCCCCCTTCCCAGCCTGGGTTTTTTCTTTCTTTGTCTGTGTGGGGTTTTTTTTAAAGAGATATGGTCCTGACTAACCTCAGGTTTCAGGAGCACAATACAAGCTCCAGGCACGGGCCAGTCAAACAGATGTGGAAGGATACCAAGACAGAAGGCCAAAATAATACAATTTTAAGAGATGTTACTCAAGGTATAACATGTATTTGAACTGTTTCCTGTAAGAGATCAAATTTTGTGATTGGTTCTGTTTAATTCAAGTTTTTCTTGACATTTTGCTGCTTTATTTCTTCACTTTTTAATTTTTTTCAGCTCATACAATAGATATAATAGGTTTTCTGCTTATTTATTTCACCCTTCAACTCTCCTTCTGTGTCAAAGAATGTTTACATTTAAATGTTCATAATTTGAAGAAGTCCTCTGTTAAAACTTCCATCTGTATAGCAGTTTTAGCAAATATCTTTACTGTTCTGCCTCTGTTTTGCTAACATGGTATGCTCACACTCTTTAGGACTTCCTTAAATTAATTTGTCAGTGCTGATTACATCAAAAGTCAGAAGTCTGTGGGCTACAGTAGCATCCCAGACTTGGTTTCATTTTTTAAGCTGGCACAGATAGCTGTTAGCACTTCCACATTTTTAAACTCATCTCCTTATTAATTTTACATTCATATTCCTATTCATGTGATCAACTGCATAAAGAAGATCTCAGCATTTAAGGTGTTTCTAAGGTTTTTCATTCTCTCCCCTTGGTCAGTCATGTTAACTTGTCAGGTTGACACCCAGGAAAACCAAGAAACCTTTCCTTTGAGAGCCTTTCTAATCTCGCCAGTTGTGTTTCTTTGAATTCCACATGCAAGCGTAGAATTCTGTCCCTCCCCTTGATCCAGTAGCCTACTGCCAGAAACACATCATTCCAAACTGTCAGTCTTCATTTAAAATGCTGGACTAACGCAGAATTTCACAACAGCTTCAGGACTGGCTGAAAGGATGAGATTGAGGATTTCTCCTGAGTCTGGACCTCTCTCTTCCCTCTACAGTCCTGAGCTGCACAGGTGATGGACTAGAAATAGCTGCTCTACAGGGTAATATCAGCAGAGGCAGAAAAAACAAACACAACGTGCTAATTCAGCTTTGTACAGACAGAGGACTCCTCCTTAGACAACTCCTGGACTTTACTACACCTCTGCTGCTTTTGGTTAGAAAAACCTGTTTTCCTGCCAAGGAGCTGAGGCTGGCTTCTGTCATGCTGAAGGTTAAAATAACATTGCAAATACTAAGAGGATACTGCTGCATTGTATAAAAGAAAATATTACTCCTCCAAGGAAAAGAAGTCTGTTCCATATTAAAGTACATCTGATAGTAAGTGAAATTATTTGTGTTATCAGAAGCAATTTACCAGAAGAGGACAGCATCCTTGTATTTGGAATCCTGATCATGAAAGGTCTAGAGGAACTGAGCGTAAGTAAGCAACAACACTGTCCCTACAATATTGCTTTTTGTTGCATAGAGATCAAGGAAAACACATTTTTGTGGTCATCACATCTCAGCTTTAACCACAGAAACAGTAAGAAATCCTGTCTGAGTTCAAGTAAACAAAAGGACATTGTAACCAGGCAAAGCAGACTGTTTAGCCAGGAAAACACATAGTGCCAGTCTCCAAAACATTGCCCCACTGGATAAGCTCCTGCAGCACAATGATATCACACAGCTGTCGTGTTGCTCCTAAGTTTCACTGCCAAAAGGATTGGCCCCAGTGCAGTGGCACTCTGAGAACGACCTTCTGAGCAGGGCATGTGTGTCGGCTGCAACTGCCCGTGGCCACGCTGGCCACATAGGCCAGTAGCATGGCATCAGCCCTGTTTATCAATGTCACATTCTGAATGCAGAAAAAAAATCCATATAGGGGGATGGGAAAGAAGCCACAGATGACACAGGAAGCATTGCAAGGACAGGAGGCAATGGGGGAGAGGATGTCAAAATAAAAATGCTTTAAAAGCACTCTCTCACAAAGTGCTCAAATCCTTTTTAAGCAGCAGGCATAAAGAGCCCTCCTTTGAAATTCCATTCCTAGAGTGAAAATAGATTATGAACAACTAGCATTATTAGCAATCTTCTTATAAAAGAATGTCAGCTGAGGGCAGCCCTGTGTCTGAAAGCTGAGCCTGAAAAAGCAGCTGGGCTTCCCATGTGGGAAGCAGGTGAAGGACAGATTTCCCCTCCAGGGACATTTTGAAACAAAGGCAAAAATAAATATTTGATTGATGCATTCAGCATCCCAGCTGTGAAAATCAAGTAAAATTAGAAGGCTCATTTCTGCTGCTGCTGAGTTTGGTATGACTTCTATTGGTGCTGACATAGGTGAAGTGCAGCCAGCCAGCTACACAAATTGGTGGCCTGCAAAGCTGATACCTTGTCAAGTTCACCCGCCTCCTCTTTCAGTCAGAAACATTTTTCTTATTTCTCTTCCTCTTTAATTTCATTTCCCTCCTCCTCAAATGGGACACCTCCTCTCACACAGCACCCTCAACATCAGTAGCTTCTCTGTGTTGTCTGTGAATGGAGAGGCACAAAGTCACATCCCCTGATGCCTCTTGGGCATTCACTGTGGCAGTGGCAGAATGGGGAGAGCTGGGCTCCTACTGGGCAGCACTGGGCTGGAGGCAGCCAAAAACACCCTGCCACATACAGGGCCACTGTCACATTCAGTACAAGCAAATGGTTTCATCGTCCAGATGCCACCTGCCCGCTGCCACCCCTGTAATGAGGGGAGCTGAAATCTTCCTCAAGTGGCAGTGTATTGCATCTAGGTAACAGACCCAGTTCAGAAGGTACAAGAGCACTCTGACTGCTTTAACTGTGGAAAATCACGTAAGAGCTGACCCAACCACTCTGAGAAATAAAAAACAAAATGAAAAATCTTAATCAAAATTAATTTTTATAGTGAGCTCTATTTCCTCCGCAACTTATTGAATTTTCCCAGACATTGCAAGATAGCACGCCTCAGCTGTAGGAGGAGGACTGGCAATTTTCTGTTTAATTCTTCTCCCCAGCATAACCAGCCTCCAATTAAAGGGAATAAAAATGAAATTTAGCCATAAAACCTTCCTACAAAATCCATGTATAAGAGACCTGCACAACATAACAGCAAAGGTTAAGTGGAGTCTTTGAAATTGGTGAATGTATAACAGATAACTAATCAGTGACATTTGAAGATAATCTGAATTGTTGACAATCTGAAATAATTTTTTTTAATGTCAACAATAGTGACAGGGTTTTAATTATCTAAGGTTAAATATATGGAACTGCATTAGCTGGATCTTGTAGTAAGATCACTATAATATTTGGAACAGCAACTCTTCAGCACAACCTGCTTCAGCTGTCTTAAGTGACTCGCATGTGGTTAAAAGCTGCTGCAAGGAAAAAGTTTTTTAAAAAGACTAAATATGAGGAAGAGGTGACCTAACTGAAAATTCTCCAGTACTGTAGTGCCGAGACACCCGATTTTCTTCTGTTTTAGGTTGAAATTGTGATTTCTGTATTTTGTAATCATATCTGCGGTAGACCTCTTATTAACCTAGATAAAAAGACAAAAATGTTATAAATTAACATTTCTAGGCTGTGATCCAGGATGATTAAAATACTGTCTTGCCCAGGCTATTAGTGCCATAACAATTTTAATGCCAGCAAGGCCAGGCAATTAGCATTCGTGTGATTAAAATACCAGCCTGGTCTTCTAGAGACAATCATTAGTATGTTGCCAGTCCTAGCTATTAGTGTTAGCACCGCCAATGGTGTGGAATTTTATAGTCCTTTGAGAATTAATTTAGGCTCATATTAGCTTGACATGATGCTTTTTCTTTACCTATACTTTACCTCATTGAAATATACATATACATATGCATATTTAAAATGTTTACGTAATCATAAGAAAAAAAATTTTGTTTGTTTGTACCACCGTGATAATGGAAAATCTAACATATTGTCTGTGTAGGAGGAGTCATGAAAAGGCTGGATTATCAAGTAGGAATTCCAAGCAGGGAAATTAAAACAATGATGAAATTTGTTCACCCTCTGACTAAAACTTAAATGCCAGCTCAGTCAGTCCATGGCGTGCAGCCAGAGCTGTGCAGCCTGACTGACCCTATTTGTCCAGGGCAGAGGATGCATTAACCACTGCGGTGCAGCGCAGCCCTCTCTGCATCCCAAGGTGGGTGCAAAACATGTGGATGGGTCCATGGAGAGAGTTGGCTTTGACATCAAGTGTTCAAATTCAGGAGATGGGTTTTTCTATGATAAATATGAGCAACACAAATGAGGGGCAAAATTCAACATTAGGGGCAAAAATGTCATGGCAGAGACCATGGCTTAGGCTGTCCAGGAGAAGTGGGGCCATGAAGAATCACCTTTGTAGAAGCAGATCCTACAGAAGGCTGAAGCCATGTCACAGCATATTGTTGGGCTGTAGCACTCAAACCATCAGTGTTCAACTCAGAATTGCACCTACACTGCATCTTAGGACCTGTGTAGCGTTTGTATAGATGTACAAACTCTGTACTCTCTATGTAATCATATATGCATATTGACCTTTTACTGCAACTCTGAATTTTCTATTATTTAATCAACTCTCCAGATATCCATGCAGTCTTATTCCGTGGCTGCTTTGAATTCCTAAAAAACTTTTGGCAGTGGACTCAAATGCCTTTGGAACTCTAGGTAGACAGGATTTCCTGTATCTCTTTATGCTGTTCCTCTCAGTTGAAGTGAGTATGTGAGGTGTGATTTGCATTCACAAAATTCATGTTGACTTTCTCACAGTGTCATAGTTATTCATGTGTCCTCTAATTTTATTCTTTATTATAAATCTTGTGGAATCTCTTGTCCTGTAGAGATAATGAACATACCAGTCTGTAGTTCATCGGATCCCTGTTGAAACCCTTTTTGAAAAATAGTCCCATCAGTTGCTTTCCAGCACTGTGAGAAGCAAAGGGTTTTGAAGGAGAAGTTGCAAGCATGGACAGCCACTCAGGTATTTCCTTTACGAGTTGTTAAATTAACTGATTTTTTTAAATGTCTAGGTCCTGGCAATTTGTTATTCTTCATTTTCTCTACCGTTCTATGTATATTTCACTCCAAGGCAGCAGCTCTGTGTAGTTTCCGTCTGGAAGGATTCCAGCATGGAGATTTTCCTGTGCTTTATTGTGGTAAACAAAGATAAAAATAACGGAATCAGCTTTTCCTGTGATGGGCTTATGTGTTTTGTTTACCATAGAAGAGTTTGAAAAACTAGGTAGAATTAGTTTTACACTTTTGCAGGTTGTTCATCAGCAATCAGCTCAGAGCTGTGTCTCTTCCGGTCTCCATTTATTTATTAATTCACCTCTCCTAAATGAGAAGATGTTTCACATAAGCACTGGTAGCTAATACCTTCTTCATCATGATATCACAGGGAGTGTAAGTTAGGCATGAGCTAGCATGAGCCACTGTGTTCAACAATCAGGCAGAGCCATGCTTAACACATTATTTTCCACAATTTAAATACCAAAGAAATTTTCTCAGGAGAGAAGGATGAAGACCTCTACATAACCATTTGCAGATGCCCAATGTATGTAAGTAAAGCTTTGGAAAACATTTTAGAGATCTCTCATCTTTCTCTCTTGTACCTGCTCACTGGACATCATGACAGGACAGAGGAGCAGGCTGTGTGAAATGAGGGGTGGCATGAGTCAGATTGCAGCGTCAACACTCTGCACCCTGACTCCATCCCGCAGTCAGAGAAAACGTTATTAATTATTGTAGTAAGTAATAGTAAAAGTACTATACAAAATACAGATATGTTATATTTTATGTATATATTCAGTAGGTAAATATACAAAGGAATTTTAATGTATTTATTTATAAATATGTTTCTTTCAAAAAACTACAAACTGATTTGATAATCTTAATAATTATTATAAAAGTTGTCGATAACCATTATTTTCTGGCATAATGCAGCCATGAAGAAGGAAAGCGTGATCTATGGGGGACAGAAAATGGTTAGTTACTAATGAGTAAGAACTAATTACAAGATTCTATCTGATTCTGATTTAGTCCCAGTTAAGCAGGATGCCAAGAAGACATGGAAAACAGATTCAGAGAAGCCCTAGAAATACAGTTAGAGAAACAATATTCACCTTAAAATAAAGAGATTAAACCTGCTTAATTTGTTTATCAAAAGAAGGTGAAAAAAATATGACTGATCGCCAGCAAAAGCCATGGCTAGCCAGGAAGCAGAATGTATTTTTAACCTACTGGACAGAATTAATTTCTTATTCACAAACACTCTTCTCATTTTTTCATGCACTTTTTTTCCTTTTTTTGTGTCTGTTCCACATTTCACAATTTTTTTAGCAAAACTTATCCTTGACTGTAAAGCTAAGAAGTATTTCCCTCCCAAACAACCTTCCTAAATCAGCTTTCAAACTTGTTGATAACCAGCTCTGCCTTTTACCTTCCAAGGGCATGAAGTGACAGGACAAGGACCAGTGGATTTAAAATTAAAGAGGGCAGGTTTAGATTAGATATTGGGAAGAATATCTGCCATGGCAGTGGTGAGACACTGAACAGGGTGCCCAGAGAAGTTGTGGATGCCCTGTCCTCGGAAGTGTTCTTCAAGACCAGGTTGGATAGGGGCTTGTGAGCAAGCTGGTCTAGTGGAAGGTGTCCCTGCCCACAGCAGAGGAGTAAGGACTGAATGATCTTTAAGGTCCCTTACAACCCAAACCATTCTGTGATTTTGTGAGAATTGTTCCAGTGAGTCATACCAAGCCCATGAGGCACAAGATCAGCACTGTCAGTGCAGGGACATTTGGTCAGAGCTCTAGGTTACACACCTGGCTCTCTCAGGTGCAGCTTCTGAAGGCCTTGGCACCTCTATGATGAGCCTAGAGATAATAGATCCCATGCACCATTCAGTGGTGGTGGTACCAAGTGTCTGCTGGCAAGAGAAACTGAACTGCTTTAACAGTGCTGATACTCACAAGGCTTTTAGTCACCTGCAAGAGGAATGGGGCAGCTTGCCCCTCTCTGAGCCACCTTGAGTCTGTGAACTCAGGAAACCTGCCTACAATGGTGGCATAAGAGTTCAGATATTTTTTCCTGGTATCTTTGTCAAAACAAATTTTGTTTGCTTTTTTGTGCATTCTGTGGGAATTGTTTGGCAATGACAGCTGGCTAGCAAGACTTTAAATGGTGCGTAGAATTTCAGGGGGCAAAACTGGAGACTATAGCAAATGAACCACATCACTGCATCCATCAATTCAGAGCCTTCACAGTAGAGTTGTGGCTTCTGAGAATCCAGGACACTAAAACAGAGCAAACACTGACTATTTAGCTGTAATTAGCATAATCTTGATCCCAATCTATTAAACTCTGCTGAGAGGCAATGTATATTAAGTTAGGCAGGATGCCACATAAACACTTGGAGCAGGAAAGGAGTGAGCAGATGCTGGTCTACAAAAAATCATGTAGCCATATCATTTGCCTGCATGCATGGATCTACTTCTAATAAAATTTTGCAGATGACACCAATTTGGGGGGAAATTAGTGAATACACTTGAGTACGAGCCATTCAGAAGGATGTAGACAGGATGGAAGAATGGTCCAGCCTTGTGAAATTCAAGGACAAGTGCAAAGTCTTGCTCCTGGAAAGGAAGAGCCTCTGGCACCTGTGCAGGCTGATCCTGCCTAGCTAGTGGCAGCTCTGTGGAGGAGCAAGATGAGCATGAGCCAGCCGTGCCCTGGCACCAAAGAAGGCCAGATAATGTGCTGGGGCAGAGCCAGAGACCAAAGGATGAGATTATTCCCCTCTACTCTGCACTTACTATATTACTGCCAGGCCCCGAATGCAGGGCGAGCATTGACTGTAACTGGATCAAGTTCAGCAGAGGCACCCCTTTGGTGGGGGCTGGAGCACTGGCCCTATTAGGAAATGCAGGAGGAGTGGGATTGCTCAGCCTGAGCCAAGATGGCTTGAGGAGACCTATCAGCTCCTGCTGCCAACAGGGAGGTCACTGAGGGAGAGCAAGGCTCTTCACAGCAATGAAGGACAGGAAGATGGGAACCAGCGGGTACATTTTGAAAGAATAAAAGTTTAAAATGGTGTGCTTGTTTGTGCTGGATTAGAGTTAATTTTCTTCACAGTAGCTGGTAGGGGCTGTGTTTTGGACTTGTGCTGGAAACAGTGTTGATACCACAGAGGTGCTTTCCTTACTGCTGAGCAGGGCTTGCACAGGGTCAAGCAAGCCTCTTCCTCTCACCCCAGGCCACCATCAAGGAGGTTCAGGGTGCACAAGGAGTTGAGAAAGGACACAGCCAGGATATCTGACTTCAACTGGCCAAAGGAATATTCCAGACCATAAGGCAGCTGCTTAGGGACTTGACTGTGCATTGATGGGTGGTGGGTGATGAGCAACTCTTTTCATTTTCATACATAATTTTTTTGTGTATGGGTTTTATTTTGCTTTCTCTTTGATGTTTTGTGTCCAAAGAGGTGATGGGCTCTCCATCTTTGGGGGTTTTCAAGACCTGACGGAATGAAGCTCTTATCAACCTGGTCTGATCTCAGAGCTGACTCTGCTGGCAGAGAAAGTTGGACCAGAGGCCTCCTGTTTATATTAAAGTCCTGTGATCCCATGATCTTTCAAATCCATCCTCTTGAAAATGTGTCTCTCCAGTCCATTAAAATTCTGGGCAGATATCACAGCAACAGCTCCACTTCTATCCTGGAAGCACATGCAGAGCCACCTCTTGCTGTACCTTACCGTGCACCTGCCTGACGTCCAATCTCAGAACTGCAGCTGCACTTCAGCAAGTTGGCTGAAACTGATTTCTTGGGATGCTGAGTGGGAGAAGCTTATTCATCCCTCCTTATAGTAGCTCTTGGTTAAAAAATCCCGAACAAATAAAGAAATAAACAAAACACTGCACCTTTATCTTGCTTTCATATATGCAAACAGGTAGAAAATGATTGATGAGAGCCCCTTTATCTCTCCATTAAGAAGCTTAAATGGGAATCTGGGCTGTCTGCCTTGAAGACACACATGTAGGTACATTTCCATAGATACTTCAGAAGGTAATAAAAACCCCACTGGTGAGCAGTATGTGAGTTTACATTTGTATCTGATTCTGTTCTCAGTTTGTCTCATGCATAGTTCAGGTCATGGCTAAAGAGTTTTATTCCCAGACCAAATGCATTGTTCATCATTTTTTATGAAACTAGAATCTTCAAATTTCTTCAAACTCATAATTTAGGTATTTTTGATTGAAAAAAAATCCAGAATGCATGAAAAAAAGAAGAAATATTGAATTATATAAGTGTACACTGACACTTCTTTTATTCCACAAAACTTACGCTACAGAAATAGATAAAAATTTGCAGCATTACTGCTGGACAAAGGATGAAAGCATGTCCCTCAAAGTGGGATGATAAAACTCTTGTGTTGGGACGGTGTGTCACTGAAAGGACTGAAAATTACATCTACACAATGAATATAGGCACTAATTATTCATAAAACTGTGAACTTCATGCTATATGTTTTTAAAATATAGGAAGGCGCTCATGTTTGCACCAGCACTGGCATTGAGTAATAGTCATAGAATCATAGATGTAGAATCATAGTCATAGAAAGCCAATCATTCCTTGGAATCATAGAAAGCCAATCATTCCTGCATCAGAAGTGTGGGCAGCAGTTCAAGGGAGATGATTCTGCCCTCTACTCCTCTCTCATAAGACCCCATCTTAAGGGCTGTGTCCGGGTCTGTGGCTCCCAATATGAGAAGGACGTGGACTTGTTGGAGCAAGTCCAGAGGAGGGCCATGAAGATGATTAAAGGGCTGAAGCACCTCTCCTGTGAAGACAGGCTGAGAGAGTTGGAATTGTTCAGTCTAGAGAAGAGAAGCTTCTGTGTAGACTTTAGAGCAGCCTTCAAGTACCTAAAGGGAGCCTACAGGAAAGACAGGGAGGGACTGTTTATCAAGGAGTGTAGTGATAGAACAAGACTGAATGATTTTAAACTGAAAGAGAGTTGTTCTAGATTAGAGTTAGGGAGAAATTCTTCCACTGGTGAGGCAGTGGAACAGGTTTCACAGAGAAGTGAAACCCCGGGAAATGTTCAAGGCCAGGCTGGATGAGGCTTTGACCAGCCTGTCTCTCCTCATGACAGAGGGTTTGGAATGACATGAACATTAAGGTACTTTTCAGCCCAAACCGTTCTATGGTTCTATGATAATCATAGAATCATGAAATTGTTAGATTGGAAAAGATCATTATGTCCAAGCTTTAGCCAAGCACTGCCAAGTCCACCAAAACAAGGTGTGCCTAAGTGCCACATCCACAAACTTGAACATTTCTAGAGAAGGTGGTTTCACCACATCTCTGGCCAGTATCTTCCAATGCACAACCACCCTTTCAGTGAAGAAATTTTTCCTAATATCCAGACTAAACCTTCCCTGATGCAACTTGAGGCCATTTTCTCTCATCCTGTCACTTGTTACTTTGGAGAAGAAATCAACCCCCACCTGGCTAGAACCTCATTTCAGGCAGCTGTAGAGAGGGACAAGGTTCCCCCATGAGCCTTCCTTTCTCCAGGCTAAGGAACCCAGCTCCCTCAGCTGGTCCTCACGGGAGCCATGTCCCAGACACCGCACCAGTTTTGCTGCTTTGCTTTGGACACACTCCAGCACCTCAACGTTTTGAGGTCACAGGTTTGTTTAATTTCTTCTCGTTAATTTGCGCTTGTATTCCCTTTTTCACTTCCAGTCGGTTTCCCTGGCGAGCGCAGCTTTGCTGTGGGCGTCCGGGAGCCGCGGAGCCGAGGGCTGCCCCCTCCATTGCCACCACGAGAGGTCCCCCCAGCCCCGCCAGCCGGGGCTGCCGGCCGGGCTGCGCTGGAGCCTGGCGCGGCATCAGCCGCCGCTGCCGCCGGCACCTTGAGAACGCCACTTCGTCAAACTCGGGCGCCTAAAGTAAAGCACCTGCCTATAAAATTTATGTATGGGGTTTCCCCTTCCCCCCCCCTCCATAATGGATGTATCTGTATTGGGAATAAGAACAGGAATAGTAAGATCCAGCAGAGAGCAGAGTCTGCTAGTAGCTTATCCACCCAAGTGTGTAACGGTGGATTTGTGGTTCTTTTACCGAAGAAGGTGTTTAAAATAATGGCATTCACAAATTCCTGCCTCGTAGTCTCATCTTTGCACTTATATGTGCCTGTGCTTGAAAGACTGGAGTTACATGTGTTTTAATACAGTAGGTTAGAAAAAAAAGAACAAAACAAATAATAAAACTAGAGCTAGGAGGGGGAAAAAGACATTGACTAAATATTCTGAATAATTTAGAAAAATATTCTGTCTCTGGTAAGCCCTCAAATAAACCCAGTTATTGTCTCTTCTCTCCAAAGCCACTTTTAAAATTATAATGGCTGTGCAAACCTGCTGCTGCCAAGCATGGGCCCCTGGCAAATGGATGTGCATTAAACTTTTTCACACAGCACTTGACACTGAATCATATTTGGAGCTGCATTTTGGTAGGCATTGAGATGACTTGGTGGCAGGGGTGATGATGATGGCAAGGGTGTGCTCCAGCTGAATTGTGAATATGAATAAAGGTCCGTGGTAGTGAAAGTGACACATGTGCAATATTCATCAACACGAAAGGCAGGTGCAGGCAGCAGCAAATTAGCCATCCTGTTAGGTAGGTTTGGTCAATGCTGGATCTCAATGGTTGTCACTCATTTTTAAAAAATTAATTAAAAATCATGCAAGAGACCAACTCATTGCAAATTAGTTGCTATTGCAAAAGGCAATGGGAGAGGAACAGATTGGCCTAGTTGTACAATTAGAAAGAATCAGGGGCTAAATTTGGTGAGATTGTGCCCTAGCCTTAATCCAACAAAGCATGCATTTAATTTTAAGTTTGTAAGCAATTCATTGACACCTGTATGATTATTCTCATATTTGAAACTATGCACCTGTAAAAATGCCATACAGGATTGGACCTCTCCCTTCAATACCCTGAGAGTGTTCACACAATAATGCTCTTTGTAGTGTCTGAAAATCTGGTTCTTCAGCTTCCTTTGCCTGCAGTGACACAGCCTCATATGAGAAACAGGTCATTTTGGGCCCAGTCCTGCCATGATCTCCCCTTAGGCAGATGTCAGAGCCATGAAAAGCTTCTATAGCCCAAACCTCTTAAAGCCTGTTTGCACTAACTGCAGTGATGAATCCATGTGCCTGTTGCATTCTTTCTCCATCAAAGTGAGTTTGGAAATATGGCAAAATGACTTCAGATAATTCAAGATCATTGCTGCATCAGGGGAACAGCTTTAGCTTGTGTAAAGATTAGGCAGCGCCTTGTCTTGACAAAATGCCCTGTTCACTTACAGCCTCAAAATTCTGTAAGTGATTTGTGATTAGGACACTATAAGAATACAGTCCAGTAGACTTAAATGTTTATCTAAGCTCCCTAAAACTCTTGCTTAATTCCCAGATAAAAAATGTTCAGTAAGTATACAGCACTGTTAGCAAGTGAAACTGGGGAGTGAGGCTGTGCCGGAATGCGCGGTGCCTCAGTAACAAACCTCAGAGGGGCTCTGCAACACACAAAGCACAGTGAGTGTGTTTGCATGCACGAGTCATAAACACTTCAGCTTTAGCACTGGATGACCCAGGAGGGAATGAAGTAACCTTTTAAGTGGCTGATTAGAAGGGGAAAATGTTATCCTGTCATTAAAGAGTGACTGAAGAGAGGAATAAATTTCCAATCTGAAGACACAAGCTGAAAGAATTTTAATTCCTTTCTGATGCTAAGTATATCAGGCATTTGGACAGTGGCCATTGCTGCAAAGCTCCTGTGTGGTGAGCCAGGAGTCAAGTTCACCACAGAACTGTCACCACGGAGGAGTGGGTGAGGAGTGTCCTTCCCAAAAGGCACCGACACACTGGTGGCATGAACTTGTGTTGGAGTTCAGTCACGCAGTGAGTTAGAAGCTTTACGAAGTGCCAGGTTGATGCCTTACAGTAGTGCCTTCAGCCACAGCGCCAGCTTTTTATTTGGATATCAAAGAGACAGGAAAAATGTTTGTGTGCATGTGTATTCCTACAGGCATTCTATTCCATTCAGTGAAAATAGAATCTGACCCTTAAAAGGGGCTGCTGCAGAGATTAGACTACAAATTTCAGAATCAGTTGCCTTCAATCTGCCAGCTTTGTACTTAAACAATTTAAAGTTCTGAAATTTGTGTTTAGTGGGTATTCCTGACATGAATGGAAAGTGCAAGAGAGGACTTATGATGCTTTAAGTTTTAGCTTTCATATTTTTCAGATTCTGTGCTGCAGTGTGTAACTCTGAGCTTCATATTAATTGTTAGCAAGTTCTCTTCACAGGGTAGGTAGACAAAACAATCCTTTTCCAACTTGAGACTAAGGAAAAATGTTATGAGCTCCAGGCCAAAAAAGTATAAACAACGGTGAATTGAAGAGACAAAAACAAAGAGGATGGAACTTCATAACCTAAATCTGTAATTGGACAATTAATTAACTCCAATATGCAAATGGACCAAAACTTACAAAAGTGTGAGACCTCATGACTGGTCATCCATTTTGTGACCATTTTGGGTTCATCTTGGGTGTGGCCCTGGCCAGACTCTTGTACTGACCAAGGTGTATCCATTAAGGCCTTTTAATAAACACCTACTTTATTCTTTAACTCTGTCTAGCCTCTGTTCTAGGTCAGCCTTCACAAGGCATCCCTTATATACAAGCATATATACAAACAGATTGGGGTTTTGAAGCCAAGCATGTTCTAAAAATCTTACCAATTGTGTAGAAAGAACTTGAACAAACCCATATAATTGCATCAGCTCTGAAGAAAGAAAACATATGAAAAGCTTCTCCTTAGGGCACATATTTCTGCATGTTATTAAACTATTTATGATCACACATATTTGTATAGAAGGGCTTTTTAATTTTTTTTCATATTACAGTATCTTACTTTACAATGGTTGGTACCAGAATTACTATAGAAATGGGGAAACTATAAAATAAGAATAAAATGTATATATTAACAAAAATTCATGCATGGAAGCACATGAAATATGTAAATAGATATAGAGGGCATAAGTAAAGTCTCAGTAGCAGAGTGTGTGCTACACAATTATCACCACTGCAGTTGCTCTTGGGTGTCAAATTTTTTCCCCACCACTTCATTTCCTCTTTGCTTTTTCTTCTTTTCCATAACATGGAAACAGTGATTCCAAGATGTAGTCGCTGCCATGAGGTGCAGAAGGTGCCTTCTGTCCTTTCTCTTCACCTTCTGCACAACTTTAACTTTACATTGGAGTTTATATATAAAGCAGCTCCTTCTGCTTTATGAGCTGAAGTGTAGGACTGACTTGTCCAAAACAGACATTTTTAGAAATGTCCCATTATCTGTAAAAACCCCTAGGCCCCTGAATATGTTTTTTCATGTCATTGATATTAATTCAAATCTCATCACTGCAGTACAAATTACAGCTGAATTTGGCCTTTGCTGGCTTTGAAGCAGTAAGGGAAAACATGTGTGTAATCATTAACATCTGTGAATTTGCACATTTTGAGGCACATTTTTAAATTAAACAAATGTGCTCTCTGAAGATCTTATTAGTTGAGCAGGAATAAATCCTACAGCTATATTGAAGTCCAAGGTGCAAATAACAGTAAAGCCCTGTCTGCAGAGTCTCACAAGACTTTTCATAAAATATTCTACATAAAATATTCTATCACAAAAACTTTCAGAAAAGCCTACAGACCACTGTGCTGAGAGTAGGGCAGATCAGAAATAAACACATAAAGGCATTGTTCCTAGGAAGAGGTAATATGGTCTATATTATCCAGATATGGCCTTTATTACCTCTGTTCATATACTTCATCTTGCTTATGTCCTTAAATGGTCACTGCTACTGTAGCACTAGACACTGCCCAGAGGCAGGATTCTCAGTTTGAAGTGCACCTTCATTTTTTTTTCTTTAGTACATTCAGAAAGTTTTAACACATCTAGGAGTTCACCAGTAACCCACCTGTGATGTAGCAGACATTTTATTTTTTAAATAATCATCACACATTTGAAAATGCCTAATCAATCTGCTCTGTGCCTCTGCTCATTGAAAAGTGGTGCTGCACAGAAGTGCTGTTCCCAGAATCCAGCAAATGGCTTAGCTCAATAGTGGAAATATTCCAGCCATTTCCCCATCATCCTATGTAAAACTGTACCCACACACTGAGAACCATTTAAACATTTTAATCCTGTTAAATGCTTGGACCCATAGAGGACAAATTTATGCCTAAGCACTGGAGTTACATTTGTAAAGTTTAAAGGGTTTTATTCTTAATTTTTGTGGCCCTGCCTGAAGCACAGCTAGTTGCCAAGGTGCTTCATTATCTGCATCCAGCTCCCTGACCGGGCAGGCCAGGCATCTCTTGGAGTTCACTGTAGCTTTAGCCTGGCTCACATCCCCAGATGTCCTTCCTATGAAATCCAGGTATCTGAGGTGAGATGGCTGGCATGCACATGGGCTCACCCCAAAATGTGATCCAGACATGGGCTTTGTGCACATTCTGAGTCAGAAACTCAGATGTTTCCCAGATTGTGGTGTCTAGACATAGGCTTAATGCTTCTGGGACAATAATTTACGTTTCCTGCACATAGGTTTCTCTTCTGCATAGTGGAGGTAAAATGGTGCTGTCTGTGTTGCTTGCTGTCGAGGGTAAAACAGTCTCCTGAGTTCTTTTTGAGAGTTGAGACATGCACACTCTAATTTCTGTTTAGATCTCTAGCCAGTACTATAATTAACACATGCACAATAATTTGTTGCAAAGTGTCAGGGCATCTGTATAGAGCATACCATGTTTCATACTATGAGAAATCAAAAGGGCCAATTAAATTGAAGTTTGATCTCTCAAGGATATGTAATGTATGCTTCTCTGTTACAACCTGACTGTGGTGATGACTGTGGTGATGCCACATACCACATAAATGCAGAATGCTTATAAAAAAAAGTATGTCACACCACCTGTTCTCATCCAGCTTTTCTTTTTTTAACTAAGCAACTGCAAGTGAAGCGCAGACTTCCAAGCCAAAGAAACACTTCAGCCAGCATCCAATTTCAAAGGGTTCATATTAAAATTGTATGAAGAGAAATCCAACAGGAATAACTCTTGGAATTCAAAAGCACAAAAACTGGTAGTTTCAAATTCCATTCTAGAAGATTACCTATTTTTAGAGACAAATGAAAAGTTCTGCTTCACTTTAAAACTGTTCTATTTCTGGAGCTCCAGCAGCTGCCTTCTCAATAAAAATGAGTAATAATAATAACTACAACATGTGAACATTGGCCTTCTCACAAGGCCTTGCAACTTTTAAAAAAACATTGTTGACAGTCGCTGCAGCCATTGCATCCATGGCCACACTCACCGTAAGTGAAGGTAACTTAAACTTTTGGCAGAAAATTTTGTCAGGAATTATGCTAGGTAAATAAATGCAATGCAAGCTGTCAGGAAAAGTGTGCATATGGACACCTGTTTTTCATTTCTGACATTGGATTAAGTTCATCTCATCCTGAAGGCAGGAAAAGCATCATTGGAATCCATCTGTGAAAAACTGAATAAGTGATAACTTATGCAAGAATGCAGAAATTCCCTTTCAACTAGAAGTAAACAAAATGGGTCACTGATAATTAAATTATTGATTAACTTGGCCTGCCACCCATTCCACAATTTTAACTGGTGTTTATACATTTAGACAACACATCTCAGCACACTTTTGAATACAGGAGCCCCGAGCATTTGAATGGGTAGTTACCTCCCAGTTAATATACAAATATTGTTTTTAATGCTCAGTACTTTCTGGGCCAGAAGGAAAAAGAACAAAAAATGTTGAGTTTTAGTTCTGCAAACAGGAGGACTCTGTGACTATCTAAAGTCTTTTCTACCAGCAAATTTTCTAAGCAAACTCCTTTGGCTCCCCATCCAGAAGGGCTCTAGTGCAGCTGAATCAATGATTCACATATCAAACAAGATGCTAGTGCGGGGGCCAGGCTGCCACGCACACCTGTGCATCACACACTCCTATACACACAGAACTGTGTGACAATTTTTCATCCTTCTCTATATGAACATGCCATAGCTATTGCCTTCAGCTAGCATGCAGCATCCATATTATGCTGATGTCCCTAATTCACGGCTGATGAATGTGCCTTCAACCAGTAAGTTTGGCAAAACAAGTAAATACACGTATAAATACTTCCAAATTAGTATCAGTTTTGCCCAGAAGTTAATAAATTACATTCTTATGCAATTGATGTGACAATTGCTACATCACTCAAATTATTTTTCAACAAAGAGTTACAACTCTCAAGTAAAAAGTCATTGTTGTGAAAGATGACACAATTGTCTCAAAAAAAAAATTAAGGCAAATCCATCTTTATACAATTAAATATGTATTTCCTTAAACAGTTGCACTTGTGAAGACATTAATTCTGATTGTGGACAGAACAGCCTCAAATATACGAAAGGGATTGAATCTGAAATTAACTCTATCTCAGCCAAAATTAGGACAGCCTCTCTTTCAGTGTGTTTGCACCTAAACTAATCCTTTTCTTCCTCACTAGTTCCTGTATTGTTAGTTGTCAGTACAGCAACTCATTTTCATTACAGAAATCTAAACTGTGAAACAAGTGCAATATAATAGGTAATCAAATACTATACAAATAGAAGCATTTGCATCATAGCCTTAAGGGCATTGGCTGATTTTAGATTGGAGTTTTATCTTGCACATCATATCACCTAGTGTAAAATTTTAATATAAATATGAGTGAAGACATTTAGGTAAGCAATACCAAAGCAACTTCAGCACTGTCTTGGTTTTGCAAAACAGCAAAACAGCAGCATATAAGGCCACATTTTCTCTTTTCTTTCTTTCTTTCTTTCTTTCTTTCTTTCTTTCTTTCTTTCTTTCTTTCTTTCTTTCTTTCTTTCTTTCTTTCCTTCTTTCCTTCTTTCCTTCTTTCCTTCTTTCTTTCTTATACCGTGATGTTACATAGACTTACCCATTTTGAGGTGTTGGTTCCAATTCCTTTTTTGGGAACATGTCAAGGTGAGAAGTCAAATACAGCTTCTGACAAGAATAATTCAACAAGACTCTTCTCAGAGAGAGACCCTTAGATGGGTTCATTATTTCATCCTAAGTAAAATTTGCAGCTGTTAGGTGCTGACTGAAGACCTTCCAAATTTTTCCTTTTTGTTGTGGATCTTTAGATATCATTAGTTTTGTATATGTCTGCCCAACATGTCTTGACAGCTACTTCATCTCATATTATCTGATAAGGAAATGTAGAATAATTTACTGTTATTAATTATAAACTCTCTTAAGTGCTACTTTGCAAACACAGAAGAAGAAAAGTGTACTCACATAAAATGATCAACATATGAGTATGCCCTGACAAGTTTTGCCTTTATTCCCAGCAAAACCTCTTTTCCTTATGACTTCACTCCAGCTGGTTCTGGGGAAGGAAAGATAAAAGGGTGCTGGGCTCTGCTGCACATGCTCTGCTCAGCCATAGGCACCTCTCTGAGCTCCCTCAAACCATGCAGGCAACCCAGCTGTGGAGATGCTGAAGGCACTCCCTGCCTCCTGGTGTCATGTTTCCCAGCACCCACAGGGCTGGGAGCATCCTGGTCTAGGAATACAGCTGTAATAATAAAAGGGGTGGAATAAAATTTAAAATAAAAGAAGTTATGCAAAAAATCAAAAAAAAGCCAAGTTTGCCACTCTTTCTACAGCTGCACAGAGGCTTGTGGGCATGTCTCTGTGCTTTGCAACCAGTGGTTCACATCCAAACCCATCTCCCAAGCCTGGCAGACCTTCAAGGCATCTATATTAGCAGAGTCCTGAGATAAAGGGAAAAAAAATTTCTGAGAAGAATTAAGTATCAAGTATCTCATGCTACACTAGCATGTTTGCATGGATGTCAGTCCTGACCTGGCCCTTGTCTGGCAGGTTCAAAATGCAAGTGCCCACGCCTGCCCATACAGACACACACAAAGGTCTGTATTTTTCTGCTCTCCATATATATATTTTTCTGCTCTCCATATGTACATATATATGTAGATACATTCCTTCCCAGTCTCTCAGAACTATTTTTCCAATTAATTTAACATCACT
This sequence comes from Ploceus nigricollis, assembly GCA_013399945.1. Classification (NCBI taxonomy): domain Eukaryota; kingdom Metazoa; phylum Chordata; class Aves; order Passeriformes; family Ploceidae; genus Ploceus; species Ploceus nigricollis. The sequence continues at coordinate 228,344 of VXBC01002021.1, read as the reverse complement.
AGCTATAAGATAAAGCCTTCACTTTTTTCTTTTTCATTAAACCAAATCCTCTCATGATGAATATGGATATAAACCTGCAAACCATTATTTCCTTTTCTAGTTTTTACGGGTGAAATTCAGCTCTGGCACAGATGCCTGTATATATCATCTTGTCCTAGATGAAAAGATTGCAGAAAAAGGGACTGCAGGATTTTCTATCCAAAGCAGCTCAAACTCTTAAGAGATAAGTCTCAGCTCCACTGCTTAGTTGCTGCAGAGTGCTACAGCCTCCAGCAGAGAGTTTTGGGGGTGCGTTGCTGTGAAGTCAGGGATCCTCACAGGTATGCAGTTTGCCTGGCAGCAAGATGGGAAGGTCTAAGTCTGCAAATGCTAAACCACGGGCTGCTCTCTCCTAAACTCTTTGTGCTGTACCTCTAATACTGCTGCAGGAATATTTGTGATATATCTGCTCCTGGCACATTGATCCTTAGACTTCAGTAACAGCATTCACAAGAGCCTGTGAGCCCACAAAACAAAACAAAAAAAAACCCCAATTATCAAGAGCTTTTATGATCTAATATTTCAATCTCTTCATGGATTAAGCTAACTAAATGGAAGTAAAAAATGTTTTTGCTGCAATGCCAGCTCAGCTATAAGGTTCCTGCAATTCAGCGTGAAGGAGGTTTATCAAATCCTCTGTTAATACACTACAGTACTGAGTCCCAAGCGAAGACTGATGGAATGAGATAGCTTTTGATTATGGAGCAGACTTTCAAATGAAGCCATAAGTGCCTAATTCTTTGCCTTGAGATTATATCTGAACATTTTTTTGCAGATCTCAATCCCTCTGAACTTTAAAACTTTACAATAGCATAATTGATTTTAATATTTCCTAAGCGCTTATCTGATATATGAAACTAGATACTTTATATTGTGATTCAGCCCTCAGGCCTTAGAATTTGTAGATACAGTTACTGTGAAAAATGAAATGTAAAATCAAAAACTGTATCTCTAATGACAGTGTTAGATTTCTCAGTTTATTGTTTTAATACTGTGATTAATATACAGCCCCTGTGCTTGATGCAAAAGGAGCCCACAATTGTGAGAACTTTTGCCCAGTGTATTGCCCAAACCAATATTAATAATTGACTTCGTTGAAACATATTGTCAAGGATACTAACTCAGCTATGCAGCAATGTTTATAAGAGGATTTACAGGATAATGTTTAGCATCTTTAGCACTTCTGCCATGACTATGTCATTTTAATGTCCAGCAATGTCAAACTCCACAGACGAGTTAAATGCTTGGAGCACTGCTGCGGAGTGAGGCCACATGAACATCTAGGTGATGGGGCAAAAATCAAATTCAGAACCAAAATTAGACATTGAAGTGTCCACGCTACCTGGTGGAGTCTGAAGCATCTACAAATGGGATATTTACAGGAAGGTGCACTGACTGGTAACCAAATACATGAACCAGTAGAAAATGGGGAGAGAAAGGTAAGTCCCAGTGTCTCCCTGTGGGCCTGAGGGTGCAGCACCATGCTGCCAGATCTGCTTGCAGCCAGCTCCAACCAAAAACGTGTATGGATGCCTTTTGATTAAAAGATGGTTGTTCGAATTGCATAAGAATTTTGGATTAGGTTATCCCATCTTTCAAGCAAATGGATTAAAAGGTGGATTGGCTGTATTCAGGCAGACTCACTGTTTCATCTACCATCAGTGAAGCAGAGCAGGACACTTTGGGAAACTACTTGCAGTTTTTGGATTGTCTACCTAAATTTAGCCTGCTTAGACTTGCCCTCACCATTGCTCATGAGATCCTCTACAACATCAGGACTGGCTATGACATGGGCAGAAGTGGGGTGGCTGGAAAGCAAGAAGCTTAGCCCTTTCATCAGTCTTTATGCAGTGGAGGAATATTAAGGAGTTTTCACCAAATACAGCTGCTCCACTCATCCAGAAATTGTGAAGGCAGTTGAGGCAGGCAGGTGAATCCCTCCAGGGCTCACTTGGCCAATGCTGGCACAAGTAGCTGTAATTTCAATATCACAGGTCAGCAGAGGTGAAGTGGTGAATGGATGTCTCTCCTGCTTTTAGAGCAGGAAAATCATAAATTAGAAACTGAATGTAACATCTACAAAAAGCTAGCTTGGGTGTCTTTACATGATTTACATGTTGCTGGCCTTAAAATTGTGCCTTAATACTGATTGCAAATGGGGGTGATGCATGCTTTATAAGACAGCAATGGGAGCGAAACCTTGAAAATACACCACAACATTAATTTGTTTGTTTTCTCAGTGTTTTTCTTTTTTCCTAGATTACTCACTTTATGGCTACACCACCAGGTGCCATTCAAGAGTGGGATGAAAGGATACAAAAATAAAGCTGCAGTTTGTGTATTTGAGGACCCAGGTGCTACTCTAAGATGTGATGTTGTATTCTGATTACAAAGGATCTCACAGGGTTTAGGACGCAGAAAATAAGAACAAAATGCAAACACTATGAAGACTAATTTTAGCCCTTAGCCTCTTATTTCACTGTCTCAAACTGGAACAGAAACTGCAGAAAAAAAATTCCTGACAGCTTAATCTCCATCTTGGATACATGGATATTTCTCTATCTTATATGACACTCTCCAACCTATCACATTCTGCTATCACTCAAAACCATTTATAACTTGTTTACAAGGTGGTGAAAGGGAGCTGAATATTTTCCCAGAATGGTATTTACACATTTTAATGAAGATAAATATCTTGATCATTTTAAGGCCATATAGAATAGTGCAGAAAAATAGCCTTCTATGACAACTGGAAAAAAGTTCATTTGCTAGAAGGTGCTGGAATTTCATGCAGAAATTACTTTAACCAAAATTAGGCTGACCATTGACAGGAACAAAACACATGTCACAGATTTCTTTATAATTTCACAGCTATTATTAATATATTAGAAATAATATTGTAGGAAAAACTCTGTAAAAGCTAGAGAAAACTCAGGCTGGAGAAGAATAAACTACTGTGGACTTGATGCAGATTTCTCTAAGAAACATGAATTGCTTAAATTCTAAAGGGAAATCAATTTATGATTTTTACAATACTCACATATTTTCGTCATGCTTTTGGGAAACTGCCCCAAATTATGTATTCAGTTATTAGATATATATAATGTGAATGACTGAAGAAGGTAAATTTGGTATGTCTTGCTGAATTAATGCCGATCTAAGTCCTGTCACCGTGTATAGAACTTAAGAAAGATGTAATTAATAAAAAACCTGTGAAATAAAGTGAGAAAAATAAAAAGTTTAATGAAAAATATAATGAATGTTAACTTCATCTCTGCAGTCCAGGTATGAAAATATGATCCTCCTTAAGAGCTTAACAATGCATCTATAACAAAGTCCTGAAGCCCTGAATTAGAAGAAATTTTGCATCTGTGCCAGAATCTGCTGAATCAAAGTTCACACTGAAATGAGGCTTCCCTCTTTCAAATGTTCAATTTTCTTTGTTTCCTTCAGCCCTCCTTTCCCCTGCACCCACCACCACACAGACTCTTTTTTCCCCTGTTTGTTGCCAGAACACAGAAAATTCTTTAAGCATTTTTCCCAGCTCCATCTGAGGAAAAACATCAAACTAAGTGAGATGCAAATAAAAATGCCATCTGTTTTCACATCTTTTAAAGTGTCTGACTTTTTTGTTTATAATTTTTAAAATTACTTAATTTTAAAACCTCAGACTTTGAATTATATCTTCATTAAGAATGAAGAAAACAGGTTTTAAATGAACATTTTCTCTTTCCCTGACAAGCTTTAACAGAAGCAGCTGCAAGAGTGAAATAGTTAGCTGTATGATATTTAACCCTTTGGATGCCAGCTTTGATCTACATTTTTAAACAGAATCAACATCTTTTGTATCCTTGCCCTGCTTACCTCCCAAGTTAAGCCTTTGAGATAAGTGCATTCTCCTCTCCTCAGCTGACCACCAAAATGAAAGCTCTGTGCTCCACTTTTACATGTGTTTTGCTACTAGTTACACTGCTGTCCCAGAAGAATAACTGAGAGAAGTTAAGACCACTGAGTCACTGGCACTCCTGTGCCCAAAAATGCAATCTTTGTGAGAAAATAAATTGCTGAGATACTACCTGTGGGCACAACTGGGACTATGAGAAATAAATAAAGAAAAAACAACAAACAAACAAACAAACAAAAATCCCCAAGGTTTTGTGGGTTGTGTCTGTAACATTCCCATAAATCCAATCTTGAGATTATGTGTATCTGTAAGTGTATAAAACTAGGCTGTACAATAATCACACTCGGTGGAGAGGAGATACAGGTATAGAAAATGAGTATCAGCCACTTTTCCAGTCCCTTTATCCCAGGCTTCTTGATGGCCTAATTAACCCCTAGTACCACATGTGAGTGAGTCCAAATCTATATTGTTAGAGCAAAATCACAATGGGAGGTGCTACTCAGGCTGTATCACGTCCTTGGGATCCCTGTCCCAATGGTCACACATTTCTTCATGCTATGGTGGTCCCCAGATGGTTTTTTTTGAGCACCATGTGCAGCCTGCTAGCACACAAAGGCTGAAGTAAAGACCAAAGGAATTGACCTGATTTGGGTGAACATCACTCAGGCTCCATCTGATTTCTTTAGGAGAAGGAAACTGCAGGTGCCTTGAGGCAGAGCAGGGCTTGGGCACAAAGAAGAAAGTGACGGTGACAAGCAGCCACAAGCCTCCCCAGGTGCCACCTCCTTGCAGAGATGCAGCAGCTGCAGGAGCCACAGGCTGCTCTCAGAGCTCCAGCCACTGCTGCTGCATGGTGTGGAGATTCTCAGTTCAGTTGAAGAGAGAACAGAGAATTCTCCCAGGCCAGAGCCTGGGAAACTTAGAGAAAAAGAAGTAAAACAAATAATTATCTCTCTTTCTGTTCATGCTGTTTATAGATATGTTCTACCACAGGGTGCTATTCATAGTGCACCAACAGTATGAAAAGTTTTTACTTTTCATTTCACTTTACTTTAAGACCAATCATATTTCTTCACCTTACCAAGTCACATTATAAAAAAACCCACTACTTTCATTAAACACTCTTTTCACCTTCTATGACTTGAAGTCTTTTCATCCCATCCCTGACCCAACAACGTCAGCATGGGGCTCTCATGGCAAAAAAAAAAAAGCCACCCACCCTTAGTTAAGAGGCATCCTGGTCATCCCCCGAGGCTATGCTTCCTGCTGCAGTGCGATGCAACCTGCAGGGCTGCCTGTCATGCAGAGACATAATTTGCTCTTCTTTGCAAAGCAGAAGTGCCTTTGATCCACACCCTGGATTAAAATTCAACTTTGAAGGTTTTCTTAAGTGGTGCTACATTTAAAACTTTCCTACAAATTAATTTCAAGACCCAACAATTATCTTAGAAAAAGAACTTGCAAGCTCCATAGCTGTGTTGCTGTGACCTTCTTTCACAGAAGCTTGGGTTGGAGTAGGATATCCTTTCCAAATAGAGCATCCCCCAATCCACATTTTACCCTGGGAACCTCAGGTAGGTACCAATATACAAGCCGAAAGTTATTTCCCCAAATGAATCCACGCCTCTCAGAAGAAGCGGGGTCAGATGGAAACATGGATGGCATCCATGAGTTCCAGCACACAAGCCTGATGCCAGTGAGATGGACTAATCCCACTTCTCCATGAGCATCAAATATTGTCCAGGGCTCTACTCAGCTCTTTTGCAGAGCAAAGAATTAGCCAGTTGTTTGAGAAATTTGATCCTTTGCATTACTTTATTTTTTGGGCTGTTTTTGGCAGTCTGTTTGGTTAAAGCCACTAAAACCAGATTAGGCTGCCTGATTTCATTACTGTGCTAGCACTGTATATCCTTGTTGGCTGAAAACTGTTACGTTTAATGGCAATCACTGGGAAGCAACCTGCCAAATTAGAATAAGGTCATAACAATTTACACCAAATAAAGAAGAAAATGTATTAAAATACATTCCCAGGAAAGCACATCATTAAATGGATGGCACACAAGCTAATTCAAGGGTTGCATAATGTTACAATCTAGCCAAGTACATATCCACTAAAAAAAATATTTGCTGATCATCTAAGGAACCATTCGGGAATTTCAGCAGCTTTTTAAAGCATGTTACTGTTATCTGTTAGTCCTCAGTAAACACCATTTGCAACACTTTATACACATCAGTGACTTGTGCTAAGCAAAAGATCACTGCTGCTCCAATATGTATCATTTAGTACTTTATTTGTTTCAACACTAGTGCAACTAATTTACACTTCATTCTGACAGGAACTGTGACTCAGATTAATGTGCTGATTTCTTCCCCATTGCCACATAACGTAAACAATATCTGACCATGCTATATTTCTGTGTCTTCTATTTATTCTCTTCCTTCCACTCATTTCATATAAGCATGTGGGGAAAAATGTTGGGTGGTTTGGGGGTTTTTTGTTTGTCTGTTTGAGGGGGGGTCTTGGGTTTTTTCTTAGCTTTGGTAGGGGGGATTTGGTGGGTTTTTTTGTTTGTTTGTTGGTTGGGTTTTGGGGGTTTGTTTGTTTATTTTTTGTTTTGTTGTTGTTGTTTTCTTTTTCCAGAAGATAAACACTTTCTATTATTTTCAATTTTCATTTGTTTGGCTTTTTTTACTATCCTGGTTCCTTTTACATCTTTAAGTGTTTGTCTTCCAAGATCCCTATCCACCTGCCCAGCTCATGCTCCATCTCTGAGGCTACCTTTTTTCTGAAACAGTTTGTGATACTCTAATTGTTTCAGACTATAGCTAATTCTCCTGATTCTATGTAGACAAAGTGGGGTTTGTTAGATTAATATTTAACCAGGCCAGTAACGACTGAGATCATCTAACCTAACACTCTGAATAATACTGTCCCCAGGACTGCTTTGAATTAACTTCCCTCTCAACGGGAAGAGACCTCTAGAAACACATATGAACTTGATTTAAATGATTCCAGTGATGGTAAATCCACCACAACCCGTGATAAACTCTTCCCGGGTTTAATTAACATCTCTATTAAAAATGTGTGCTTTATTTGCAGTTTGCATTTATCTGCTTCATCTTGCACCAACTGGAGGCTATTAAAGCCTAGTTTGTCTTAGAGTTCAAAAAGCCTTTTCATAGTGAGTTTCTGGTTTTCATATAAGTACTTTAACATTCATTGAGTCTCACCCCGAGGCAAGTTTTTGAGGACTCTGGTCATTACTGCAGCCCTTCACCTTCTTGGCAGGTAGACATGAGACCCTGGGGCTGTATTTTTTCTCTGAGTTCTGAGACCATCTAATGCCACAAACAATATTTCAAGTTGCATATTCAGTCTATATTCTGCTGTTTGCACATGCAAAGAAAGAAAGTTTATTTTTCAACAAAGCATCATGTCCTGATGACAATCATCTTGAAAATTTCCTGCACAGGAGACTGAGACAGGGAGACAAACATCACAGCCAACACCTATCAGGACACCATTTATGAATTTAAGTGTTACTACTAGTGACATCAAGCTGCTCTTACAATTGGTAGGTAATGGTACTCTCAAGTACTGAGACACAGATGATCCTGCATTTACAATCTGTCTTTTTCATAATTTACTTCCTCCCCAAGCACCTCAATATCAGAACAAAGTTTCATATAAGAGCACTGAGAATCATTTTACATTATCTTTCACGCAGATCATCTTGACAGGCATATTAAAACATGTATGTATGTTTCAGTATTTAAAGAGAATTTTTTGATTTTAAATGTTCTTCCTTCTCCCAAAAGAACTTGAAGTGAGCTTTACATATTCTGAGTCCATTACAGGTATTTAATCACCATATATCTTCATCTACTATGATAATCATTGGTGGAAAATAAATCACATTTTCTACAGCTCCTTGGAACTTCTAGAAACTTTGACATTTGAAATATATCAAAACTGTCTTTAAACAGTATATCATGGGTTTCTGAACTGAAAAATGTCACTCAATCATAATGTGCTCTGTAGAATATTTTTGATTTTATTCTTTCATAGCTGTACATCAAAGCCAAATTGAATTTAGAAACAAGAACATAAATATCCCAAGCAGCAACTTTCTGCTACTTCCACGACTTGTAAACATTTTAGACAGGAACAAGTTAAGACAAACCAATTGCAGATCCTCAAAATCTGCTGAAATCAGCAATAGAACTACCCCCGACTCCAGTGTCTGTGAGCCAGTCCCTTAACACTAGGACTGGAATGCTTCATTCACAGGTTTTTGGAAAAAAAATAAAATTATTGAAAAAATAATTCACTGTTGTATAAAATAGCTGCTTTTCCCGATGATCAAAAGTTGTTAGTTTTTAAAAATAAATAAGTAAACCAAAACAAAACCCAAAACAGAACAGCTGAGTTTGGAAATAGAGAATATAGATACTCTTCTTAGAGAGTGCAGACTCCCCAACGCACAGATCAGAACTGACTCTACCAGTCAACCTCTACTGCTCACCTTAATACACCAAACTGTTCTTATATAACTTCTCCCATATGTGCACATGTTTGAAATCAAACAATTTACTTCACTGAGGTGGAAGAGAATTTAATAATATTTCTGGATTTTTGTGATGCCAATATAATATAAATTCTACATTCTGAGGCACTCGAATTGAGCAATGTTTCTTCTGATAGCCCCTGTAGGAGTGAGTCACCTTTACCAAGAGAAATTTCCACGTGAGTATTTGGAGGACATTAGGTTCTTATACAGAGCTGTAGCAGTTTGGGTTTGAGAGTGTGGGTAGTTTTACCCAGTAGGACAATCTTCCTAGCAAGGCCTCAAGCATGATGTGCAGCTTCTTTTGGAGTTTTAGTGTGCCCTGCAGAAAGCTGGATATTATTTCTTTTTTCAGGAAAAATCTCAAATTTTGCAGTACGTGAGGGAAAATTGCCAGAAATCTGTGACTTCAAGGAGCCTTAAATTTTTTTTAATTTTCAAGTATTTTGAAGTTTTAGTCTGATGATGAAGCATCCAGTCTATAATCCTGCTTCTGTGCTATCTGATAGTTAAGTTGTTTTTATTTAATCTTTCTGTCTACATTTCATCTTTACTATGCTGTGGACTTGAATTAAGTTTAAACAAGCCCGGCACAAGGCAGATCCCATCTCTGAACTGTATTATTTCTGGCTTTCACTGTGACCTCAGGAAGGCAATTCTATTTCCTTACGACCATAAAAATAAACTCACATAGTTTCTCAAGCTTCAGGGCCAGAAACATTTTAAAACTGTGACTGGGAGTTTCTCTGTAAATTTACCAACTTATTCTGGAATAATTACAATAAATTCCAGAATTAATTCAATAAATTCCAGTAGCTTCACAAGTGCGGCCACACCCTCGGAATGGAGACAACAATTCTGCAGTAAGGGGTAAATTCCACAACAAATCCTCTTCATAAATTACTGCCTCAGCAAGAATATAACAATTCCTCTGCATCTACACATCTGGTCTTGTTTTTAATATCTGCCAAAATATTTTGAATGGATATTTTTGATATGAGGTGATTTTGTCCTCCTTTGTTGTTGTTATGGTAATAATTCTGACCTCTTCCTTTTTAAAACTATTTGAGACTCTTCACCTAGAAGGGTTCACCAATTCAAGACATTATTATCATAATTACTCTTGTATTAATTGGAAATTTTATTTGCTGTTTTCATGACAGTAAGAACAAACTGCCTCTCTTTGCTATTTTTACATCAATAGTATGCCCTTGTTCTACAGTAATTATTTTATTTTTCAACACTTCTATTACTTTGGAAGTGGTCTAGCTGTCTTTTGTGTAACTGCATGCATTCCATGCCCAGTATGCTCACCTATCATAGCATTCATTTCTGGACTCCTTCTTGATGTTTTTCTAAGCCTTTTCAGCAGATAAATAGTATTAAAATATACCAAATTTTTTCTTCCTGAAATTGTCCTAAACATATTTAAACATAACAATGTGACAAATACGCAGTGAAATAAATGATAGCAAAATTTTGCCACATGGTATCTGTCTGCAAGCATGCACATATTTGTATGTGCATGTGCATTTGTTAATGTAAACACTGGCAATTATGACATTTTACCATCCCAAACGTTAGTTTAAAGGCTCACAGAATGTCTCAAGAACATTTTCCTTTGATCAAAGTTGATATTTCAGTCAACCATTGAACCAAATGAAAATCATTTACACAGGGGATGACTTAGTGAAAGTGAAAAGTGTTGTTATTAAAATATGATCAAAAGTGAGAAGTGTTGGTAGTGCATTTAAAGAAGACAAGGTGAGATAGCTTTTAATTTCTTTACCTAAAAGTACTTTAGAGACTTGCCATTAGGGTGCCCATTCTTCTCCTGTAAGCACTCAGAATCTTCACAGGAGCAAAGGCCAAATGTCATATATTATATACCCTGAGATCTGAAGGACACAGGAAACTTCAGGCATATTTCAGGGGATGAGGGTGGTGGTAGTGCAGTGGGAATTCATCTATCCTGCAGTAATTTGGGGAAGTGCAGAGCATGGAGCTTGGTGTTACATTTTCTGCTGATGTTGGGTCCCTCTACCTCCTGCTTGCGCGCCTCCTCCTGCAGCCAAAAGCTACAGCACTGCTTGCAGCCTTGTGCTGAGGTCTTATCATGAGAACTGCATCTGAATCACCTGCAAGTCACACCTGAAAGGCTACAAGCTTCCTCACCCCAGGCTATGAGATGTGTGGAAGTGTTTAAACAAAGCTGATTTCAAAGGCCATAGTAATTTTTGATCCTGATCCTTTTGGCCCTGGTGCAACTCCAGAGAGCTGAGTAGTCATAAAGCACAAGCGGCGTAATGCATTTTGTATATCTTATCCAGTTTTACCACTTAAAGCAGTAGAATTAAAAAGCAATCAAGCAAAAAGTAGTTCTTAATCACTACTCCTTGGTAGGGTGGAAAAGGGCAAGAGAAATGAAACCACTATGAATACCAAACTAGCCAAGATCTCATTAAGTGAATATGATCTTCTACAATGCTTAAACTACTGGCCCACCTCAGTGCCTTCAGGGAGCTCCTCACATGTGGCTGTCATCACTCCACCCCCAAATCTGCCTCCTCTGGAAAAAGAGACATTTGAGGGTTTGTCTGCCACCAGCCCCTCTCTCAGGCACCCCAGGAGAACCTGTGACAGGTGGCAGAAGACAGGGCTTGCACAGCAAAAGTCAGGACTAAGAATCACACAGGGCCTCCTCCACAGGCCGTGAAGCATTCCCCAAAAAAGACGTAGAAGACCTGCAGGTCATTCTCCTTTGCACAGAGTTGGGATGTCCTCAGAGGACAGTGCACCACCAGGCTGCAGACTGACATGTGAATAGGAGATAACCTGTCTTGCTTACAGAGAACTTCTTTGGATCCCCAATAGCAACTTAGCACAGTGCTAAGTCCAGGATAATTTGTTCTTCACAAAGAACATGGTGGTCACTCAAACTGCTTCTCACCCTTGCTTAGCCATACATTTCTGCAGTTACCTTAGGATGAGCACTTCGCTGGATCCTGGGATAAACACAAGTGGTAGGGACTGACATAATTCCCAATGAACCAGGGAGGATATGGGATATCTGCCCAGCTTGAGAGGGAGTCTCTGGGCTCCCAGAATGGCAAAAAAAGTATTATTTCCCTTAAAAGACATTTACAGGAGATTTTCACACACATTTCCTAACCAAGAGTATATCACATAAATTTTACCATGGGAAGGGGAAACCTGGGGAATTCCGATAACCCAGAAAAACCTGTTTAAAACTTCTGAGCTTAGTGCATCTGCATATAAAATATTCTTAAAAGGTGGGTGTATGCATGGAAGAACTACATCAGATTATACACACTTCCACCTCCTATAAAATTACATATGCAAAAGAGGGAGGCTACATTTAAAAGAGAGAATTACAATTGTCTGCATCAAGATAGACACAAGTTTCAGGAAATTACTTTGGCACGAGACTTGGAATACTAAACTGAAATATAATGATAAAGCATAGAACCATGACACATCTTCAGTTTAGATAAGGCTGCACAGCATAAAACTGTAGAATGCTGTTTTTACACCATGGCAGGTGGCTACAGATTCCTGCCAGACAAATGACAGCTAAGAGACAGCAGCACTTAGAGAACATAAATCACACTAACTAATTGTAATATTCAGAAATTCTAACTAGTTACTCTATTCTCAAGTTACTCTATGGGTGGGCAGAATGAAAGACTTTGAAATCCATCAGGAAGTACAAGACTTAAAATATGGGAACAGGGCTGATTTTTCATACTAATTGAAGGGCCCTCTAATTCTGCTCACAGTCACCAAACTGTTCTCCTCCTACTGAAAGGAGCAGCTACTTACTGGGAAACATGTGAAAACGTGCTTCAGCACACTGTACACATGATACTTTGAAGTTAAAATTTGCATTAGGAAGTCTTCAATTTAAAGTAGATAAATAAAAAGTTTATTTCTAGTAAAGTGAATAGTTCTATTTACTTCAACCAGCAGATATGGCAAGCAAAAAAAATAAAAACAAAAATTCCCTATGTTTTCCTTTTGTAACTTAAATACTTTCAAATGTCCTAAGTAATTAAATTTAAAACACTTGTATATTTTATTTTCTAGCATCCATGTTGCTTGTTCAGTGATAACATTTTGTCACCCATCATAAACATAAGAATCTTCATTTTGTTTTACTGTCAGTCTGTATTCCTCATGGATGAAGAGAAGCTTATAAGCCAAATAAGAATTTAATGCATTTTTAATAATTTTAAATTTAAATTTTACATTTTCTGGAGAAAGAAAAAAGGAAGACTAAATTAAACTGAGGGATCACAATTAAGTCAGAATTTACAGCATACTATGTCTTTTGTTTAAGCAAGCACATTTTTACAAAAGAAGCCCCAGAAATAATCCCTGCATTTAATAAAAATATGTAGAGATTCTACCTTAGACAGAACCCACTTCTTTATCTATGGACTATGAAACTGTTAGGATGTCAAGCACAAGTCAACTTGTGGCTTTCAGGAATATTTGTGAGGATTTTATGTGCTGGGATTTTTTCCCTGTGATCTGTTACAAGAATTTGTGTTTTATTTTGAAACATCTTTTGAGGCTTTGGGCTGTGCCACCTCAGCAGGACTTTGTAAAACATCAGGGCATATGAAGAGCAATTCAATGAGAAAAGAAATGTCAGATTACTAAAAATTTGGGCTTGCTCTAGTTATCACCCCTTTACACTCCCAGAGTAGTAAAAAGTCAGAGAAAGAACCTTTTCAAAGAAAACTTAGCAGTCTTATCACTGTGAGGTCAGTGGGAGACTTCACATTGTGATTTGTAGGAAATGTAGAAAAATAAGTTCTCCAGCAAAATCAAACAAGTCCAGATTTGTCAAAACTTGTATTTCTTTTTTGCAATTAATGTAGTTTTCAAATATTAGAATTTTTCCCAAGTAAAAATGTCAAAAATGATAGTAGAGCAAATAGAAGAACTATTTTTTAAATTTAATTATCCTTTATATAACTCCTTATGTCTCCACCTTCTATGCTATTTGTAAAAATAACAAAATCATTATCATGCAAGGAGACTCCTTTGTTCCCTTTCCCCCTATTGCACTGAAAATAATTTCCAGATATCAAAAAAGAGTATACTTTATTTTAGCATCAACATGAAATTCTTACATATTTCCCTACCTACTAGCTAGTTTTGACAGTTGTCAAAAACATTTTTGGGGGCTAAGGAATTTATTAAGTAGAACTGAGGATTTCCTTAATACAAAAATTAGGCAAGGTCTCAGTTCCCTGGCACAGTATAATTCAATCAAGGGGAAGTAGAACAGCAAATTCTGCACCAGTTAGCCCTCAATCTGAAAGCTTTTTTACCACATCTTTTTCTGCAGTGCTGGACCATAGGAGCCTTTATTCTGTTCTGACTTTCTGCTGCTTATTTTAGAGTTTCTTCAGTATTTCTATTGTAGTGGTCATCAAAACATACATCCTCCTGTACATCCCCAGTGTTTTCCATACTGAGAAACATTTGTAAGATGCTAACTCAAAGAAGTTTATTTTCCTCTTCTGTTTACCTTGAAAGAAGGACTAGGGGCTGAGAAAGGAGAGAAGTTGCTGTGTCTCAGCTAAGCTGTGTTAGCTGCTTATGCCAGTTCTAAATGCAAACTTCAACAGAACAAAATAATCTAAGTCCAAGTAAGTAGTAATGCTATAATCTAGCAACATACACGGGGAAAACTATGCTGTTTCAACTGTTAATATAGTAAGATGAAAAGTTCAAGCTACTGGTTTCCAATGGATTCAACCCATTACTCCATTCAAATGGATTTTAACCCATACTACAGCTGCCACTGTTATGTGAACTGTAGCAGCATCACCATTAAATGTGGTTAACAGCCACCAAGCATTTGTAACAGTTACCAGTACCAGTTACCAGTGCACTTGTAATTATTTGGAGGAAATACCACAAGCATTAAATAGAAATACTGGCCATTTACACAAGAGACATTGTGACAATTAAAGGCCGTCCCACTCTCAGCACATCTGCTTGCAGCAGTCTCCTCTCTACGGGCTGAGGTCGCTCAGCTGGACAGGTGTGGAAAGCCCTTGTGAGCTGTATCCTTCAGATATTTCAGGGCACTTCTGTCCGCCACAGCAGTTCTCTGAGATACACATAAGGCTCTTTGCGACTGCCAGGAAGGGAGGAGGTGGGCTTTTGCTTCAGACCTCTGCGAGGTAGCATTGCCTAACAGCACCATCTAAGGCCAGCACAGACATCAAAAAGTCTGTTAGCTAGATGAAAATCATCTCACCGTGCCCACGCATACTGCAATCACACCTCCAAATGGCAACATGTGGATAACCTCACATGTTATGTTATTAAAGACCCTTTTATTTTGCAAAAGGACTTTTACAAAAGGGGTTGTTACTGGTTGCAGTAGTAGTAACTTGTTACAACTTAAGGTGAAGTAAGCCTGTACTGAGGATGGCAGAGTGATGGTGTGGCCTCGCAGGAATACCCCAAACCTTTCTAGATGATTCTGCTGTGGCAAACCCACATCAAGGGAGAGGCTCTGGTCTTCAGAGAAAATGTTATTTAAGTTTCTTTGCCCTCTCCAATCCCTCCAGAGTCAGCATGCAATTGTATTTTCTCATTCCTTGTATTCAAGAAACTTTAATAATGTAGGGAATTAGGACTAATAGCCCCACTTTCCCTGCCTGAAAGCATTCACAAAGGACCAGCCACATCTGTCAAAAATGTTTAAAATCAAGCCAGATGATATTACAAATGTTAGTTTAAATGTGATCTCAGCTGTAAACTTTATTGCCTTCTAAAATAGCTGTAGATAAAACATTACTGTAACACAGTTTTTAAAGATTCTCAATGTCTCACAAAGCATATTTTACAATTTTTTAACAAAACAAATGATCAAGTCTTCCAAACTCAATGAAAGTTATCCAGTCTTCAGTCCATCCCACAAGTTCAGCAAGCAACATTTAACCCACACAGTCAGAACAGAGTGATTTCGGTCCATTCTTTACAGCTGAGTTAAGGACCTCCTTTTCTTTCATTCTTGTGTTTTCTCCCACATATATCAGCATACTTCACATGTAAAAAGAACTCCTTCGAGATGGATTGACTCCCACATGAGATTATTATTAATATATACACATATGAAGCATTAAAGAGATGAAATAGCAGCAAACTAAAAAATACCGGTTCAGATTTATCCTCCTTTAACTAGGTAGGGAAGGAAAGTCATCCCCATAAACTGTTTTATGGGCTGGAATTTAAAACCTCCAGAGATACGTAAAGTAAGTATATTGCCGAGCATTCATAGTTTGAAACAACAGGAATGACAAGGTAAATTTTTCATTTATATGGTAGGAGGATATATTGAATTTTCAAATAGTGATAGTTGTGAAAGAGTGGCCCTCACTCTCACTATTTCTTCCCTTTTATAAAGACACAATTAGCACAAATGCAGGAAAATTTCATTGTGCCTGAATATCAGATATAAAAAAATCTTTTCAAGAAATATTAAGCCTTGACAAAACACAAAATAATTTCACATATACATGTTTGTCTATAGTAGATACTGTTTCTAATCATGAGGATGCAAAGACGTCATTCACCAGTGCTCCGTTCTGCTTAAGAGCGCTGACAAAGCACTTCCAGTGCACATTGCTGGTGGCTTAGCAAAACTAGGAGCTCCAACTGTCTGTTCCACTTCTTTGGAAGAAGAGTCCTTCACGGGGGATCTAAAGCAAAGCCTCTGCCACTTTTGTGACAAGTCTAGTATTTTGACAACCCCTTTTTATACACAGCTTAAATCAAGTGAAAGAAGCTGTGTCTTGAGAGGTTTAGGTTGGGTATTAAAAAAGGGTTCTTCACTCAGGCGGTGTTTGGGCACTGGAACAGGCTCCCCAGGGAAGTGGTCACAGCACCAGCCTGACAGAGCTCAAGAATTGCTTGCACAATGTGCTCAGGCACATGGTGTAGTTCTTGGGCTGTCCTGTGCAGGGTCACAAGTTGGACTCAATGATCCCTGTGGGTGCCTTCCAACTCAGGATGTTCTATGATTCTATGCTTCTAAGAGATAAGTCTGGACAGAAACCCCTGATGCGCTGCTCCTGCTGTCTCCATTGGGAGAACACAAGCAGCTAGCTGGGAATAGTGTGGTGACCTCTTGGAGGTGAGTCTCAAGATCTGTGTGAGCTCATCTGTGTGGTTTTCAGTGCTACCTCTCTTCTCTTGCATCCAGTGAGTCTTCAACTTTTACCAACTTGCTGCATTTTCTTTACATACCAAATTTCCTGGGGGTTGTTATCTTTGTTCTCCATGCCAGAAGAGAGAGGGAAAAAAAGAACCTTTGGCTATTTTTGCTGCCTTCCTTTCTAGAACTCCTTGGTCGTGAAGTATTTAAACTTTTCCCCACAAGGTATTGAAGAACATTATCATTATCTTTAATTACAAACTAACCTGGTGTATTTTTATAATTAAAGGGAAGTAAACAACATTTAGAGTTTAACTGTGAGCTTCTGTGGAAGGCAGTGGTTAAGTTAAGTCACTTATTGGAAATGCAAAATATTATTCACAAAAGATGAAGGTGAAATGGACGTCACAACAGACAAATTGAATCATATCCATAGTACCTTCTATTTCTGAAGGTACTATGAAGGTACTGAAACCATACAGCAAGTTTCTGTATGGTTTCAGCATGAAGAGAAAGAGCCTAGCTCTAAAAAGTAGTTGGGGCAACCATACCATGACACTAAAACACAGCTTTGAACAAAACTACATTTCTTGTGAAATAGGGATGAAAATTACTGTTGGCACATCCTTAATTAAAAGGTAGCTATCAAAGCCTTTTAAACCAGAGAGATTACCAGTTCCCAAAATGTAAACCTTACACTCCCCTCCTTCTATACAATTTTCCAGCATGCATGTGTCTGTTTTCAAAATGTGTATGCTGAGGAAGAGGCACATGAAAGCTGTGGGTATCAAAATGGCAAGACACATATTAACATGATTTTCAAAGGATTAAAGATCCAGTAAGTAGTACAATTATTTATACTGATTCAGTCCATTTCGAAATGGTGTGACATGCTGCTCCCTACGTGTCAGGCAGAAGGAATCAAGGAGCACATGACGTGCTGCACACTGCCTTTCCCACAGGATGGCAGGAAGCATCTGCTCCCTGGCTCAGCGTGGATCACTGCCCCATCAGACAGCCCAAGCCGAAGGCAGCCTGCGCTCACTGACCAGCAACCCAGGGGCAGCATCTGTTCCCGCAGGCAGGGCCCCAGGGAGCCTGCACAGGCTGTGGCTGGGGACAGGAGGATGAAGGGCTTTCTGCTGAGCAGGATATGCAGGCAAGCTGCTTTTCAGCAAAGGAGTCAACATCCCCACAAAACCTTTGTGTGGTCTGAGCTAGGCAACAAAGCTAGGCTTTGTGTGAGCTTTGGCCAGGCTGAACCAGCAGGGCTGAAGGAAGAGCAGATGGGCAGAGCTGACCTACACGGTGTGTTGGTACTGCCCCAAACCGCTGGCAATTTAGTCACTTTCCCATAGCTGGCTAAAAGATAAGCTTTTAACAGTGAGAAAATGTTGTAGTACCAATAACATACATAAGCATATTTACTCCACTAAGGACCCTAAAAGGTTCTTACATCAGAACCTTTCATTTTATGTTGCTAAAGAGAGGGTCTTTATTATAACACTTGCTATTTGTAATTCTGTCGAGTTACTGTAACATTATGCAAGGTCCCATACTTTTCAAGGTTGCTGTGCCGTAAGTCCTGCCTGAAAATGTAGCCCTAATCTGTAAATCTCTACATATTTTCATAAATACCGCAGCAAACCTCTTAATTGCAGATTATCGTCTTAATGCAAATTTCAACACATTTTCATCTGTGTTCACCTGCCACTCTGCCCACTGACTTATTCTGTGCTAGAGATCTTTTCCAGTGATTTAGCATCTTCCACTGGCTTTCATTCTTAAAGTGATGTGTGGGCCATCATCAGGAAAAGACAGCTTTCATGAAGTTAAACTCTATGCAATGGGATTTGCCCTGTGTCTGCACACTCCTATCAACATAATGAGTCTAGGAAATAAGAGTATTTGAAATCACACCACAATGCCTCAAATGACCAGTATTTGATACATCCGGATAGTAGTGGTGTTCTGAGGGTTCCTGAAGCCACACCTGTCATCAAGTATATCCTGAACCCACTGCTGGCTAAAGAAGTTTTTTCCTGGCAGCATAAAGAGCGTGAACAGTACTGGGCACTTCACTATTCAGGCAGGTTTATAGAACAAAAGCCTCTTGTTTTCAATCAGCCAAAATTCTACCACCACCAAGCACCAAGTCTTTGAGTAACGAGATCTTCCGCCAGGTACAGCATACAGCTTTGTGATGCAGGGCACTAGAAACAGGTTGGGCTCTCTGAATGAACAATGAACAGTTGTCCTGTACATTTATTGGGAGGTAGTAAGATCCCCCCTCATCCCTTAGATATATGAGTCTCAGAGATATTGGATGTCCCATCACTGCCTCATTACCAGTGTTTGTTCATTCTTTTTTCTGTGCCTGATGAAGAAGTATAAAATGAAATAATACTTATTCTTTATTTTTTAATTATTTCTGTATATTTACCCAGTGGAGATACGAAATGAAATAAAGAGCACACATATAAAATGGATTGTTCTAGCTGCTCCCTTATCCCAGTAAGGTGCTTGTTCATCAACCCTGCTCATGCAGGTTGGATAAATCACAGGAATAATTGCCTCACAAATGCCCAGCAACACAAATTTTCTTTCTCCAACCAGAGTATCTCCATGTAGCACTTGACAGAAGTCCTTGCTGCTCAGCATGACAGGACTGATGGCAGCCTGCATGTGGCCTGACAACACGTAGTATCAGCCAACCTGCTCGCAATCAATGTTTAGATCAGAAGACGACACAGCTAATTAAAATCAGCATGAGGTGTCGATATCATGACAAGTTCATGGGCAAATCCACATTTTGTCCCACCAGCCCCTCACTGAATCCTCAGAGGGGAAGCCAAAGCTCTTGAAATTGGTGGCCTTTCTGCCTCCTACAGAAGGAGACACTGCAATAAAGTGCTGCTCTTTGGCTATGGCTGTAACTCAGGTCATAGAGTGAAGTAAGACTGGGCATTTCCTTATGTGCTTTATTGAATTTAAGTTGTTGGCATGTTACAAACGCTTTCCAGCATGTGAAAGAGAAGGCCAAACAGGTTCTTCCATTAGACTCTCAGTAAAGAAATTTGACTACTGGCACGATTTCGTTTGGCACAAAAGATACCTCTGTAGGAAGCCCAGTGCTCAACCAAGGCTGGAGAAGTCAGTGTAGCTGCAGTTTATCAGAATGTGAGCACAGCATAGCTGTACAGAACAGGTACTTACAGCTGATTTGAATTATTTATTTTTCCTTACCTGAACAAATAAAATACTGGGGACAGACATACAGAAGCTGATGAAATAACAAGTTTCATTCACTTTAAGTAAGCAAATACAGCAAATATCATCAAAGATCAGGAAATAAGAGCAAACCATTCTCAGTAATCCTTTCCTACATGTTTTTCCTGTAGTAGAGATGAGTAATACTTTGTAAACCTTTCACTGATACCAGTACCAAATAAGCATCATGAAGTCATAAGTGTTTTAGTCTTACTACAATCTTTTGCAGAAACAGTTGGTGCCATTGCAGAACTGTCACTTTTGTACCATGGAGGATACAGGATGTCTTCTTCTAAAATACTGTGCTCAGTTTTGATTCCCACTACACAATAAAAGATGTTGGAGACAGGCTGGAGAGGAGCCACACAGATGAACGAAACCTGCCATTTGAGGGAAGACTGAGAGAACATGGCTTGTTCAGCCTTGAGAAAAGAAGGCTTAGGGGAGACCTTATCATCATGTTCCAGTATTTAAAGCATGGCTACAAAGAAAATGGAGACTGCCTTTTTACAAGGAGTCACATGGAAAAGATAGGAGGTAATGGGTACAAGTTACTCCTGAGGAGATTCCAATCGGACACAAGAGGAACATTTTTCTCATTGAGAAAAATCACTGGAATAGTATTTCCAGGGAAGTGGTGGATTACCCAACATTGGACAATTTTATGATTTGGCTGAACAAGGTGCTGGGCCAAGGTGCTAGGCCATGCTTTTGCCAGGAAAAGTTGGACCAGATGATCCTTGAGGTCCTTTCTAACCTGGTATTTTATGATTGACTCTGTGATTGAAAATAACTTCTTACAGTGGGTGCCGCAAAGCAGACTGGTTCTCAGAGGCCTGAGATCTCCTCTGTGTTCACCTCTCCTGTCTCACAGGACCCACTTTGTCATCTTCTTCTTCTTTTAGGACATACGGATTCTCTACTGAATACTCCAGTCTGCTCTGAGGCAGGTGTTTCAAAAGACAGAGAAAAGGATATGAAAACACAGAGAGTTTCAAGGCTCTGCCCCTTCTTTTCTTAGGGAAGGGAGCCTCTGCAAGTTACATCTGTTCTGGCTTGCAGGAGAAAGGCAGGGGCAGTGTAGGGCCAGATGCTGCAGGTTCAGGAGGAACAGAATAAAATATCTGTATTGTGATCACTGCAAACTGTTACACAGACATAGCAGCAGCACCTAAAATTTCTGAAAACACTTGCTACTGATGATGGTGAGTATATAACCCAGAATTACCCTATAGGTCTACTCCCATTCTGCAGCTTCTTGTAGACTGCATCTTCACGTAGTTCCTGCTTACAAAAGGAGACCAACGAGACAGAGGGCTTAGTCTAGACATTTGCTGTGGTCTTGTGGAGCATATAGGAATCCATTACCTCATAGATCATGGCACCCTTCAATTGCTAGTTATTACTACTAAAACTTAAAACAAAATCCCAAGTGTTGGTATGGAACAAATTTTCCCTGTTTATTTCGGTATGAGAATTTGTGGGTATCAAATAAAACAAGTCATGAGATCCAGAATAAACAAAAGAGGGAATTGCTTCATCTAGCATGATGTTAAGTTGCAGAACAATTGGGGCATTCTCATTGGTTTTGGCCATGCTATGAAGTTCATTCCTTGATAAAAGTGTATGTTTAATAAACAAGTGCATGGAATAGGTCAGAAGCTGGGATATATCACATAAATAATGGATCCATGTTTCTATAGCTCAATGTTTTGAGAGCGAGCGAGTATGTCAGTCAAAAATAAATCAAGAAATAAAACATTTTGTCATGCAAAGGCATGTTCCACAGAATAAATAGGCTTCTAAGAAATTACTTTTCTGTGGAAATTCAGTACAAAATTTTAAAAAAGCTGCCCTTTCATCACTTATAGTATGACTTTGAAGATATTATTAGAACTTATGATTGCTTTTCCTGAGTCATCTTCACTTAGTGTTTATAGTCTCTTGTTTTTTCCATTGTTTTCAAATATTTTTTCATAGCTCATTGCTTTTTAGAAGAGCACAAAGAGCCTTAAGGTGAGAAAGAGTGCAAAATTGTATCTAGGGAAAATATACTGAAACTTTGCAAATCATGAGCTAGGAAATGTGTTAAAGTAGATACAGAACTCCAGACTGAAAACAGATGAATGTCAGAAGAAGAACATCTGCTTTGAAAAAAGCTGGCAGCAGATCAGCTGAGCCTGATGTCTTTTATAACCTCTGCTCTTTTGTTTATATTTTTCCTTATTCGTTTGGTATTTTTATGGCTGTAGCTAATATGAAGATTTCTTAAGGACAGTAGGATAAAGCTCTGAATATTTCATACAGGAAAAGTATCATTTATTATCTATAACCAGGAAATGGGAAAAAAAAAAGAAAAAGAGCAAATCTATCAACTCTTTCCAAGCAGAATATGTGAAAAAAAATGATGTATTGCAACTGGGACTGCAGGCAATTGCTTAGGGATTAGATCTAGTTACTATTTCTTCTGAGACATTGATTCTGTTCAGATGTGTTCTTAATGATAGTGCTATTTATCAAAGCTGCCTATTTAAGAGTGGTGACAATCTGTATATCTTCTTGTCTTTAATTTCTTCAAATAAACCTACTCTTCTCTGGGAGGTGAAACTCAGCCAAAAATTACACTAATGGTGCTCTATGAGTCAGTTAATATATGTCATCATCTGAGGACAGGTTCTTTATGTCTGAATATCCAAAAATAACAGGCAGGCTAGGCCTCAGTTCAGGAATACACATTTATTTATGTCCTATTGGCTGTCCCCTACTTAAAGGTATGGACATATAAGTGTTTTGCTATATGGATATATGGACGGAATTAAAGAAATCTCAACTCTTTCCCCCTTTTGACTTTTGAATCTAAGTTTTTTTAGTGACTAAGATTAGGCTCTTGACTGCAGAGGGAGTGAGTGCCCACAGTTTGCAGTCATTCCATAAGGAACTTGAATTGCTCAGCACAAAACTTGGATTTTTGTTTGCAGTATGTGTACTTTGGAATATAGGATTTAGGCAGTACAGGATTTTTCATTTGAACTACTGAAGTGAGCTCCCAGATGCCAAAGTAACAACAAACAAGGGAAACTAGAATTGTATCATTAAGGTCTGTACTAATATGATTCACAGGAAACTGCAAGTATTATTTGAGCATCTTGGCTGCTGCATTCCTACAGGTTCATGCTTTAACTAAGTAGGTACTGAATCAAAGCGCTGGTATAAAGAGTATTTTAGAAAACAATTTCAAAAGCACTGACACAAAAACTATTTCAAGTAAAACACTGACCAAAAAGAAGTCAGTAAACTTTTTCTTAGTTTGTTCTTGATTACTTGTGGGGAAAATAGAGATTGGGAAGAGGGCCAATTCTGCATAAGATTGGCAGAAAAAAAGGGAAGAGGAAGGGAAAAGTAGTACGAGATCTGTGAAACAGACTGAGAGTGTTTTATTTAAATGGGGAAAATTCTGAACTATGAAGTGAGAATAAAGGGCAAAACTGAACAAATGCTTGAAGATATGATTGCAGTGTCTCTATGATCAGACATATGTATTTATAAACAACATTTTGTCTAAAATAGGAACATTCTAGTTGCAACTAACTTCATGATCTTATAGAAATTATTTTGCTAGAGTTTCCTTAAGGGAATGCTTCTGAAACTCTGTGTTTTGATAACAACTAGGCAGGTGGCCAAATAGGATCTCTGCTCTGGATCACTGAATTGCACACCTCAGATTTGTTTCTCCATTCCCGTTCTTTCCACTTAGCCTGACTTCATTGCATCTTCTAGAGCAGTTAGAATTGGATTTGGAATTTTGGGGGGTTAATATTTTTTTCTGCAAAACATGACATCTCACAGGTGAAACCTCAGTATGTTTTAAGAGTAAAGGTTAGATAATGAAGTGCTTTGAAGAAAAGGGTGTGCTACAAGGTACATAATTTTTCTTTAAAGTAGGATGAGAATACAATGCTTCAAAAATACCTGCTGGCTTCTGAAATACAAATTACAAAATCATTGAATCTCTTGTTTCAGCTACATGAGCAATACTTCTAATCAAGCTTCAGCAGCCTTAGGGAAGTCAAGTCAATGACACAACTCCACCAGCAGCTCTGGAAAGAGTCCTAGGTTATTAAAGTTTGCAGGCTGGCGCAGAACTTCAGGCAGAAAATCACAGTGGGCCATTACAGTACAAGTGAAAAACTCTAGGTAGAAGAGGGAAGAAACTTTGTGCTTTCATTTAATGAAACAATAAAGAATGAAGACATGACAGAATCTTCTTTCTTCACTTCTTGGATGTGTGTGAGGACAGGTAAAGGCTGTGAAACTTCAGCCTGTGAAACTGAAGTGTGTCTCACTTTACAGTGCACAGTAAAGTGAGACACACACTATTGCCCTAGGGATGCTTGTTATTCTTATTAGTCTTCAAGAACATTTTCAATACAGAAACTTTCGAAGTTTCAGAACCAGATTATTTTGGGTTGGAATTCATGCAGAATTGCTTTGCATAATTTCAGGTATAGTTTTACAAACAATTATTTTTACATTATTCTAAAGGGATAGGAAAACATACTGAGGGAAACTGAGGGAAACTGGATGGCCATACAGCATAAACTGACACTATTCCTTTGATTTAATTTTAGCTAAAACTTACACAACTGAGGATCTAACACAGTGATAAAAAGTAACTTGCCTCCAGTCATAGCCATGTAATAGAACCAGGACTAAAGCCACAATTTCTGATTCCCAATCACAGGTAAATTAACTATTACTTCCTACAGCGTGCATCTACATTATCCTTGAGGACAACCTCAAAGCCAAATTCAAAACTTTCCACACTATCTAGATGTGGCAATGCCCGTGAGGCTTCCCTTAGAGTGATCCACCTGGTAAGCCAAGAACTAAAAATCTCCATTTTGCTTAGATCTTAAGGTACTCATAGGGGAACAAGCCAAAGCTGTCTCCTATGAAGACCCACGGGGGGAAAAAAAACCTTTAGGCAAACCGCAATAAAAATTCAGGACCAAAGACAGGCAAAAAAAGAGCTGTTTTCTCCACCCAAGTCATGAGGTCAGAGACCTGCTATTGCAAAACACATAAATGGCAGGCAGAATTTTTCTCCCTGAAAATCAAAAACTGCTGTAACTACAACCAAAGCTAGTATTAACTAGAGCAAGTTGCACTGCAATTGACTGTGCAGAGTGTTGCAGATTAGGGTGAGTCTGATGACACACTATGTGATAACAGTGAGCCAGTTTTTCAGGATATGCCAAAGGGTCTTGATTTTTCTCCCTAAAGGTGCTGTATCTGAAGTTCTTACACATTATGACTCTCAAGGAGCTTGCAAGTGCTGAAGCAGGAAGTGGGAGTAGGTATCAGCAACACCTGGCCCAACAGGCGTGTGATACAGCAGAAACAAGATGTTGACTTTTATCGGGATGGCAATGCAGATAATGCAGGTGGTTGGATTTGAGTATTCTAAAGCATCTCTCCTGACCACAGGGCTGACTTGCCTCATGAAACAATATCCCCCTAATGCTTTAGGAAAGCAATGATCAGCACTTCTGACATCAACTGGGACCAGGATAGATAAGCATTGCTTCAGAGATAGTGCTGATCTGCCATAAAAGGTTCTCAAAATGGTCTTCCACCTCTATAAATCAGTATCTCACCACTTATCATCAGGAGAGAGCAGCCACAGTAGATGTGCATGATGAAAGCTTGTAACTGCACCAATGCTGCTTGTGTGGTGTTTACACTAGGATATCCAGCATTTATGCCACACTTAGAAAGGCCGCAGCTAGCACAAACAGTGGCTGCATGGCCAGTGAGTGGGCTGTAACAATGGCACTGCTTTTCCTGTGGTGGTTCCTGATGATAGTTCTCCTCTCTGAATGTCTGTTGGAGCTCCTATGTACTGAGGGAAAGGAAAGGGAAAAGGTGCAGTGAAGAGGTGCAGACAGCTCATGTATAAAGCAACTAGATAAATAATTTGATGTATATGATACAAGCGTATAAGGCATAGCTTGAATATTAGATATGTTAAGAATGGAGCGGGGCTACAAACACCTTTATTTGGCTTGAGTGTTTCTTCCACAAGTAAATTTTCCCAAGGTTTAGCTATATTTAAGAAACATCTCCAGAAAGTTCTTATTTCTATCAACTGACAATCTTTTATGGCTTTGACCCAGTTAAGCACTGGCTAAGAATAGCAGCCCTGGACTTTGTTCTGTTTCCCTAAAAATTCTTAAAGAGGAATCTAAGAGCCTGAGATCCTCATGTGGTAAAAAGAGAAGGATAAACTCACTAAATGTTTCTCAAGGAGGATTCTGTCTAAATTTAGAAAAATTTAAGCAATTAATTAGGAAGAGAGCATCTCCCTCTGCAGGACTTCAGAGACACCTCTCTGGTTTCACACAGGAATCACAAGTGCTTCTTCCAGAAAAGCTTTTTAGATACCTAGAGAGTGAGTAAAAGTTGGGTCCCCAGTTTCAGTAATTTCTATTCCTACCCCAGTAATTTCAGATCTTAATGGATTTCAGACCATTTGCTCTTGAATGCCTTGCTAAGTTAGGGACTACAAGAGAAAGCATGAGCTGATGATCAAAAAGTGTAAAAGTGAAGTGTCATCTTAGGTAGGTTCTGTTTCTGGCTCTAATCTGTTCTGTCCTTTATACAAATCACAATATTAACCTCATTTTATGTAAGGAGAAAAAAATCATTATCAGCTTTTGGAAAAATACTGAATTGTAGAGACAACTGTTGTTATTATTACACACATCTGGCCAAATTTTGAGGAGCCATAGAATAGGAAATAGCAGATAGTTCAGGCAGACAGACTCCACAGTGAAAAGTAGTGTCATAAATGCAAAATGCAATGCCTAAGCTTTAGAAGGTTAGATTGGCAATAATTTACCTTACTTCTCTTTTTCATATGTATGAAAGAAAGATCAAAGACCTCTAATAAACCATCAGGACTTGCTTTTGCTTAAAATCCAGAGAAATAAGAGGCGCTTTCTGTGAAGAGCTTTGTTCTTAAAGCACCATTGAAATTGAAGGGGTTATTTTAGTTCAGCACAGCCCACCCATAAATTTTATTTCAATATATGCATTTCCAGTTTTACCACAAAAGCTACAAATGGAGTCTTATTAAAAAAACTTTCTGGTGATAGAGGGTTGTATATCAGAAGAATGCAAATTAATGTTGAAAGAAAAGTAAGCAGCCTGGATAATTTTCTTTCATTTATAATAGGTGGAAGTGGAAATTAGAGAAAGAGAGAAATATACGGTTTGTTCATGTTTTTTTCCAGTAGTGTATACCTGAAAGTCAGTTCATTACCTGCACCATACTCCTTTGTACGTGCATCATCTCTTCTCCATCTCAGTTACCAGAACATCCCTCAGAGGCCTGCCTGCCTGCCTGGATAGGTGACCCAAACCAATTAAACTCCGTCCAGCTAGCAACAGAATTACGTTCTGCAGCACCTTTTGTAAGGTTCTCGAGTCCTTCTGGAAATGTTCCTTGCCATCTCCGGGAAGCAGAGTGCTCCTTGCCGGCCCACAGTGCGCCATCCCACCAGCAGAAGGCTCCCTATCCCACCGAGTGCCGCGGGAGCATCATCCCCGAGCGGCGCGGGCGGCGGCAGCGGCCGGGCTGCGCAAGGCAAGGAGCGGGGGACGAGCGCGGACAGGGAGGAGGCTGCAGCCCACACACGAGGAGCAGAACGAGGGATCTCCACCGGACCCTCTATCGCTCCCGCGCTCGTCTATCCAGTGCCCATTATCCGCCGATTGTTTGCTTTTGTTTTAAGGCTTAAGGCAAATGGGTCTAGCATATCGTCTCTTTCTACTTTTGCCTTTTAAATGAATTCTCGGTTACTCGGCATGCAAATATTTGCATGCGTCTACCAGTTGACAGGCTCGTATCACTTTCATCTGCACATGTGGTATGCCCAAAGCATGGGGTATGCGTGGCTGGGAACTTCAGTGACATCTTCAATATGGCTGATTATCCTAAAATCCATCCTGCTTGATATTTGTATGTTTTATTAACAGTTGAAATACAGAGGTCTGAATCAATCTCTGTGCCAAAAGCTAACTTAGCCTCAGATCACTGAATATGAAATTCGGTAGTACATTTCTTCTGCCTTTCCTCTGCTCTGCAAGAGAGAAAGTCACAGCAGCCTTGAGGATTCCCCTGCTCGCCAGGGCTACACAGGAACCTCCAGCAATCCTCAGAGCTATGACCTGCAGCAGCACAGAGAATGTCTGTCAATATTCTTTCACGACCCCAAAAGCCTCCCTCTGCGGAAGCGCAATGGTGACCACTTAAAATCTACTCTAGCTAAAAATGCCTTTACACTGAAAAACACTTCTGTGAGTTACTTATGGCAGGCAGCTTCACAGCTCATTTACGTAAAGGAATCATGAGCTACAGATGAATCAGGCTCAAATAAAATGATTTGCAAAAGGCCACACAGTAAGCAGCAGGGAGGACGTGAGCCAGGGACTAAGAGCATGCTCTATTGTGCTTGGTTTTGCCAGTGCAAAAATCCAATACCAGAGTGCAAAATGCACCATTTTCTCTGCTCCAAATCTCGACATAGAGATGAACAAAAGTCGTTTTCTCTCGTGTGTTACAGCTGCCTAGCAAACCGACCTTCATGTCTGACATTCAGAAGTTTATAGAAGATTGTAACTTCCTTTTGCAGACAAAATTATAAAGCATCTTTTAAAGAAAACTTTCTAGCTACACTATTCTCCCTTCTCGGGAGGAAACTTAAATGCAGTGAAGACTTTGAAGTGAGCCTTGGGTTTGTTACAATGGACTAACCTGATTAGAAATCATGCAAACTCTTGCTGCTCTTTAGCTGCATTCCCCCACAGGCTGTATTACAGCTCTCTAACCAGTCCCACAGCATTGAATGATGTCATGGGATCTGCAGCTCAGCGAGATGAAAGGGATAAAGCGGAACCCGCTGGCACTGGGGAAAGCTTCCAACACACAATCCACAACACAGCTTGGGAACTCAAAAGCTACAGATCCAGCCACTCAACCCCAAGCATTTCAGAATCGTGTGCATTCTCCCAGCACAAGCAAGGAAAGGGGGAAAAGAGCCAGTGCAGAGCACTGAAAGGCAGAATTTGAGTGCAGCTACCTGCCGGAAAAGGAGCTCTTTTTCCTCGCCAAAGCACTGCCTTTGATGTACGGCAACTGATCACTGATCAGATTACAGGCATTTGGTCTCAGTGCTCGTCTGCCTTTGATCTGCATGGTTAATTTTATTTTCCCGGATTTGGAGTTTCGTCTGGGCTTGNTAAGGAGGTAAAAGCATTTAATACAGAAGCTCTGGCGGTGTGAAATTAAGCTGCAGAAACTCTGGCACTGGAAAACTTCATCAGATAACAGGTACTGAATTTTGGGGTTGTTTTTCAGTTTTGTGTTGCAAGAATTTAAGGAATTATGAAGTTCATATAACCAATAATACTACACATCATTGTGTGTACAAAGTTCAAAAGATTGTTTGTAATTTATGCAGCATTTTGTTTGCAGCTCTTGGGCAGAATTATATAGAGAACAGACTATCTAGAATAACAGATAAAAAAACTGAAGCAAATCCAGTATTTTTCAATGCTTTGGGGGTACATAAGATTTTGGGTTGCACTGCTCATTCATACCGTCTATGGTTTTGTAAATTTATATTTGAATTTACATGTATTGCATGACTCAGGGGAGTACTTATTTTCTATGGAAAGACCAACCATATCTCCTACACACTGTAATACTTTCTTGGCTCTCAGTGCATTTATTAAACTGTGTCTTCTTCAGACAACATTTTTAAGCCTAATAGTTCCATACTTGAGATGAAAAAAAGTCTCCACTTCCACAACTTATTAGAACTAAATTTATAAGCATAACACCCTTATACACAAAAGGAAATGGTTTTATTTTAAGATTGAAGGGATTATAGTTCAGCTGTACCATATGAAATCTTGAAAATAAAAGTAATCTTCTAACCTGATGATAGAAGTTTCCTCTAAGGCATTTTAATAAATATATTAAAGAAATCAACAACTAGTTTTACTGAACTTCATAGAAGTTTTACTGCATTTTAGTGATGCAATTTCCACTCACAGTATTTTGTATTCTGTTCCTCAAACTCATATTTATGAAAAGTATTGTGTGAAGAAATTTTAAGACATCCACTCCATAAATTCATTATAAGGGAACAATCTTTTGAAGGTTTAGGATTATTCACACATTTGCAGTTTTAAAGGGCCAGATCTTTGTGTGATTTTGGGCCAAATCCATGAGTGTTCTGTGCCTGCAGCTGGAGTCAGACTGTTAAAATAAGACTCAAACTCCTTCTGTAGTATTTAAATATAATTTAGATTTTCAGAAGAACTTAGAACCCATAATTGGGACCAGACTCACAAACATTCCAGACACTGAGGTCTTTGAAGATCTAGTCTTAATGGTGGCTAGTAATCCTGACTTATATAGTCTTAAGTCTAAATTTAAGTGTATATAAATCTTAAATACATTTATTAACAAATTGCAACTAAAAGTCAGCATAAACTATAGCTGTCAAGCATCACTTGAACACTATTCTTTGAGATGTCTACCAGTCCACAGGACCTTCAAGATGTTCATATTTCAGTATGCACCATAGTGCAACATGCAAACCCAAATTTTAACAGTCTACTTGCTCCTGAGTAAGATCAAGTTATCAACACTTCCAGATAAATGTAGATAGCTTTCATTAGTTAGTCTGCAAAGTTTGTTTCTTCTAATTAAAACAATATTTGTATATATAAAACTTCAATTTACTGAATATCAAGAGATAATATGCCAGACACAGATTAACTAGGCCTGATTTGGAATCACCTAGTTTTCTATGCCACCAATTAATTCATATTCTTACTTAACAAGTCAATTATATTATAAGGAAAGTAATTAGCACTGTATGAATAATATGTGTATAGCTGTCAAGAAAGAATATCATTTAAGGCATAGCCAAAGCAAAATTTAGTATTTCTCCCTAAGTAACAATGATGTACTAAAATATGTTCCTGTAACCCTGAAAAGATGGCTTTATTTATTAATTCTATGCTTCGCTGATGAGCTTCTCTGCCTTTCCAGTCCCCTCTTGCTTGTTGCTTGTTTTCCAATATGTACATTTATTTTCTGAGGAAAATTGTTTCTAAACTTTACCTCTGCTTGGTGTAAAGTAGAAAGGGAAGTAAATTTTTAAAAACAACACAAGGAGTCTTTTTCCTCAGAAGTCAAAATAGCTGTGCAAGTCTAACGCAATTAAACGATCACTATAAGGGTCTGACCTATCACACAAATGGGTGAAGTTGCACACAGAAAGAACACTGGTTAATCAGATAGATTACACTGTTGAGTAGGATTTCTATAGATAATTATTTGCAACATTTAGGCCCTGAAAATGCATTTAAGAAACAAAGTTTTTTTAATTTTGTAAGAAGTCCCTAGGGTTTTAGGTAATCTCTCCAGATATTTAAAAAAAGATGGGCGTCAACCCAATTAAGCTGGAAAATATCTTTGCTTGTCTGTATGTAAGTGCAGCTGAAATGAAAGCACACTTGAACACATTCAAGCATGGTGGGAAGAGGATTTTCAGCATTTTTTGTTGTTTTAAATAGCAGTTCTCTGACAGTTTAGCCTGACATTGATCTGACTTTTAAAGATTAAATAATAATAATTCTTGGCACTTGTAACTTTTCTTTTACTGAGAGCTGTATAAACATTAATTAATCCTCAGGCTTAAGCCTTCAGAAACAAAAAGTTCACAATGCTTTTTCAAGCAGATCTCACTAGGAAACTCCCAAGTATATTATTTATTTATTAAAATAGCTTGAGCAATTTCTGATTATAAATAGAGCCATTTTCAAACAGTGTGCCTTAGATAACATCATAAACATATTTTAAGATTTGTAATAGTTAAGATTATCAAAAGACATTGCACAGTTATACTGACATCAGTTTCCAACAGCTGTCATAACAAGAGGAGATCTATCTCACAGTTGACTGGGGGAACTGTGTTAGCATTTGAGATATGGAGATAACAACTTCCTATTGCTGTACAATTTCTGCTTCCACATCAGATATGTCATGCAGCTTAGTCTTATCAAAGGGGTCAGCTGAAACTGCTTTCCAAATATTTCTTTTTTGCTTTCTCTGTTGTAGTAAGAATCTCTACTAATTCTAACAACTCACTACTTCAATTTCCTGAGAAGCATCATGATTTAAAACAAAGTAAACACTACAATTTTCAATACCTTTCAATGATGAATGGAACTAATTCATCCATTTTACATTCAGAGGAAAGATTTTACATGCTACAACAAGGACTTAAACATTTATGTTTCAGTGTTACAGACAACACGTTGCTCTGACTTCATTAGCATAGTAACCCACTGTCTGATGAAAGTCTTAATGTTTCTTTATATGGTAATCCTGAGTGTTTAGTCAACACTTCAAGAACTCTGGGATATTTTAATACCTTTGTCTAACTATACTGCTTTAAAACAAGTATCTGAAACATACATGATGATTCCACTAAGAAAAACTCATGCAGTAATTTCACTGGCGGCTCCAGAAAACAGATAACATACAAAAGATTGTCTGTAAATAGTGAGACTGTATACAATGCTCAGTGCTGTGCAGCAGCTGCTATTCACAACAGATGCGCTGCTGTTGTGCCGCAGTATGCCATTCCTCACTGAAATTCCAGCCCCTTGCAGAGCTCCTCCTGGCAAGGGTCCTGAAGCAAAGCTCTTCTTTGAAGGCCCTTTAGAAGAGAATTACATTAAAACCCCTGTACATTCTGAGTTGTTTGGGTTATATAATTAAAAACAACTAGTTTTGCAGCAATCATTTCTCTCTTCGCTACAACTTGCTAGATTTCAATAAGCACTCCTTGTTTTTAGAGAAGCCCTTTGGCTGGTGATATTCAAACTTTTGTTGGTGAGGAGCTCCAAAAATTCTGTTTATTTGAAAATGCTTTTCCTCCCAGTATAATCATTTGTTCATTTTTTCAGAGCCTAACCCAGTTCCTTGTGTGTCCATACAGTTGTCTAGACTGTAAGTGGATCGTTAACTTTTTCATTAGAAGTAAAACTAATGACCTGAAATACCTGCAGCAGCAGTACTTTTACCAATGTCTCCAAGACTAGTTTCCCCAATGCTGGAGCATCACTAACTTCAGAAAAGCTCCTAATTTGTGTCACAGTAAGTCACAGTAACACCCAACCTAGCAACTATGAAAAATTTACTATCCGTGAAGGGCTGGATTTCTCCATTTCTCCATGGATACTCACATTTGGTATCAACACTGTGCTTACTGCTGGGTAACTTATTACCTGCAGAATGGATAAAATATTTCAGGCTCTGAGCTAGCAGGAAAAAAAAGCTACTCAAGTACTTTGGAAAGGAGGGCTGTCAGAAAGGAGAATTTGCAGTGTGTTGTCAGAAAGCCTCTGTCATGTTTTTTGGGCAGGGGAGGTGGAAAGGGCTTTGCTGAATTATGAGGACTCATTGTACACTCACCTGAACAGTGGCCAAGGGCCAGTACCTTTAGAACAGCCCAGCAACCACAAGCCTGTGGTCCCTCAAAGAGGGATCAGCAATGCCAAGGCGGCAGTCCCAATGCTGGGCAGCATCTGGAAGCAGAGGTGGGCACAGGAGTGCCCTGCTATCCTGTCCTCCTGGTGGGATAAAAGGGACACCAGCCCCTCACTTGTGATTCACCCTGGCTTTGCACCAGTGGTGCAAACTCACCCCCGCTCACACCCTCTCAGTGCGGACACATGGCTCCATCCATCCATCCATCCATCCATCCATCCATCCATCCATCCATCCATCCATCCATCCATCCATCCATCCATCCATCCATCCATCCATCCATCCATNGGGCCCCTGCCTCCCCTCAGCGGCTCCGGCTCTGCCGCTCCGAGCCGCCCCCGCGGCGTCCCGCGGTGGGTACGCGGGGCACGGCGCAGCCACGGAGCCGCGGCTGCTGCTGGTGGGTTCTGCAGGTCTCGACAGCCTTGGAGAGGCTGCTCCACGCCCCGGAGTGCGGCGAACAAAAAGCCCTTGAAAGCCGGGCTTTCATGTTCACAAGCGCTTCTCGTGTCTGCTGCATAAATAAGCTGCTGCTTGCTTCAAACAGTATTAGAGCTGGAGTTGAAGGAATAGGAGCTCCCCACTTTTTCTTCTGGCTGGTAAGAGGTTTAAAAGCTCCAATTACAGTTCGGTTTATTGAAAATGTTTTGATTGTTTGACTTCCTTTCCTGATGGCTTGTCCCCATTTAATCTGACTTTGGACCAAAAGCTTTACCTGATGTTTGTGAAAAGTCTAAATACTTATTTACCACCTCTATATTTACAACTACTTTAGATGGATGCTTTTATCAAGTGTATAAAGTGGTCCAGTAGCATTTAATATGAGTAAGTGGCAGATTGATTCAATCCATAGTAGGTTTCTTAACTACTGCATAATCTCTTTCAAGCACGCCTTCACCATCAGGTGTAAAGCGAGTTACTTAGGTATGTTACCTGGGAGCTTGTAACCATAAGAGAAAAGGGTTGGGTTTTTTGAGTGGGGTTTTTTTGTTGTTGTTTTTGGTTGGTTGGTTTGTTGGGGGTTTTTTGGTTTCTTTTAGACGTAGAAGTAAGCTTCTTTATTAGTTTACTAGTAAGATGCTTAAAATGTCAGTTAAGGAGGTAATAAGTCACTTTTTCTCACTTTCAACAGCTTGCAATCCTAGTAAAAGAGAGTGGTGTGAATGAAAGTAGCTCCTGTTTGTGGTTTTTAAGACATTGCATGCCATCCAACACTGCTCAAGGCTGGCTGGATAAATGTAGCATATTGGCATTGCGCCATTGAAAAGTGTATTAACTGTATTAACCAGCCCAATGCTTTATAATTCATGATCCCTAAAAATTACTTTGAAAAAGAACTATTAGTGTATTTTGGTGTAAATGAAGTAGGAATATAATCCTGGCATTCTCAACGTATTACTTATTCACATATCTGAGTACAAAAGTACAAATGCATCTTGACACTGAGCTTTCATCTAGCAAACCAGTGTCTCCTAGAACTTGAGATGGGTGAGATGTATTAAACAGAAGGAGCAACATTTTTTTTTACCACAGTTTTGATGTTGTGTGAGTGGGCCCATCAGCTTTGGTGAGAGTGGGAGTTCTTGTGTGAATCACAGGCTCTGATCCTCTAAAAAGCTTTGTTTATGTGTAGGAAAAATGTTGCCACATTGCACCTTTGTTACAATATTTCACTCTAATATCTAATTAATGATAAGCTGGATATGTTGAAGAACACAAATGATAAACTGCTTTATCACCATTATTCCTGTGAAGGCAAGTACTTCAATTAACATAACTTGAAGTGTGTGGTACTCAGAAGCAGCACAAATATTTCCTAGCTGTGTCTTGTGGACCTGTCTTCTTCTCATCCCCCCCAGCCCCTAAAATACATCTAAGTGTTTTCGATCACCACCAAGGTTCTAACTTTAATCTGCTACCTCTGTCTTTATAAAATTAGAAATAAATCCATAGCATCCTAGTGTTGTACATTTCATGTGTGGCAGGTTGGTAAAATACAGATCTTTTCAACGTGATATTCAATGTGATGAATGTGATGCCCTAGCTGACAGTATGGAGTTTTTTTTCCCACATTTCTCGGAAAAGTTGGAGGAAATGTTGTCAGACAAGACCTCATTTACTTCACAAAGGGGAAGACTACAAGGGTTGTGGTCAGGGTGTAAAGGGAAGGTGTTCTAGACCTGCGAGACAGAAATAACAATGTGCAGTGCTGTAGTGGAAGTTCTTGTCTCTAACTTGCTCCCTTGCTTTGTCTTTGTCATTGCAGCAGCATGAGTACTTGCCCTTCTCTTGTTTCTTGCCCCTGGGGCACTGACTCTGCTAAAGCCATCTGCTGCTCCTTGTTTTATTGCACGCAGTTGACAGCTGCGGGTGGGAAGTAGGTGGTTAAAAAGGAGCTGAGACCCTGTTTGTTGGATACCAGAGACCTCTGTTGGCAAGATAAGATGATTATATTTTCATCCCTCTTTCTTACCCAGAGCTTCTCAGTGTACTCTGCCAGTGATAAAGAGCGTGTGAAAAGTGGACATCAAGTAAAAGTATCAAACGAAATAAGAGAAATTTCTAAGACCTGGTTGTAAATTAACTGGGAATTCACAACTTCAAGTTAAGTCAATGTGAAGTTGGGACTCTTCACCATTTCTAAAGTTTCCCTTAGAAGATGGATGATGTTGACTTCAAAGTTTTGATGCTTCCGTGTCTGAGAAACCTGCTAGTCAGCCATAATTTAGTCATGCTGCTTTGATTCTTGAGGTGGTGTGCCTTTCATGGTGCGACTTGAAGTTTTTTGGAGAGAAAAAGAAATATTTTTCTGATATGGACTTTGAAATAAAATGATGATTACTAGTCAAGCAAGCTGGTAAATGTAAGAGTAAATTTTAGAGGGCCATGGATTCTAGAACCCTAAAAGGCTGGAAGTTCTTACTTCCACAATACATTTATTACATGCTTCTAATTTATTGTTTGATATTGCCCTCTTTATGCATATGCGTAGTAGGCCTCAAATGACCTTAAAATTATGCAACTGCATTTCCTAATGCAAGTTCCCTATCCTGAGTTCAGTACGTTACCAGTAATGATTGCTTTTCCCTGAGTATTTTAGGCAAGCATATTACTGTTAGCCTAATAAGATGTATTTGGAATGATTTAGTGACCTCAGAAAACTCTGTCCACAGGTTTCTTTCTTCTAATGAATTTGAGTATAACTGAACTCGGCATTTTAAATAATAGTATCTGGACAAGAGCAAATAGTCTTTAAAGGTATGGAACATCTGTTTACTCACACATGTTTTAGAGGCAAAAAACTTATAATAACTTCTTACTTGAAAGCATGAGGTGAATGGCTGGTGTCCAACAGACATCAGTATAATGCCACTTGATATCATGAGAGAAGAAATTTGCCCAATGGCAACCTATTATTAAGTGCTGCAGTCTCTGCTTTTTAAGCAGTACTTTTTACCAAACTGGAGATTGAAACAGGAAACATGCAGCTGACACAGTTATCTCTCCTTTGGGACTTGCATTCAATACAATGAGTTATTAAGGTGCCTTTCAATTATTTTTATCAAAATGTTGTCATGAAAGAAACATTTTATTTGGCCTCTTAACAATTGTTATTTCTTGTACACTGGCTCATTTCTTTCTCACATGTTAGTCAGTATAGAGTCTTTAGTGCTGTTTTGGCAGGAGTGGTGACAATGGGCACAATGATGGCATGATAGAGTACCACAGGCATTCATGCACGTCTGCTGAAATTATTTAAATGTGTTTTGGTGCTGCTGAAGTGCTCCAAAGTTTAAGGTTCATAGACCTGCAAGCTTCTTTTGGAATCTCTGTTGATTATAGAAAACTTATTATATAGAAGATATATCATAGGCCTAAAGCTATAAGATCCCATGAAACTTGTAATGATCAGTCAAAAAACTGAACCTTAGTCAAGTGTAGGATAAGTTGAAGTCCTTGATAGTTTTATGCCAGTTATAAAATGCTTTATTTGGAAAATTTTCTCTGGGTTGTGGAATTACTGGTGACTGGACTTGCCAAGACTGTTATAAAGGCAGTAGATTTTCTTTTAAATAGGGACTATTTCACAGCTGTAATCAAATTTCGCACCTAAGTGTACAAAATATATTGTGGTACAGGATGGTTTACTCTGTGCTTTTTATGTTCTAAAGGTCTTTGAGGTACTTGCTATAAGAAGAGCATCTTAAAACAGGGCAATTCCAAAACTGAAATACAAGATATGAGCATGACCAGTAAGATTTTTAATACTGCTTTTTGTTCTGTACTGGCATTTGATTTTTATTCCGTTGTGACTCCAAAAGATGAAAATACATAATTAGCTTTGTTTCAGTACTGATTTTGATAAGTTGTATATATACTGATTTTTTAAAAATATTAAATCGTCAAGTTATTGCGTATTAGAGAAAAGATATAGGGGTTGATATGCCTGAATTACATTAAGCTAATATATCTTTATTGCAGATAATTAGTCTGAAGGGCAGTTAATTGGGCTGTTCTTAATTTGCTTTGTTTTTTCTGTGCTTCAGGTGGCTTGCACAGAATTATAGACTTCTTAGATTACATTACAGCTCTATATTTTAGATCATTAGGCTTATTACAGCTCACCAGTATTTTTTGTATTGAAAATTCTATGTGAAACTTGACACAAAAATATGCAATTATTACACTCATCAGTTTCTTTTTGATATGTTACGCATTTATTTTCAGAAGCAAAAGTAAATATTGAAACTTAAAATGAAACTTACTTTTAACCTTAGGAAGAATTCTGGTTTTGAAGTTTTGGTAGTATTCTATAGATGATCATAATTGCATTTGAACTGTATTATGATTTAGCTATTTTGTAATTATTAAGGAATACAGATGACTTGGAGTAATCACTTGACATTCAAATCTAAGACATTCAATTACATTTACAACTTTATTTCCCTTTCACACTTCTGTAAAGTTTTAAGTCCTATAGCAATTAAGAAAGCACATGTAGTATTTATTTTTTCCACTAAACAGTATGACATGAAATAAAAAAGGTAATGGGGATTTTTCTCCCAAATCCCATTAAACTCAGCATGACTCTTTAAATCAATATTTAACCAGTTTATTTAATTTAACTCTTAGACCTTTAGCTCTACTGTCTTGTCTTCTCTGAATCAAGTGAAGTCAAGCTTGTTTTACAGGACTGCTTTTCTGTAATGCAGTGTAGATTCGTTTAATGTACTATGATTCTTAGTTATTTTTTAATTTCAGTTATTACTCTTGAATTTCTGTTGCATTCCAAAGGGAATGAACAGCAAAATTGAACAGAATCAAAATTAAGACTTCCTTGATACTTAGTTCAAGGTTACTGACGTGCAAAGTCTCACAATTTGTCTCTTATCTAATCTGGTTTTACTTAGAAGATATTTGGTTACTTGTTGGCCAGCTTCTCATGACTTCCTAACTTGTAATATTTGTTGACTCTCCTTTTTAATTTTTCTAGTTGTTCTACAATACTTTTTATATGAAGTTGTGTATTGGTCATCCAGAATTATTTCTGAGATTTTTCCATTTAATGTTTCTTGCCTTAAATTTTTTTCCCTCAGACTTAAAAAAGAAACCTTTGTCAAATACTATATCTGTATGTATTTGTATTCCTTGAGAGTATGTCTTCTTTTTTACCCATGTTGACATGCATTTAGTCTGGTAATTGTCATTGACCCATAGGCCATTGCCATCGCTAAGTGAGAAATAACCATAAAAATGTCATCTTGGCTTTCCCATGGAGTGCTGTCTGACACATCTCTACCTGCTCTGTTCTTTCTAGTAGAGTTTTGCTCTTTTTACACTTCAAAATACAGCTTATCTTAAAAAATATCAATAGTGACACTGAAGTATACTTTCTTCTTATTGATTAGAATTTATTAACTAGGGTATTCATGAAGTAAAATGTGAAATTGTGTGTTAGTTATAGTTTATGTTCATTCTGGTTGTATTTTTTTGAAAGCATGTTATGCTTGCAGTAGTTCCACGTTGGAAAGCATTTTGCAACTGTTCTTAATGGTTTTTTCTCTGATATTTTCATTTGTTTTGGGTTCCATCCTTTCGTTTGTCAGTCTCTACTTGTAAATGATAAAAACAACATGGTGTATTTAAAGAAATTTATTTTTGTCTGTTGATCACGTACTTAGTGTTTAATAAGCAAGAAACATATATTAGTGATATTAGATTAATAAATGCTCATGTTCTCTAATCTGGACTAATAGCCATCTCTTCTTTTGAGATTTAAAACTGTAGAAACTTTGTGTTTATTGTCTTGTCTTCAAAAGGCATATGATTTTTAAAGCATATGTTGGTTGTTTAGCAGCTTCCAGGAATCCATTTGAAAATGTTAATGGCATTGACAGATTGTATTTTGACATGCCGAGTGTCATGAAGTATGATGGACACGTGACTTCTGCAATTTAAACAATGTAAATATAATCATTTTTTTTTCTTTTTATGTTTTCCTAGGGAGAAAGGTTTAATCACAAGAAATGGATGCTAAAGGATTACAAGGAGATGATAAACTGAAGGTGCTTGTCATTTTACTAGCATATTTGGTAAGTTAAAGATTAATATTTTTCCCCCATGTTGAAAAAACTGTCCTGAACACAGAAACTGTCTTTTGTTCTACATTACTGCTAACACTAAAGGTCTTCAAATGCTGCATGCATACAAAGCTTACACATTTTATTGATTTGAGCTTAAGTTTGGTCCACTGATTCATGTAATTTCTGGCTGCTCCTCATACACAATTACAAAATTTTACCTTGTGAGCCTCTTCATGGATGAAGGAGTGGACTAGGGCAGAAAATACAGGTGAATATAGTGCTGTGGAGGTGATACCGCTTCACTTCAGGGGTGGCACACTCCAGTGTGCTGTGTACATAGCTTAGGTGCTTGGAGTATTCAGTTTATGGACAGAATGTAGCACAGCACACAATTCCATTGCCTGCTCAGTGTACTTAGCTCGGTCTTGCTTTAGAACTAAGGGTAATTAATAATTAAGAAAGTTATTTTTAAGATCAAAACATGGATTTATTTCTCAGATTTAATATATTTTGATGAATTTTCCCTTTTTTTTTTGGTTTTGTTGTTGGTTTGGGTGTTTTAGCTAAGTAAGGTAATTTGTGAGACTGGAGACTGCAGAGAGCAAGAATTTAGAGACCAGACTGGAAACTGTATCCTCTGCAAACAATGTGGGCCTGGAATGGAACTCTCAAAGGTAAGGAAATCATGCTTTCTTTAATTTACTTTATTTATGATAAGTGCATTTATATATTTGATCTAAAATAATGGATATCTGTACTTACATGAAAATATGTACTGGTTTGGCCTTTGAGCCTTCTGCAGTTTTTCAAGAACCATGTTATCTGTTTCATATTATATGAAATGCTCAGTTCAGAAAATGATGATGCCACTAATAAAGTAGGCAGTACATCTGGATTGGCTCTCAAATTGTTTTAAAGGTGAGTTAGTGCAACAAAGGAGGGGAAAAACTACAAAGATGGAAAAAAACTACAGGGAGTTAAGACTGCATAACCTTACTCTGTAGAAGAGAATGTGAAAAATTAATTTCAAACCAGTCATTGGTACAGACTGCTGACATGGAGGGGCTTAATTTTTACAGTGCTGACATTCACAATCGGTTCTGGATTTTGGGTGACAAAGTTTGAATATTTTATATATGACTTCTTGTCTTAACAGAATGGTTTATAATAAAAAGGTCAAAAGTACATAAATACAGAATAAGATTCAAATGAGAGCTAATACATTTCCTTAGAACAGGAGGGAGATAGGTGATTGTTCTGTTTTCACTAGGTCTGTGGTTGGAGCACTTTAGGAAGTCAGATTCAAGTCAGGCTCAATTTCTTTGTTTTACAATTCATTAAAAATGCTATAAACCTAATTCTTATCTTTATGCCATGTAAAGTAATTGAAAAAGTTGAGGCCAGAAAAATACATTATAATATTTAGAAAGCACATAAGAAGTTCTTTTGATATCATGGAGAAGGAAATACTGTTGTGAATCTTAGATAATTGCATTTTGCTCTTTTAACAATTTCATCTCTTGTAAAAGAAAATCCCCATAAAAGTTTTTGAATTAAAAGGATTTTAGGACAGTGGAAATAAATCAACAGAGACAAATGCTGGCTGTGATTATGGGCTGGGATTCAGTGGAACTAGAAAGTTCGCTTGGCAAAATTTTCAACAATATTCCAAGTCTGAATGCAAGTCACGCGGGGCATCTTAGTTGTTTTCAGTCCAGAGAAAGTAGGTGCTGTGCATGAGCAGGGACAGAGAACAATGAAGGAAGACATAGCTGAAAGGGAGGAATATGTTGGGATTCATTAACTCAGTTACTGGAGGTGAAAGAGGCAACAGAATGAGTTCTGTGTCTTGGGAGATTGGATGTCTTGAGGGAGCAAGAGTGTCTCGCCAGAGACGTGAGGATGGTAAGGCAGACAAGAGTGCAGGGTGGTGTCAGGAAGGGTGAGTAGACCTTCCAAGACTCATGCATGTGTAAAACCCTTTCTTCAGTGTCCAGCTCTAAGCCTACCTCTTGCCCATTTGTTGGAGTGTGAAGCTGTGACCCTGACATAACTGTGCAGTCAGATCCATACCTGAGAGGTGGGGCCATAAAGAGCATGCCCGTTGCATGCAGAAGTGCAAACTGTCTTGTACTTCTACTGATAGTGTGAAAAAGATGGTGAAGGTGGAATTTAGGGTGTTTAAGGGAATTTGAAATGTTTATTTTGAAAATTTTTTAGCATGAACCGTTACTAAGTTTGGTGTGTATGTGTGTTCAAACTGCAGGGGGAAAAAGAGGCTTTCAGTTTATGGCTCTGTTGTTCCTATTATGTTCAGCTCTGAAAAAAAGCACAAGTATTGTGGCTTGTGTGTGATTTGAAGGGATTTACTGAAACTGAGTGACACCTTTTCTCTATCTCTTGACCCCCTGTGGTTAGTGTTCAGTGCATTAGCAGAAATACTTAGTTTCACACTTTAGTGGGAATCCCTTTGTATGTTAGGCAGTATTAGTTAAGGTTTAGTCATACAAGCAATGCTGTTAAAGCAGAGATTTAGACATGACTTATGACGTGGATGTGGTTTAGTTTGGATTTTTTCAGATTGGCCTTAAATTTAAGAACTCAGATATTCTAGGGGATGTTTTAATTTATAAAGGCACTTGTAAGTATGGCGCTTTATAACAGTGGGTCAGTACTATGTGCATTTATATAGTCAGGTAATATACTTATCTAGTTGGCAAATAAAACCCAAAAGCATAAAAACTAAGGCCGTCAGTAATTGCACTCAATTTAATAAAGAAAGGCTAAACTAAAACAACAAGACTATAGTTTGCAATAGTACACTATTGAAGTTATGGTTTTGCTTCACCTATTTTTGTTTACAGTCTGATAGTCCTGATTCTTAGGACTAGTTTGGTGTTTTTGAAAATATGAATGCTTGGTTAATTTCACTATGTAAGCAATTAGTTTTCACAGACAGTAATGGACTTTCAAAAATATTTTTTCTTCTACACTAGAGATGAAATAACAGATTTTGCTCAAACATAAATGGGTGGAATCGTAATTTCCTTTATAAATAGAGGTACAATTCTCTGTGAATCATAGTGAAGGATGTGATGCAGTGGCTGTAACTGAAATGTGGTTGAAAGTAGTCATGTAGAGCTACAGCTTGGAGCAACAAATATGTAAAGTCAAAGGTCAGAACACAAAGGGAAGAGGCATTTAATGATAGACTTGAAGTAATTTGCAGCCCAGGAGAAGTTTTGTTTGCTTGGTTTTTTTATATACAAGAAAGCAATGATGTAATAATGCTATAGCTTAATAACAGTTTCTTAACACTAAATAATGTGTTGGTGTTCCTATTAAATATTTAGTGCTCATGGATAAGACTAGATATACTGCTGGGTGTATGAACATGATTGTGTGTCTAAGTGTATAGTAAAATGCAATGTTAGTGGTGGGGTTTTTGGTTCAGTTCCCCCTGAGTATTTTAAGCAATTGACAGACAGGTTTCTTTTTTATGTTTGTAACAAAACACATCATCCTGTATTGTTGAATGCAAAAGCCCAGCTTTTCTCATCTTGTGTATGAGAAATTACTTTATCTCAGTTACAATCTAAATATGTAGTTTTCTTTCTTGTCATGACTGACTTTACAGAAATACAGAGCAAAAACCCAGCTGTACAGGCTGCATATATGTATATGTGTGTGTGTATACTTATTTTGACAACTTCCATTAGAGATATATATCTTTGTTGCTATTCTATATGAGCATTTCACCTTTCTGAATGAGGGAA
Source organism: Ploceus nigricollis (assembly GCA_013399945.1). Classification (NCBI taxonomy): domain Eukaryota; kingdom Metazoa; phylum Chordata; class Aves; order Passeriformes; family Ploceidae; genus Ploceus; species Ploceus nigricollis. Next base: position 184,361 of record VXBC01002021.1, on the reverse strand, counting down.
ATGCTGTTGCTCTTTCTCAATTTATACATGAGACACTAACATAAATCAACTTGCCCATGGTAATGCAGGAATATTTTGGTAGAACAGAGTAGACAGAGGCCATAGAGTGGAACAGAAGCTTTCTCTTCACAAGGCCCCATATAGACAAGACAAAGGGTGACAGGCACAAATCGTACCAGGAGAATCTTTTTTTTATAGTGAGAGCTTTCATTCACTGAAACAATTTCCCTTGAGTCCCCATCACTGGGAGCTTTTGGGATGCAGCTGGACAGGGTGCTAGATCATCTCAGATCAGCTCAGGTCCCTGACTCATGAAAGTTTGATTCAGATGTTCTTTCAAGGTTCCTTCTAACCTGGCTGTTCTGGGATTCAATGGTAAGTCTTTTAATTTTGGTTGCAAACCAGTGCTCAGTCTACTGGATTGACCTTACTGAAGGTAAGCAACTTCAGACATCCTTGATAGCATGAAACAAAATGAAAACAGCAAAAACCCCAGCCTTATTTCATGTAACTAATTCTGAATCTAGACCATTCTTTTCAGCTTTTGCTGTCACAGCTTAATGGGGCTCTCTTTTTCAAAAATGTTTTTAAAGTAATTTTTTTCCTTCAAGCAAGGACGAAATAGTACCACCTTCAGCTTTTCCTTTCTGATTGCCTATAAAAACTGTTCTAACAACAATCCTGCCATGTTACATTAGCTTAGAACTAAAATCCATTGATTCCTTATGTTAATTGTATTTTTATTAAGTACTTTTAACATATTGCCATCAGAAGAAAGGAAGTTTTGTTCTTGTATCAATAGAATTGATGGGGAAGAGAGAGAAAGCTGCTTCCCAGGTTTTTTTGCTTCTATTTGTTAATTTAAAAAAAAAAATCTCTGTATAGCCTTTTCTTCTCAGAAACGTGTCTTTGGTAATGTTTGTGAAGCCTTTGAATCACTGAATTAGCTTAGTTTTCAGTGTGTGCAGTCTTTGTTTCAGGTGTTTTTTTTTTTTTTTTTTTGTTTGGGGGTTTTTGTTAGGTTTTTTTCCTTTTTTTCTTAAGCAGTGCTTTCTTCTGGGGTGGGAGACTGAAATGGTTGTGTTGATTCAGAAGGAAGTGTTTGCTTCATGTGGCTCAGCATTATTGCATTTCTCATTCATTTAGTAGATAGCAAAGCATCACATAGTTAAACACAAATAATTTAATATTTTTTATTCTTTAAGTGGCTTCAGTTTGCCAGTGCCTGAATAGTCATTGGTTTGGCTTGATAGTACCAGCCTTTCATCCTATCTTATATATGTTTCTGAAATAAATCAAGCCTTATATATTATTGAAATTTATACAAATCACAATTAATGTAGAAAAAAAATGACATAGTTTGTGTTTCAGCCTTTTTCTTAAAGATGTTCAAGTATGGAAGTGAAAGTCCTTCCAGTCCTTTCACCGTCATTTTTTTTAAGTTATGAGCTGAGCCATTGCACTGAGGACAATATATGACAAGGAAGGAATAGAAACCAAGGGGTGAAAGGGAGAGTGCCTGAAGCCAGCACTGCCATCAAGTAAGCTATGATAAATACTGTCACTGAGAGACAGCTGCTGTACAGAGAGCTGGTGGGACAGAGGCAGCTTGATGGTTGCTGAGGTGGAGCTGCATATCACAGCTTGCTTCCTTGTACCAGGTATATGATGAAGAAAAAGGAGACTTGCATGTTGTCTCAGAAAAAGGGATTGTGAATTAAACAGGCAGGTACTGTTTGAAGCTTCTCCTGGATGTGCCAGTCCTCACACAAGAACGTCAGAGTGCTATGCTGTGACTGATGTGTTGTCACAGTGAAGCCACCAAGAGCAGCTGCTGCCATGTTTAGCAGTCACTCTTAAATTTTCAAAGCAAGAGAGCTGCTTGTGAGGAAGCCTGCCAGATCTCAGCTCAGGAGAGGCCAACATGTGTTTCTGGAAACTGAAGCAGCTGCATGTAGGCATGTCAAATCATCTTCACTGAGAATGAAACTTTTCTGACCCTAGCTATGCACTTTGACACAGCAGCTAAGTCTGATGTTTGCAGCATGCTGTTGCAGTCTGTCCTGCTCAGAGACTTCTGCTGATAGATTCAGCTCATTATTGGATTCTAGATGAGGCTGACCCACAGCCTGAGGTACTTTAGGAAGCTAAAACTGTGTGCTATTTAAAAAGGCCATGTACTCAAAGGTATTAGGAAAAGCTTCATTTCCCAGCACCAGTGTAGTGCCGCAGCCTGTTACATGACCCGACACCAATTAAGTGTCTTAATGCCTTGAAGATTTTTTCTTGAGAATACCAAGTATTCTTGTAATCATCATGGCATAAGTGGAACTGCTTTGGCTGTGTTGTCTAGGGATTTACATAGTTTGTGCATAATCAGTGGAACTAGAAACAATTCAAAAATGTACTTGCAGATTATGATCTTAATGATGCCTGAAAGCATTTTTTTAAATGAAATTTGAGGTTATTTTAATTGAAATAATGTTTAAAATCTAATTTATTTTTCATTTACTGTCTGTGTTGGATTCAACTTTTAGGGAAAAACCATACCACTTAACTCCAGTACCCTTTATAGTCTGCTTGACTTATGGTTTTTCTGTCTGGATCAGTGTTTGGGTAGTACATAGTGAAAGAAAACTTTTAACAGTGGCCTGGTAGTTCTTGAAGAGGTGTCTGCATTATTCTGTGCTTTTAATATTTTTATCTAGAAACAAAATTATGAGTTTGATTAACTAGTTTGCTACAGATTCCTAGGCAGCCTTGACCAGTCACCCCACTTGATACCTCAGTGAAACACTTCTGAACAGAGTTGTTCTGGAGATATGCAAGTTAAAGGTCAAGAGATGGCACATTACTGTGATAGTGAAAGCTGTATAGATATTGAGAAAATTGAGGTGCATTTGAATTCTGAAGATTTTTTGTAATTAACTTGAATTCAGTTTTCTAAAGAAGTGTTTAAGTTTTTATGGCTTATGTGTATCTTTTGAGAGAGAAAATTTTCATTAATTGAAAAGAGAAAGTGGAAAGGGAGGAGTATGCTAACTGTTCTTTACAGAAAGCTCCGCAACAGCAAAAAAAAAAAGACAGCATATATTTGTGCTCTTTTATTTCTGGCACAATTTTTTTTTTTTTTAAATCTAGCTAATCGATATGAAAAATTTTATTTCTCTTTTCTGCAGTCCTCCGGTCAAATGCCACAGGAGATGAGCTCTGTTTTAAAGTTAAGAGTGGGAGGATGGAGAGGGTGAGGGGGAGTTGGGAACTATTCACATCACATCATATAACTTGACAGCTTTGTAAATAGAACACAGAGAAAACTGGTGCACATCAGTTTTGCACATGCACTGATAAAATATGAACAGTCAATTGTTTGTATCTTTGCTGGACTGCTAAATTATAAAGTCCAAGATTTCAAAAGGTTTGAATCCATCATCTAAATCATATCCTTCAGTTTGGGGAATGTGGTTAATTGTGAGTACAGATGTTTTTGAAGTTCTGCCTGGTTTACAAGCTTAATTATTTATTTGCACCTGCCAGGCAGTTAACTACCTCAAATATTATGTGAACATAAAAAGCACATACATAAAGTTTTAGTTGCTATACCGAATTGGTATCTGCGGAATTCCTGGCGAGGACTTAGAAACCATCTTTGAAAAGATGGGAGACTGTAAATTCCTTGGGCAGAAGATTTCTTTATGTTGCATCTACCATTTTTATAGCTTTAAAGTAAACCATTCCATGATGCAAAGGATCACTAGGATGTGTCCATACATCCAGCTATAGTAAAGCAGATCTGATCTAGAAACAATTTACTTAGCTTTGGTAGTTTGGACCAGTGAGTGAAAGCATTTAATTCTTTTATTTCCTGCTTGGTTTTTGATCCAAAGCTTCAAAGGTAGTCTGGAAAGGAAAACTTATAATTAAGTTAATTCAAGCCTTATATTTGAAAGTTTGATAGGACTTGGGAGGGACTGATTCCAAGTGATTTATCAAAAGATCCAAATATAAATAGTTTAACTGAGTGGTATAATATATTCCATAATGCTACTATTTGGATACGCTAACTAGAATGAGTAGGTATTTAGAAAGAGTGTGTTAAAGATTAATGATATTCAATGAAAAAGTTTATTTAGACTTAGGGAGAGCAAAATCTAGCACAAGTTTGTCTGGTTCCAGTCCATGGTGGTAATCATGTAGCTTTGTATGCAGTCTTATAATTACATAAATGAAATGGAGTGTAAAACAGGAAGATACAGCTACAACTGGCATGGCTTTGGCATTGATTCCCAGTAGAAATTTCTCAATTTGAAATAAAATGTTCTATATCTGAAGTAAGTAAAAAAAGAAAATAAATATTTTTCTATTTTTTAAAAACTTTTTGCCTACCAGCTTTAATACGGTTCCAGTATATCACAGGAGGACTGTGCTGTACAGTGCATGAAACTGTAGGATGTTTTTTGGTTTTGTTACTAACTGCAATGATTTTCCTGTCTGCTCCTTGATCTGAAAAGCACTCAGTAGTAATAAACTACATTTCAGCTAAAAGAAAGCAAAACAAAACCTAAAAATTATTGTTCAAGTTCATGAATCTCGAGACAGAGGAACAAGACTATTTTTAGTGTCTTTTTGTAATTGCTTTCATAAATTGTTCATTTTCTGTGTATTTGAGGGCTTGTTCTTCAGAGGAGAGTAAAGATTATTCTTAACATAAAGAAAAACTAAAATTTCTTAGAATGTCCTGTAAGATGCATCTGAAGTTTTTTATGGTTACTTTATCATTTCCAGTTAGAGACACTATAAAACGCCTATTGGCCAGCTTGATCACAAAGCTTCTCCCATAGATGCTTTCTCAGCACAAGGCCTTGGAGAGTCCAAGTGCGTTGGATCTTGGAGAAGCTGAGAGTGTTTCTAAGGTTTAAAAGATTTTTTTTTGCAGCAGATTTGGTTAGGTTAGTGACTCTGGGAAAAGTTTTTTTATATGCATCAAACACATGCATCATGCACGTTTACATACATCAAACTGGTGGAAATCTCCTCTGAAGTTGCCCTAGTTGAAGATTTCCTGCAGCTTTGCCACTAGTAAGATGCCCTATTCTTCCACTGAAAGTACATACTGAAGAGCAAGGTCCCCATATTCTGCCTTTCCTAATTAGTTCTTTCTGGCAATTTGTTGTATTCCCCTTGCAGTTTTGTAGTGTATCACTAATGCATCAAATCGAACTTCAAAATACCGAGCAAAATTGATAGGATATTTGGATGATAAGAGGGAATAGCAGCTCCTAGTAACTTGATAACTCCTAAGAAGTTGATTGATTGTTCTTGGTAATCAGTTCTTAGGATTCAGTCCCCAAACTTTTACATATGGCTTGGTGTTTATCTTTGCAGCTTGTCCATTGTATTAGGTGCCCTTTTGCAAATGAATGGAAATAACACCTTTAAACTGCTAAATTTGGGAGAAATAACCAACCATAACAATATTACTTGTATAGTAAAATATTGTGCCTCCCTGTGATCTGCAGATCTATTAAACTTTTTCAACAGTTTGAGAACTGTTTGAACTGTAGTGGGTTGAGTTTTTGAGATTCTTAGTGGCTAAGCAACATTTTGTGCCTAGCTGATGGTCATTAACCAGCTCTGGTTTATTTGGTAACAGAAGTCCTAAGCTTTTGAAGATCAGTGCACTCTCTTTGGCAATTAACTTTGTTCACCTTAGCTATGAACCTTAATATCAAAGTGCTTCTTTGCTGTTTTTGTAACTGAGTAAGTGCCTTCATACTTCACTTGTCCCAGTTTCTTCGCTTTCACATGACTGACCTAATTAAAAAACAGACAGCTCAATAATTCTACCATAAGCTAGTAATAATGAAACTGTGGGAGTCCTTGAAGCCCTTTATCATTCAAATACACAGTGGTTTCATGAATAAAGTGGATGACTAAGTATTACTTATAGAAGTAAGGGAGATTATTAGCAGTGGAAGACACATTTGAACTTGCTGAAAGGCTGGCTTTTGTCTTGAGAAAGACCTACTCTCAGTAATAATTACACCAGGTCTTCATTTTATCCCAGCATTCTCTTCTTGTTCACGCTTTCAGTGACTGAATAGCTTGCTATTGCTTGTTAATCCCTGCAGGAATGCGGCTTTGGATATGGGGAGGATGCACAGTGCATGACATGCAGGCCAAACAGATTCAAGGAAGACTGGGGCTTTCAGAAGTGCAAGCCTTGTCTGGATTGTGCCTTGGTTAACCGGTTTCAGAAGACCAACTGTTCCGCCACCAGCAATGCACTATGTGGGGACTGTTTACCAGGGTAAGACCATTTCTGAAGGTGAGACTTGAACAAATTCTAACCTAATTTACGTTAAAATTGCTTGTTCGTGTTTTCTGGATAAATGTTGGTACCCTTTGTGCATGTATGTAGGTTCTATGTTCTAATCTTGGCCTTACTGTATTATCTGAGCACATAATTTCTGAATTGCATTAATAATTATCTTCAAAAATATATTGATAATTACCTACTTGGTCTATGAGAGTATTGTCTGTACAGCACCTGAGCAAAATACCTCAAACAGTGTTACTGGTGATTTAGTTCATTGTCATAAACATTTAAACATTTGAAAACATACACTGCTACCATCTTAAAAAATTATCACATTACTTGCCTGCATTTTTTCCCGTCCTTAGGTTGATGCCTAATAATTCTCATACACATATATTCTTAGGTCAGAAGCACTGGCTGTGGTTTACTGTTTGAAATTTCTTTCACCTTTCTTTTCTTCAAAATTTATAAAGCATGATCCTAGCTGAGAATCCTAAATTAATCTGAAAGAATTATTTGCTGAAACTGCTGTTATAAATCAAGAGCTGTGCTTCATTTGTTGTCCTGTCATCCCAAAACTCTGTTGCTAATTTTCTCTATTTTGTAGTATTAAATCTTAAGATCTCTAAAAGGCTATTCTTTACATTGTTGTCAAGTTCTGATATTATAAACACCTGCATGAATTTGTAAAAATACATTTTTGTTGCTTTTTTGAACTGGTAATTTAACTGACAGGAGTAGCGTATGAGAACTGATTTGCAATTGTAACAGCCTTTGTATTTTCAGAGTATATATTTCAGACATGCTTAAAAGTTCATACATTTGTTTAGTATCTATATTTCAGCTGTTCTATTTTTTTATATTTATATTTTTTAAATACCAGCTATTAAATACCTGAACACTGTTGAAGCTTCTGCCATTATTCCATCTCAAGCCAGAGGGGAAATCTCTTCATTTAAAAGCACTTGGTAACTAATCTTGGCTTAAGTCACTGTACAAGAAGGTGCAGCCCCAGGCATTATAGATGTTACTCACAACCACTTTTGATACTACTTGCAGCCACATGGTAAATTGATTTATGCTCTTATGGCATATTAATATATATGTATTGTAAGGCTTACTTGGCTGTCAGCAGGAAGAAGGTTTTCTTCTTCTGTAAACAATATAAGCTGAATTTTGGAAGATGAGAAAGGAATAAAAAAGAAGCCCCATTAGGACATGAATTAAAGGTAAAGCTAAACTGGAGGGCCTGGGAATGCTTCTCAGTATTCCGATCTAGAATCCTATGCATCCTAGATAGGTGTGTTGAGTATGTTTTAAAATGAGAGCTGCTTCTACAACCTGAGTTTTCTGGCAGCAAAGCTGGAAACAGGAGGAGGGAGGGAGTCATGGCCATGGCAAGGGTAGTCACGGGACATCTGGTCTGGATGTTTTGGGTAACAGAACTCTAAAACACACCACCACTCATACCTGTCCTTTAGTTGAGATGCTGCCCAAACAAATGGAGGATACAGCTAGCCTAACCAGATAGCTTAACTGATGTTTTACCTCTCAGCAGTCTTATTTATTTCTGTTTTGCACGGGTTTCCAATATGCCATTCTCTATTGTTCAGCTCCAAAACCCTACAGTGAGCGTGTCAGCTAAAAACAAATATTAACACATTTTGTTCAGAGTAAATGCTCACAGTGACCCCTTCAGTCTTGCAGCCTATGGACCTGTTTCTGTTCACATTGTTAAAGCGGGAGTTTCTTGAGCAGTTGGAAAGCTGTTTGCTTTAGGTGATAAAAGTTTCATACTTTAATGGCATTTGCAGTGTTAGGACTATAACATCAGCAGAGGTAGTACCTTTTCTTTAATGTGCCACTACCACTACAGAAAAAATTCACGTACTCATCTTGAAAAGGCCACTCCTGCTGATTCTGTCTTAGTACTAATGAATGGTTGAAAGACAGACAGACCTATTTAATTAGGAGCTGTAGGTAAGTTCTTTAGAGGATGTCATACATAAAAATTTGAAATACAGCATTCTAAAGTTCTGCTTTTTCTTTGGTGCTACTCTTGTTCCCTGGTTGGGAATGTAGGGTTTTGCCAATCACTGTAGGCAGTATTGTCTTCAAACATAAGCTAGGGAACTAAGTTCTTGAAGGGTCTTTAAATAAAATGTCACTGATATCCAGCCTGTTATATATTTTTAAATGTGATAATTGGCTTGTAATATATAGATCAATCGCTTCACTTTTATTTTTTAGACATGTAACTAAGCTTGCATAAGGTAAGTTCTTAATGTGTGTCATGTATGTTGTGATCTGTGTGGAAAATGGGGTATTGATTTCTGTCCAAAATCTCCAGAACTGTTTATTTCTTCTGTGAATATAAGATTACAGTGACCATGCATTCAGACTAACAGATCTAGATGTTTTCCTCAATTTATTTGCAATCTGTCTTGTACTATTAATAAATAGCTACTGTACTTTTGTTTACTTTTATTTTATTCTATTTCCCAATTGTTTGCATTGAGACACAGATTGACAAAACTTGCAATTATACAAGATTTTGTTAAAACACCTGAATTATTTTGTGTGGAATAATAACTGGTTTCGATTAACTATTTTTTCACATTCTTTTATCTTCTAGATTTTATAGGAAGACTAAGCTTGGAGGCTTTCAAGACATGGAATGTGTTCCTTGTGGTGATCCTCCTCCTCCCTATGAGCCTCACTGTAAGTGCTGGATTTCCTTTAGAGTGTTTTCTCTTTTAACTTTAAAGCCTGGCAAAAAAAAAATTACAGTCACGGTTACAAACTCTTTTTAAAACTCATTTTCTTGTTAGTAAATGATTTTGTTCATACATTTCAGCAGGTCCAGTACTATCACTGAGAAGTTCCCACCAATAGCCAGTCCCTTGTGGATAAACATTCCTGTCACACCACATGGTCAGGGAGTCGTGACTCCACTTCTGATCTTGTCTTACAATTTTTTAATTTCTGTGTTAATGCCAAAAGAAAAGCAATCTTCCTAGACCGTCTGACAGCTATCAGGTAGGGTAGTATCTTTTCCTGACACCCAAAAAGGTATTTGTTGATACATTTAAAAATAACTTTTATACTAAGGTTACAATGAGAGAGAACAATATAGATAACAACTTTATATTCTCGTATACTGGTAAAAGGAAGTAAGTAATTGGTGTCTTTATTTGTTTTTTGCCAATGAGAGAATTAGAATCTCTTCAAAAGAAGAGAACCTCTTTATTCTGTAGCAGAAGCCTTGTTACCACTTCTTCCAAGACTGTTGGTGGTCTACATTGCATCATGATTTTAATTCAATGAAAAGAGTGAACTATTCTTTTTGTGTTTATTGCTGTCTACTTTATAAAATAAAAAATACATGTGATTCAAGATAATTATGTGGAAAATCTTGGGTTTACTTGTTTGTTTCTGTGACTGGGAAGTTATGTTTTAGGAGTTTTTTTCCCCCTAGTTTAAACTGGAGCATTTGTTTATAGAAAGAATAAATTGTCAGGTTCCTGAAATACTTTATGCTAGGTTAATAAATGCACACAGTTTCTTATAAATATCCTTTATTTTTTTTAATTGTGTAAAATTAAAATTGAACCAAGAGTATACTATTGTGCATTAAATACTTTTCAATAGTTTTATATTGTATTAACTTCAATTAAATAATTTTTCTTCTTCTTTAGCATTTCATATATTGCTTAGATAGTCTTTTTTCAAATAAACCAAACTTTTTTCTTTTGTTTCCATCCTAGTTTTATTGCCCCTTGGGTAATAAACTTCTAAAACCAGATTTTCAAACATTTTCCACATTAATAAAAACTTTTACTTTTAAGGACTGCAACACTCAAAGCCAGTAAATCAGAGAATAAGTCAAATAAGTTCTTATGTTTGCAGCAGTAACCCATGCCCACGTATAACGTAAGCCTAGAAAGTAAATTCAAAAATGTTCAACTATTTTTGTAGTCTAGACAATATCTTAGAGTGTTTAGAAAAAATGTTCTTCATATCAAACACTGTTGGGTTTGATGCCAAGAATGAAATGCTGATCTCCACTTAATAAATTAAATCGCTCAAATTCAATGAGTTGCAGAAGTTATTTCTAGACAGAGTATGAACATAGACAGGCCATTTCATATATGCTTGTATTTTAATTCCTTCAACTAGGCAAATTCAGTATTATCCCCTTCATCTGATTTTACTCTTTTTTTATCTGCAAAAAAAAAAAAAAGAAAGTTAATGAAATGTAAAGTGCAACATTGTTATTCTAATGGAGGATCTCTAACTCATAAATTCATTTTATATGGTTTTTTCTCTTTTCTTGTTTTTTCCCATCTAAGAAAGTGTGCTCTTCAAACATGAATTCTGTTCCCTAGCGTAATCGAAGACAGGGATGAAGAAATTATCTGCCTTATCATTCAGCTTTGACTGTAATTAGTGACCGGTGTATTTCATATTTTTCAAAGTCACAAATTATTATTTTGAAAAGGTGATGAAAGAACAGTTGCCAAGTCTTCTGAAATAACTCAGATTGTTTAGTTTATAGTGATTTGGCTTTTGTAATTGAGCCTGAGCTTGGATCCTAAATGGAGCCATTAGGAAGCTATTACTCATTTTAAATGGACAACAGGCAACCCCATGGAAAAGAGCATTTTCTCTGGCACAAGCTGCAGTGGTAAATCCAGATTAGAGACATTTTCGTTCCCTACTCTCATGGCTGGCACACCACCTTTGGCTAAATTACAGAAGTGGTAACAGCAAAGTTGTGAGAATTGGCTAGTATTTCTATATTTTACAGAAGCAATAATAAAAGGTTTGAAATCATAAAACGTTTGTTATTTGCATAGTAACCGCCCATTAAAATCCTAAGTGACAGAATCCTACATGAAGTACAGTTGCCATATGTTGCTGTGGTTTTCAGAAGGCTTTTGTTCAGAATTTATGTGCTGATTCTTCAGGTTCTAACAGCAGCTGCCTCAGTTTTGGAAAGTGTATCTGCCTTCCTCAAGCAGCCTAGGAAGTTTTTCCTACAACAGTAGCTAAATGAACTGAAGTACTTTTGAGTTTTACTTAGCATCAAATAGGGGGAAATTTAGGTCCAAGTAGAAAATATGATTCTGTAAGGATACATAAATAATGTGTGGAACATTTTACATGTAATGCTGAAAATGTTAGTGGTCTACTTCAATAATGGATATATTTTGATAGTTAAGGCTGCATTACTTGAAGCTAAATGGAGACAGGCCATTAAGTGTGTGGGACAAGCTCTCAATGATCAGAGAACTAAGTTCTAATTCTCTGCCTTTCTTATCCTTCTCTCTTTCTACTGTGAAACAGAAAGTCAAATATTAGTGCAGCTAGCTCTTATGTTACAGATGAAAAGGAAAAGTTTAAATGTCCTGTTTCAATGAATTAATTGTCCTCCAAGGTGTGTGGCAATCTTTTGTTTGCTTAAGAACATTACCATAAGGGCACAAAGGCTCACAGCCCCCTACCTGGACTACAGGTTCATGTTAAAGCTGAGACATGGATCAAATTCTTTCTAGTAGCAGTTGATTATTACCCAGTTAGCTATAAATCTAAATACTTGCTTTTATCTCCTTTCTGTAGACATTTTAAAACAGATCTGGTTTAAATATTTACTCATGAAAAAATCAGTTTGTGGATTGCTGGAGGCAAAGTTGAAAGGATTCTATAATGAACGGGTAAAGAGAGTATTAGAGGCCAGGAGAATTGCTATCACCATTGTGCAAACTTTAAAGGGGAACACAATGACTTATGTGTGTTTTTAAAATGTCAGAAAATTAAATACACAATTATGTAGTTATATTTTAATTTACTTAGTTCAGGTAAATAAACTGTACAGACCAATCATACATATTTGGTCAGCATCTAAACATTAGAAACGAAAGCACGTTTTTAAAATTGTGATTTATGCTCACTTTGTAAACTGAAGACATTTTTCCTCACCTGAAGACTTCTTTTTTCTCATCTGAATGACAGATTATTAATTCTTTGAACTGGGAATTAGAGTGGAATTAGAATTTATCAAAGATGTAAATTCTGAAATAGAAGGTAACATAGACTATCCAAAAGTGTTGAAACAGTAACGTTGATATGGTTCAATGATTCTTTTTTCTTAGTACCAGTTTAGATTTGCACAGTTCACTCTCCTGTCTGCTCAGGCCACTGTTGTGCTTTCCCCATGGTTATGCTTAAACTGTTACTGAAACTGCTCAGTAAGCTAGATTATTAATCGATCTGTGATAGAAAAAGAATTAAAACTACTCCCTTCTTAAGGTTATTTTTAAATCTAATGAGCTCATTGACCTCAAAACACTTGTGGTGGCACAAGTTAAGGAGAGATATGGGATTGGTTCAGGTAATGAGCACGTTTTCCAAAGATACCATTGCTTTCTTGGAACAGCCATTATGTTTTCAGCTGGTCTGTCTTAGCAAATAAACAAAAAAAACCCCACCATTAGAAATCATACTTACCTTCTTTCAGTCATAAGAAGATGATTAAAATTAAATTAAAATTGAAGCAAAAGAATCATTATGTCAGATAGTCTTACAAGTGGTTCCTTTTGTATTGTTCAATTCAAAATGCAGAAAAGCCCTAGAGTCAAAAGAATCCTTTAGTTTCTGGACAGGCTTTCTACTAAGAAGAAGAGCCTGTCATGGAACTTTTTTGAGATGTATTACAAAAATAGTTCCTAGAACTTCCACATTAATGTTCTTTTCTGTATCAATCTAAAATCAGTGATGTCCCTTTTATGTGCAGATTCAATGTAGAATTTGGCTGCACAAACAGTTAATTTGGAATAAATTGAGAGAGTCAAGGAAATGAGAAAATTAACATCTAGGCACAGGGGAGCCTTTTACAGCCAATCAGCCACCAAAAGAACAAACTTTTTCCTCCAGTAACCACACTGTTACATTTATAAAAATACTAATTTTTTACATCATGAAAAATTGCACAGGTTGTCCAGCCAAATTCATTCTTCCTTCTCCATGATTATTTCTGCTTGTCTTCATAGCATAGATCAAGGAGCATGGGAATCTGGGGGGGACAGGATGGGGGAGGGATAACATTCTGTGTGGAGCTTGGGAAACTAGCCTCTACATGTTCCAGGAAATAAACACATTCTTTGCTTCAATGAAGCAGAAATGTTTTGTTGAGTAAGTCATAGCAGTAGACATATCTGCAGTTTGATTGTAACATCATGTGCATTTGAAATAAACCGGCAATCAGGTCTAAAATTGCTACTTTTTTTCACCATGAACCATATTGATTTAAATTATAAAGAATGTCTCAAAGTAGAAAAGAAACTGTTTTTTACTAAGGTGAGGAATAAAAACATAGAGACTATGGCTTGTTGAGACAAAATACATAAAGAAGTTCATTAAATGTGAAAACATTACATTTTCATGAGGCATCCATACCTTACCTACTTTAAATTTTGTTCCTTTAGGGAACTCCTATGACATTTTGACTGCCTTAACTAAGATTGATCACAAAGCTCCCTTTACAGTTTTCTTGTGTAGATTTTTTTATTAGTTACTTTCTGTAGGTTTACAGTATTGTTTTTTCTGAGAACTAAATACAAGTGTCCTGGAGCTGAGTGTCACTCTTCAAATCTACAAGGTATGTTGTTTCACTAATGAAAAGTACTATATAAGGGACAAAATCTGATGTTATTTCCTTCTTGCTGGTGTTAAAAGTAGATGGTGTAGGAAAAGTAAGACTTCATATAGATCTACTTATTTACATTAACAAGATTAGGATCTGTGACTTTGTAAACTTTCATGTGAGTGTAATGGGTATTGGGGGTATGCAAGGCCTAAACATCAGAACAAAGAAGATAAAAAGCTATAAATTGCAGTCTGCAGGGTTATAACTTACATTGTTTTGTAAGGGCGGAGCTGGAAGCTTGCTAGCTACATGTGTCTCCTGTAAAATACTTTCACTAGTGGTAAAACAGAAAAATTCCCACTGTCTCAGCTTTGCTGAAACTTTTTATATTATTTCATTAAACATAAATACATAAATTTTTAACTTGAGAGTAACTTTTGGATGACATTCAATTCCACATTAGTTCCACTGTTTATGTAGTGGATTTTTAATTTATTTGTGTCACTTTCTTCTTTCTGTTTACAGAATTCTGTGATTTTAAAGCTGTCAGGCTCCAGATAATGTTTTTCCATCAATTCAGTTTTTCTTTAATTTTATTTGGTTGCTTCGTACAGTGAACTTTGTATTACTGATGCAAAGCAGCCTTTCAAGGAAGGCTGCTTATGTGCATGAGGCAAATGGCATCTGAAAGTATATAGTAAGTGAAATTATTCTTAATTATTTGGTTCTGTTCCAACATATATCCTCTTCTTATTTCAGTATTTGTTCTGATTTGAGGTTACCTAACAGCATCTCTCATAGTCCTCTTTGCCATTTTGAACACTGTGATAGAAAGCAGCTGGAATATTGCATAAACCTTTCACAACATTCATGAGCAGTGACAGCTAATTTAAGTACAGATAATAGCATCATTAGCTTATAAATATCAATACTGTTTTATTACAGAGACATTGCCTTCCCATTATTTCAAAACTGAAATGGAGACTTTTGTAAAAATGTAGTAAGTCGGTCAGATATTTTCCATATGTGACCTGATGATAGAGTAACTTATCTTCAGGAAGTCTGAAATAAATTCCATGAGGTGTTTAAGAGAGATGAGAATTGCTATTCATGTTTTAAAAAGTTTTATGACAATTTTATTTCTTTCACTCATCATAAAGAGAGTTAACCTAGGAAACCTAAATGCTTTTAATTCATTGTCCATGGTAATTGAGTTGGTTCTGACCCATTGGGGTTCATGTATACCTTAGAGTCAAACAGCTCCTTTTCTTACTGTTCTGAGTTTACTTTATATGTTGGGCTTCTCTTCTAAAAAAAAGTTGTAAAAAAGAGAGGGCAGATTTTCCTTTATTTTAATAACAGAAGTATTGCCACTAAAATGAGTTTAAATAGTTCTGAAGCATTACTTAATGGAGAGGAAGTTCAATTGCAGTTTAATCATGTTCTAAAACTTTCCCAACTTACTTTCATCAACTTTCCTTGCATGTACCTCTCATTTCTACACCTATATGTATGGAAGTACTTCATTATGTAGCTTGTTAACACTACATATGTATTATGGTTAGTAGACATTTCCCTCATTTCTATCTGCTATCCTGTCTACGCCTCTTCAAAAAAAAAGAAAAATTAAAAAATAAAACCAAGGCTGAACAAACCTAAAAACAACACAAATTTTCCATTAAAAAATTTAGCTTATGAATTGAAATGACATTGCAAGGAGGTGCAACTCCCAAACCTAACAGAATTTCTGTTAAGCCGGACACTTTACCAAGGAATCAAAATTTGGAAGCTGAAGCTCTCAGGGCATCCAATCACTTTAAACTGTTGAACTTCTGCTCACTTTGTTGCACTATCTTTAAATGTTTTCCTACATTCAGTTTATTTTTTACAGTGGAAAATTTGTTTTATCAGAAAGATTTCTGATCACATCTATTACAGATTAATTCTGCAAAATTGTAGGTGTGAGGGCTCTTCCAATGATTCACTTACTAGTAACTTCTGTAGAACAGAAATGGTCAGTATAGTATGTCTGCTCTATTATGAAAGTCTACAGTAACCTCAAGTAATGAGTGTTTGAAATTTCTTCATCTTCTTTGATGCTCTTACAATGACAATGAGCAGGGTCCTTATTTTGTGCCTGTGAAATTTCCTTGCACTGTGAAATTTCATTTCATGAAGTGTGTTTCAAGTAGCCCAGTTCAAGCTAGAAACTGAAAGAACTAGGCTAGTAGCAAATGCTTTGGGGATATCTCAATATAGGTGACATTAGCCCTGTCAAGTATCTAGAGGTATGCAACGTGTAAATATTCAAATAGACCCAGGATTCTGGCTCCAAAACTGCATCACCAGCTGTCCTGCTTGACAGCTACCTAACTGCGCAAACATTTAAAAGCCCAAGGGACCTACAACATTTCACTTGGTCTCCAGGAGTATTCCACAAATTCTGGGTCCAGGAGGCTTGGACACATTGCAGCTTTAGTTTAGGCCAAAAGGTTTGATTTACCTGCTTTGCTGTGACTGCCCTGGAAGGAAGTACATATGCATGGACTGGGCAGGATGCTCTATACAGGTATATAACTGGAAAATACGGGCCCCTTTCTCTATCACAGCTGATTCAAGAGGTAATGGAATTGGAATTTAAGGAGGCTGTACACACGTGTACTGACTGTGTGTTGGCTCTCTGCCGTTACTCTTTGGTTCTTACATCACCAGTGTGTTCCTGTCACAGGTGTGTTCCCAGCACTGTGGATGCAGCCCAGGTGTTGCCTGCTTGGCACTGCAGGGCCTGGGCCTGTTTGTGATCCTGGTTTCATGCCTTCTCAATTAGCAAGTTGCAATACAGCTCAATGCCTCTAAGATCACTTGTTGAGATAATTACACTGTTTATAATTTTCACATTCTGACTGCAACCCAGTCACGGTTAAATAATAGAATCTAATTTACTACTCACAGCTTTTCAAAATGAGGGGAAAAGCATATCTACTCTGTTTCCTGTTTGGATATTCTGATGAAAGTATACCAGTAAGACTGTTCTTTTTTTTTACTAGAAATTGTTCAAACAGTTAGAATTTAAGTTGTGTTTTTGAAGTAAAGTTCAGGCTATAAATTAGTGAATTTCTATTTAAATTATTATCTGACTAATCAACTCAACTCTATTCCCTACTTCCTGCTTTATGTGTGTAAAGTACAGGTGATTGAGTCAGACTTTCTATTTCAATTGTTCTGCTGTTTAATCTCAAATAATGGGTAGTCATCTGTTTTGGTTGTCACTACCTTTGTATTATTAGAGCACTGAGACTGACCAGCAAGTCATAAAGGAGGTCTGTTGATAATATCCAATGGAAGCTTTAAAAGCTGAATGTGACACTGTAAAGGCTTTGCAAAGGTTTAATGCATTGCTTCATGCACTATAATGAGTAATCCTCTACATCAGGGAATGAATCTACACAAAAAAATCACTAGAAGACATTCTATTGTGTTAACTGGTGTGGGTTTGGCCCCTTTTAATTCAGAAATGTATTGCCTTCTTGTCTTTCCGTCATTATAATTGTATTTACACTTCTGAAATGCAAATATTTTCTGTGTAAAAAGACAAAATACCCTTGATATACAAATAAATATTTCTGTGGAGTATGCAAGACCAGGGTATGGTTCGGTAACAGAGTCTGCAGTAGAAGTACAAAGCCAAACAAAATTTGGATTTTAATGCATGTGTCTTGGTAGTATTTCTTTCTGGAGGCTTTAGAGAACTTGCTTTGAATCCCCCTTTTCTGTGTGTCAATTTCCCAGCAAATTGTTAAACCTTTCCTTTAACTACATATGGTAATTATAATATGTGATTTTTCTTTTGACAAAACGTGGTTTGTTAGATTGATTTCACACAGGTTTCCTTGATTATGGCTGTGTGAAATGGATTGTGACACATTCTTCTGGATCAAAATATCGGTAAAAAGTTCCATACTGAAGGGCTTTTATATATGAAAGAGTGCTGTAGCTTGTGCAACAGAGGAAAAATACCAAACTGGAAAAGCCTAGTTCTTTCCTAGTCCTTTCCTGCTGTTACTTTTTGCAGGCTTGTGATGTAACACAAGTGGGATGCAGCCATAAGGTTTTCTCTTCCAGAATTGGATCAGCTTGTGTCCCACACTTGTGCTGATTGTCTTTCACAGACATTGCTGCAGTTACAAGACTTTCTTGCTCACAGTCATCTCCTGTCATTCTACATCACTCTCTTTTAAGTTCTGAGTTAAGAACTGAGTTGACTTTGTTGATTGAACACCTATCAGAGCACTTGATGGTTTTTATTGAGGACATGGATCATTTCTTTAATGCCTGCGTCACACTAATCTCTGGATTTGTACAAGAGTTTTCCTTCCTGCCAGTTTCATATTCTTTGGGGGAAACTGCTCTTTCCTTCCTTGCCACAGAAGGCTAGATTTCCGGGAACAGGGAATTTGCCTTCCATTACTTTTAGCTATTATGTATTTAAGCATGGCGAATGTTGCTGGTGGCCCATAGATGTGACAGTTGTCATTTTTGTCTGCTAAAAATAACTTCAGAATTGTAAATTTATTGTGTTTTTGTGTTACTGTAAACTTTTTAAGATACATGATATCTTAATGGAATGTCATTGTGGGTTTTTTTCAGTTTGCTTTCCTAGGTGAACACAGCGTTATCTATATTGTTGTCATTTATCCCTTTTTAATCCTTTTGACCACGATGACTAATTTCTGTCTGTGCTGACAGAGTAACAGAGCTCTCAGACAAAGAACTTTCTGATTTTACAAAAACCAATTAATGAGTAGTGAAGAGAGACCCACATTAGTGTACATACTGAGATGAGAAGGTTGTGGCATAAACTCCTGCCACATTTGTTGATGGCAGAAAATGTACAGAAAAGAAAATGCAAAACAAATTATAATTGGGAACCTCTTGAAACTGTTCATTTATTATGATTGGAGGAAAGAACAGAAAAATTTTAATACTAAAGTTTGAAACTTTAAGAAAACCATCTGTCTAATATAAAATCTAGATTAGTATTAGCAGTCCCTACTTAGTAAGGTGTTAGAAGTATAAATATTAAATTATTTCAGAGTGAGCAAATATAATGTAAATGGTTCCCTAATACACATAGAAATCATAGAATAAATTAGGAATAGAAATGTCTTTTTTTAACACTACTTATTCATAATCTGTGGAAATGTATTATATAAAATATATATGGTCATAATCCAGTAAAACTTAAAGTAGATGAAGTTGATGTGAAGTTTGACCAAGCTGAATTGCTCAGTGTGGCCTTGACTGTCTAGTTTCAGCAGAAGAATTGCACTAATTGTATGTAATCCATTTTTATCTGCTAAGACATGTATTAATGTATTTTGGAGAGAACACAGTATTCCAGTGTTCTTTGAAAATACATTCCTTGCTTCGTGCTAGATTATGATGGAAAGTATATATCTTAAAATGAAAGTAGAAATGTCAACATGTAATTTTTAAAATAAATTGAATCAAATTTCATTTATTTCATGAATTCACATCACAAGCTCATGCAGCTGATAATAGGAGTTCACATAAGCAGTACCCATCTGGCGTTCAGAAGGTTGTATCTGATCAGTTCATGACAACACATAAGGGCATATTTTGTATCTTTGTTCTAACTCACAGCTGACAACTCTATCTGCTAATCCCAGAGAAAGCTCCAGCTGGAAATGCAAAACTACTTTTGAACTTGCATATCCTTTCCCAGAGATGTCTGAAGCCTTGGGGATGTGTTTCTTTTATGATTCCTGTTAAATTAGGTAATTAATTGTTGCATTAAGAGTGAAGTCAAGCAATGAATCCTCAAAGGCCCATTGTAAGACCATGTTTTGTGTAAAAAAAGAAAGCTAAATATGACCAAAAATACTTAATTTTGCATGCTTTAATGTAATAAAAACTCGCTGTAGAGCTCACTTCTTTATTACATTAAAAAAATCCTTATTACAGAATGATGAAGTAATCACTATTAACTTCTAGCTTGTTCATCTAAAATATGAACAAGCAGTTTGCAAGCATATTTAGTTTTGTTTCTTGACACTGTTAAGTACAGTTAGAACATTAAATTCTCAACTGCAGACTATGAGAATTTCAATGTGTTTTTTCAAAGCAGCTTACCATACTTCAGTTTCTAGTAGTAACTTGTGCAACCTTTCATCTTATGAGTCAATCCTATAATTAGTATCCTTCTTTGCCAGAGGCATACTGCATGTTTGTTTTAGGTACAGAAAGTCTGCAAGAAATTTAACTTAATCATTACTTTTTAATGTAAGAGCTGGTTAGCTCAATTACACTAGATTAAAGTGAGCTTGAAATTCCTGAGTTACAGAGAAGGGGCTAATCTGTGACCTGTAGTGAGTAAGTACTATTTCCTATGGTTTTTTTCCTTATGTGCACTTACTAATGTGGGTAGCCTTCGGCCCAGGCTTGCAGTAGCTATAAGCAATTATCTATTTTCTGTATGGAGTGGATTTGCAAGGTTCTTATTTAACTTGGCCATTAGGTTATTCAAAATTATTCCAGGATTGCATGCATTGCAATAAAGTTGCAAAACATTTTTTCAGTTAACTTTATTGTTTTTAGGGGCAATCTGAAAAAAAAGAGTAGTGGTTACAGCTTTTCAGTATTTTTTTGACTATTTCTAATTACAGAAGCATTAGGCTGTTTTAAATATATTAATTTAATAACATGCTTTTAAGCTGCATTCAGACTGGAAAATACTGGTTCAAATTTATCTCTCATAATCACACAGGGAATGCTTGCATTAGCACCACTTCAGAAGCACTGAGTTTTGGTACCTCTGGTATAAATCCATGCTGACTGTTGTGACTTTGGGTACAGAGTCCAAGCTGTGACTGGCATGTGAATACAAAATACTGCTGAACAAGTGCACAGTAGTGTGTTGGGGTTTTTATTCTACTTGGTGTTGGTAGGTGCTATTTGACTTGATGATCTTAAAGGTCTTTCTCAACTTCTAAGGATTCAATGATTCTAAGTTGCTCAGCTACAAAATTCTTTGGCTGTGTTCCACTTATCCTGCTTTTAAGAAAATACAGAAGAAAACATGGAATCCATCTAGGCTTATACTTTCCATACTGCCAACTCTCTATTAAGAAAATCATTGTCAAGCAAAAGAACACTGAAATACCACACCATAGGACTGGAATTACCTGGAGGGCTGGAATGTATTGGAAGTCGGATAAAATGCAATGGCCTTATAACAAGAGTTGTGTGCTGAGGACCTTAGCAGTAATGATTCATTATAAACCAACAAAACCAACACCTCATGAGCTTGGAGCAGCCTTATAGAAGGGCCTAATGTTCCTACAGGTCACTTGTACCCTTCAAATTATTGTCCTCTACTTTGCTCACCTTTAATTTTTTGGGTGATAGACCTCACACATTCTCACTCTTACTGGTTCACTTGTGCTTTTAAAGCAGTGTTCTGCCAAACCCCTCTTTTATAAAGATCATAGAATAATCTCACATGTTATTTTGGGCAGTGACATGTGCCTTTGAGGTATAGTCTGGGACTGTTTCCTAAAAGCAGGAGCTCTTTCTTAGACCTTTTTTAACTAAAGGGTTGTGTCCACCAGTTTTAGTAAAGTTTCATTTCAGTCCAGTGGTATGATTCTATGTGCATATTACTGAATGTGATTTGTAGTTGCCCTGTCTGCATGTGGAAATTTAAGATGGAATTAGTGCACCCTAATTTGGGCATCTAAAAGTTAATGCTTAGCACTGAGGTTGCCAGCCCAAACTCCCAATCAGGGGTGAGAATTAGGTTCCTCAAGAGTTCAGGCAAGCCAGATAAGGTGAGCTTCAGTGACTAACACTAAGCAGTCTGTCAAGCCTTTTCAGAATAATTGCTTCTCAGGATATTCTGTTCCTGGCTTTGTTTTAGAAAGAGAGCCTAAGGTGACTAGCTGGATCTGGCTTTGTCTTCAGACTTCTACAGTTATGAATTTCACCTAGATGCCAATATCAGGTTAGATGAAAACTGCAATTCAACACTGAATAATTGTGTTTGACTGCCTAAAACCTGATCTTACTCTTTTTTCTTTTTTAATTAATTTTAAGGAGGAAAATTACTTTTTATAGTGTAGATTTTTTTCACTCCTGCTGTATAAGTAAAAACAAATAGAAAATTTAGAAAAATATTTTTTTTTTACTTTTTGATAAAATGTCTCTTACAAACCAAAGCCCATATTCTAAGAGAACTTGCTAAAGTTAGAATATGCCAGAGTTGAGGCCTGCAACCATGAGATTCCCTCATATATAGTTACTCTAATACAGGTTGTATTTACATTACAGGTTGCATATTATTTCCCACTAGGCCTTTGTTTATTTAAAGCACAGGATAGGCAAAACCTAAAATTCTGTAAGTCTCACTTTATTTGCTACACACTCTTTTATATTCCATGCAGAATGTGAGGTATTAAATAATGCTGGACTTTTCTGGGGTTCTGCCACCGTAAAGAAGTTGTTAAAGATTTTGCAGTTGTGACTGACTTTTATCTTTACAATGGAAGTGGTGTAAAAATATTTAACATCTGTTAACAAACTGAAACAGAGGAAGTCAAAGGCCCTCAAAACCCTTCATTGATTCTTGACAAAACCAGAGTAGGATGCCACGTTCTTGACTGTGAGTATGTATAATGACTACATCTGTGAGCTGGTGATCTGAAGTTCACTCTATATTCAACGGAGAGATCAAGGGTGGTGTTTAAAACAAATCAGACTAATTACACCCTAAAAGAGCCTTTTTCCTACCCACACAGCCCCCCAGCCTTCCCCATCCCCTGTAGAGAAAGTTTAGGGGATTCCCTCCAAAGCAGATCTTTGCTTTGGTCAGATGAATCTCCTTGCAGAGCTTGACTTTTCGAAGGTAACCTTTCAGAATGTCTTCTGTATTCTATGGCTAATTCCTACTGACTTCTGTTAAAGAGGGGAGATGTTATATTTCAGATTAAGTAATGTAATAAAGCAAGGATCTGGTATAGAGCAGCCTTTTGTTCTGTATAACTTGACTTTATCCCCACAGCTTTAAGTGGTGGGGATAAATAACTACTTTTCATAAGCTATTGTTATTTCTGATGTCAAAGCTACAGCTTTTTCATTTGTAATACAGTTTGCATGTACATGCACACTGATGCACTGTATGTAATTTCTTTGCAGTAAATTACACCATTTATGATTTCTGCAGTAATACAACAAGCTGGGGATGCATGGCCAACTTCTAAAGGTGTTAACCTCTGTGTTACAGAATTTTGAAAATTTATATTTAATCCCATGTACTTCATGTTACTTACGCCCCTAAAAAAGTGGCATTAAAAGATCTTGGGATTGCAAAGTTAAAAACTTTAAAAATATTAGTAGCATTGGTTATGCAACTCTTAACCTTAATTCAGAATTGTAATTCAGCTCAGTGGAGTGTATTATGAAACTGCCTTAATTACATAAGCATACTTTTTGTTTTCCCTGGTGCAGACTTAATTCTCTCCCCAATATGTGCCTTGTGTGGAGAATTTAAGGTAACTTAGTGATATTTAAACATAATTGTAAACAGGAAAAATATACGTCCTGAGCAAGCCTAAGTCTAGTTTATTTAATTTTGTTCCAGTCTGCATATCATGTGATTGTCGGCTGTGCAAAGAGAGGCCCTTACTCCTTCTGCCAAAGCTTTACAACTGGGCAAATTCAACTGGAGAGGAGAAATAAGCTTTTACCTAGCTCAGCTTTTCTAGCCTAGTGGCTAAAACAATCTCCATGAAGGTGGTAGAAGAGTCTTCATTTCATACATCTTGGCAAAGAGCTCTTAAGCTTTCTCAGAAGGCAGAAACTCCATCATTACCTCCTTTTTCAAGAGTGGCATCTGAATGCATGTTATAAGCCATGCTTGTGATTTGTCTCCTAATTTAATTTTAAAATAAGATCATAGATTTTTTTCTCCATAGAGTTTTAAGAGAAGTGGAGGCTCCTCTCTGCCTCTGAGTAATTTATGGTAAGAGTAAAGTACATTATCCTTCTCCAGGTTTCTGTGTCTATAGGCTGAGCATGATGACGTAAGGAACTGTGTTACTCATATGACAGATATTTCAGATTCTATTCTGTATTTAACCTTTTCTTCACATTGTATAGGAAGTATGTGACCTAATGCAGGCCTTTAGCTTCCCAGATAGATTTGGATTTTAAAATTACGGATTTTACAGCTTAACTTTTGCATATTTAAGCATTGTCCCTTTGTCACTTTTCAAAATGGATACCAAAATACAATGGCATCATTATTTTGTGTGTATTGATTTTTAGATTATCCTGAATTATCTGCAATCTGAAAGTTATGGGTCTTCTTTATTTATTTCTTATATATTCCCTCAATTTGGAAATAACCTTTTAAAATTTTAATGTAATAAGTAGTCCAGTGTTGAACATACGTGCACACATGTATTTCCAGATTTCTTTTGAGTACTGATTTTTTGTTAGTCATATCTAATAACTAGGCTCTTTCTGCATGGGATTCCTAATGCTTGGAAGAATTTCCTTAGCATTTATATTTTTCATATTTGGTAACAAAAAATATTAGTACATTTCAGAGAGTTTGAAGAGTGAAGATGTTTCTAACTCTCAGGATTTTGTTTTCCTTTCCCAGTTATTTCAGATTTTAATTTTAGGCCAGGAGGCAACAAGGGAAAGATACTAAAATTTTATTGAATTTTCTGGTAGCTGCTGGAACATCAAGCTCTCTGGACTAGATAAGTTATTTGGCCAATCCAAGAAGCTGCTTTTTGACCAAAATAAGGAAGTTATTCCTGTGCCAAATTTGATATTCAATTCAATATTTTTCTTAATGTATCACTTATTGATATATTTGTTTTTGAATATACAATCACTATTTTCTAAAGCTTTAGAAACTTTATTAATTAATTGTATCACAGTATACTCTGCTATTTTGATGACAGAACAGCTTGCAAACAGAAATGATGTAGCTGAGTACTGTTACCTTTACAAAGCACTTTTAAAGCAAGGACAAAAGCCATAGTTCTTGAAAATGTATTGCATAGACATATGCAATACATATTGCATAGAGATGTTTATGGAAATTTGTGTCAACAAACTTAGGGCACAGGATTGCAATCATTATGAAATCTTTTGCTTTGCTCCCTAGGTGTTACCACAGCTGAACCAGGATAAGGAGAAAAATATTTGGGATAGAAAGTAAAGTGTTAGAAATTACTTCTTGTTGAATCAGAGAGGGACAAAAACTTTTATGACTGATTTACATGTAATTTTTTGCTTTACTGGAATTTATACAAATAAATACATAGATGTATATGGAAGAGCATGTATGTTCCCTGCCTAGGGGAAGCCTTAGCTGCTCTGCCAGCCCTCAGTCATGGTCACAGGACAGAGCTTTCCACACTAGTATTTCAACCTACTGAAAACCAATCTATGCACCAATCCAACCTCATCACACAGCAGCTTTAAGAGCTTGTTTGAACCTTTTGGAACAGATCTGTAACCTGTATGGATGGGATTCACAATGTTCAATTACAGTTTTGATTAATGAAAGTGGGTTATTCTCTATTGGCTAAAGAGACAACCTTCAGACATGCTTGCTCTTCTGTTCACATGCGTGCCATTGTCATTTAACTAGTGAATATACAGGTAGATTCTGAAGGGTTCATGGCCCCCCTCTCCTCCCTTACCACATGGGTGATGGCAGTAGTAGCCCCCATGAACCTGGTTTGCTTTTCAGCAATGCAAACTCCTCCTCTGCTCATGTGGGCAGTGTCTTGTCTAAGTGTTTTGAGACCGAGAGCAACAGAGTGTGTACAGAGACTGAATAGAGCAGAAACTGTCATAAACAGACCAAATTGACTCAAATTCTGCACAGAGATGTTTTTTGTTTTCTAACTGGGTAATCCTAAAGATTAAATAGGATGGCACATACAGAATACAAAGTACAAAAATACAAAAAGATACTTCATGCTTTCATTTTCTGTTGAAAAGATGAAACAGCTTTCATAGCCTGTGTGGGATGGATAAATTCTAGAATTGGATTTGAACAAGAGAATAGCCTAAAATAGCATGTTCTATTTCACGGAACATATCTTGCAAAGAATGTGGTTAAAAGTACAAGTTAGAGGTGATGTAAGAAAATAGATTTTCTGCTATATCTAGCAGTCTCATATGTTCTGACGTAAGCTTTATGGGACATTGTTTTAACACATGAAAACACCTAAAAAAGAAGTTACATTTTCAAGAAAATAGGTGTTGCCCACCCTCAACTGTCAGCGATGTAAAGTTGGCTTCTAGAAGCAAAAGTCAGAAAGGAAATTGTTGGCACCACCACAGTCATTAACAGCAACACAGACTTGGTGCCATCAGATCACACTGGGTGTTTCCAGTTTATGGAGGAGAGATCTGTCTTTTCTTATTAATAACCAGTTATGTTGGGGGGTAGAATGTGTAGTTCAGTGGTGACACGGATTTCATCCCACTTCCTCTGATTTTTTTTTTCCTTACTCTCGGGTGTTTTCAGGTTATTTGAGGGTAGCAGTGGTCTGAGCTGTTACTCTCATGGACTTTTATATTCACATGACTAGACAATTCTTGAAGTTGGAAGTTTTGTGTATGAAACGACATTACTTTTGTGCCTGTATAGTGGCTCAATTTAGATCACCATGGTAATACCAAGATTTCACATCTCTGACTTGCTAAAAGAAAAATGTGTAGCAAAGGTTGACTATGCCTTACAGACATTGTGGTGTATATCCAGTACTGTGGAGTTCATATGTATTTTAAATTCATATACACAGTGCAATTGTTCTACTATTTTAAACATAAAAGACTGTCAGCAGCTGGAGTTTGTGAAAATACACAGTGCAAGAGAAATGGTCTTGGAAATGAATAAATCAAATTTCAAAGATTTTAATTTATAAGCATATTTCTCAGGATTTCCAAACAATGGATAAATACTTGAATAGTCATTTTCTCCCCTAGGGCTTTTTGGTACATTTATTAAAAAAATAACAAAACCAGCAAAATAAAACAAACAAAAAGAAAAAAATTGTAGTCAGCACTTGGAGCACATTTGAAAAATGTGGTTTGACATGATGAACTTTTGGGTGTAGGCTGTGCATGCAAAAGGCTGTCTTTTTACAGATGTTGGGAGACTCTGTCCCCAGTGTTTACCACAGTCTCCAACAGTAATGTTTAATAAAGTTTTTTTAAAAAAAAAACCTCCTACTTGAAAGATCAGGAGAAGGGAAGCAATCTGCTGCTTTGTAAAGACTCAAAGATATATTTGGGGAAACTTGTTTTCCATTTACGTTGATGCTCAGTAGTGTATAAAATATATGTATTTAATCTATATATACAGATCTTGTACATGTAGTATCTGAATTGTCTGTGTAATATATAAAGATATATTATACATCCTTTTGCTCATTTGGGGCTAGGTAAACATACTGCCTTCTTACTTTTACATGAATATAAACATCTTTACTTTTTTTTTTTTTTTAAGAAGGAATTTCAAAGTGAGCCACATTGCCTTACATTGGCTTGCCTTTTCTGTTGATCAAGGGCACACACACACAGATAGCCACTGCAGTGCAGCTGACAGGCAGCAACTTGTTGAATTACATAACTTGAGGGTATGTCTGAGCCCTTAATTCTTGTCAAATTAAGGTTGATACCGCTGAGTTGGGCCATTCAACGTAAAGGTAATGGGAAAACAGTTTTTGTAATAGGCAAATATTCCTTTCCCCTGTTGACCAGGAACACCCATATTCCAGGAATTAACAACATTTTAACCTTTGCATTTTACTTCCTATCCTGATAGTAACAGATGGCACTCTGTACAGTGTTACCATGTTACTGCTTTTTAAGTGCAGTTTGGATTAGCTTTGTTATTTTGAGTAAACTCTCTTTATGTTAGCATTGACTTGACACGTTAAGAAAGAAACCCAAACATAATATTCTGCATTTTATTCTCCTCAACTTTACTAGTTAGTATATGTTTCCTGTATCCATGGAAGAAACATACAGTGTTGCAAGTTCTGTTTTCACATGGTTGATCTACCACAAAAACCTTTCTTTTAGGTTTTTTGATTCCAGTAGCGACTGTAAGTAATCATGGTTCTGGAAAAAAAAAAAAAAATTGGAGAAAATAAACATGAAATCAGTGACAAAGGAAGCCTTTTTACATTTTGCCCTGTCTCTTGTTGTTTGGTGTAATAGGCCGAAAATTCAGCTATTCTGTTTATTGGCAGAAATTTTAGTGATACAGCTGGGATTCATATGTTCCATATTAGCAGAGTTACTGCTGTTTAACTGTCTTGGATTCACAGAAACTTTACTTGCTTTTAAGGACCACACCTCTGCATATACTGCCATTATAATGTAATATTGGTAAATTAAGGGAAGAATGTATATTTAGGCTTACTGCTCAAAATTATGCAGGAGACACTTTGATATTTTTGAGTAATTCTCCTTCAGCATTAGCACATTTTCAGAATATGTTAGTTCTAAGTCTTAAAAAAGGAAATAAATTTCTTGAATAAATATGGATATTTGTGCATATGCACATGCTTTCCACAATCAGAAAACAGTGTACACCTCCTCTCTCCTTTCTGAATGTATCCCATCTTGTTCACAAAGTATTTAATTGCATATTTAAATTTAATCATGTAATCATCTAATAGATGTAAGTACAAGTTAAAATTTAAAATGCAACTCCTTGCTTTACTGAAGTGGGACCATTAAGTCTGTGAAAAGAAAGAGTTTATGAAAATGCATACATGTCTGAGTAACACTGAAAGCAGAGTTCAGCAATGCCCAACGGGCCACTTCTACAATAGCAATCCACTTCTGAAATGTTGGTCTCTGCAGGGAAGATCACTATCATTATAATTAGTGCTAGACTACAATGGACTGCTCAGAGTAGCTATTCCAAAAAGTTCTTTGAAGGTGAAGATGAGTGGTAGGCATTCTCAGGAATAGAAAATCGCTTTCTCAAGTGAAAAAAAAATCAAC
Source organism: Ploceus nigricollis (assembly GCA_013399945.1). Classification (NCBI taxonomy): domain Eukaryota; kingdom Metazoa; phylum Chordata; class Aves; order Passeriformes; family Ploceidae; genus Ploceus; species Ploceus nigricollis. Next base: position 155,322 of record VXBC01002021.1, on the reverse strand, counting down.
AAAATAAATTTTAAATAGCTAGACAGCTAAAAATTTTTAAGTTTTCCATCCCTATTAAATCACGGTATTTCCAGTTTGAATATTGCTGATGGACATTAAAGAAATACATAACTTATATTTTCCTAGAATACGTAATATGTAACCATACTTCAAAATAGATGTATTTTGTAAGCAAATGAATAGAGACAAAAATATAGAAGCTTCATCTCCTGTGCTCTTTTTCTTTTTTTCCCTTCAAAATTGACAATTCTTTTTTCTGCAAATTATGAAGGCCTAACTGCTAAGAACTGTTTAGTGCTCTTATGTACATTAATACAAATAGGTGTATTGGTATGAAAATTATTTGAAGATGTTCAGATCAGTTTTTTTATTATCTGTTTTTTAAATACTTGTCCAGTCTGTTTCAACCTTCTAAAGACTAGATCAGGCAGTTAACAAAAATTGAAAACCTGATACCAAAGCACAGTCTGATCTTCACACCAAAGCCAGCACACCTTGCTATATAGACAGGATTTTATATATGTTTACTGCTTCTCAGAGATATCTTGGAACTTCATGCAGAAATTTCTTCAGTCTGCTAAAATGATAAACTTAAAGCTACAGCTGCAAGAATCCTAGAAACTGAGTGAAAAGTTTGTTCTGTGGAAGATTGAAGTGCTCCTGCCAAGAGCATTCAAGTTATGATAAAATGATTATGACACTTATTGCATTTTCATTAAAAGTAACTTCGGAGATTTGGAAAAGAGGCCATAGAACTTAGCTCTGACTGAGAAGGGAGCATGGCTCTGTCCTCTCTGCACACTCCCTCCAAGGATTTGTACAAACTGATGAGGTTCCCCTGAGCCTTCTTGAGCTTGAGCCATCCCAGCTCTCTCAAAATTTGATCACAGGAGAGAGAATCTCCAATTCCTCAGTCATTTTTGTGGCTCTCTGTTGTACTTTTTCCAGCTGGTCCACTCTGTGCAATTTGGCAAGTTGAAAGCATGTTTAAAAGATCTGCTATGAATTTGCTCTTCAGATTTTGATGTGACAGTGGAACATAATAGTACAAATTGAAGGTAAATGGAAATATTTAAGCAGATGTAAATGCAGTAACACTTGTTTCTCTTCGTGCTGGAATCAGGAAATGAGCAACTAAACTTTCTTTCTTCTGTATAATGGCCATGATCTGATCTCTCCACCTTTTTATATTACTCTATTTACTAGCAACTGCATGATACTATAAGCTTCAGAAAACTGTTTTTATTTAATACATTTGGTGGGTTATATCTTTATTTTTCTGGATTCTTTATTTCATAGAATAGAGTGTTTTCTTTGGCATTAAGTGGTCTAAAGTCTTAGAATTAAGTCAATTTTTCAAAATGCATAGGTTTTGTCAATCCCTATAAGGTGGTATAGCAAAGAAATATGGTATCACAACCCCTTTGGTGCCCATGTTTGATGTGTGTAGAGGAAATACCGTAACTATTGCAGAAAATTATTCCTGAGTAATGCAATTCAACTGATTGCACTAGCTAAGCTAGGAAGTTCTCTTCTGCCATTATGAAATTGCAGTAATGATATTGAACGATTGTATTTATGTACAATTTGATTAGAGGTTTTAATATACTCTGGCAGACATTTATCTCACAATTTAAACTTAGGACTGCATGGACCATTTCTTAGGATATTATAGTCTTTAGGTTTTAACCAAGTATCTTCTGGGCTAAATATGTACAGTAATTTATTTTTGAAAGTTAGTGAAATATGGTTTGTGGTTTCTTAAAATTTTGCTGTCATAGAAGTACTCTATGTTTTATTCATTTTTTCTTATTGAATTTAGAAAGACTTCACAGTAGATTGAAATAGATGGGCTGTAAAAATTCATAGGTTGTTAAAAAATAATTTCATTTTAAAATACATAATTTAAGACAGTTTCAACAGTTGTAGTTAAAGTTTTGATTCTTTAAAAATATTTTTCACTTTCCACCTAAAGGTAAAAACATTTGTAGCTGGAAACATTGCTTAAGTCTTCACTAATTTGGGTATAAAGTTAATCTGTTGAATGTTGACTAGAGGTATTATCTAGTATTAAAAAAAAAATCACTGAAGAGAAAGAGTTTGCAGAGTTGAAATCCTGGGTTTGATCGTGGAAATGACCATGGTGTCATGACATATGCAACAAAGCAGGATGATAATTTTGACAGCATTTGAAATTCTGTGGGTGTCTCAGTGCCTAGAAAGTTTCCTTATTAAGGGAAGTTCATGTATTTGTGCCTCCCTCTAGTGGATCACTCTCTCAATTTTGCATTAGGAAATGTTCTCCATATTAAATTCATGTGACATTAAACATTCAAATGTCTTTGTTTTCATGGTGAGGATCTGATTCCTTTCTCATGGACAGTCTGAATGTGTTTGTGTGCATCTCTGCTCATTATGGCACATTTTGCAATTTATCTTTTCTAAGATTCCTTTTCATACTGATTCCTTTTCACACATTCCTTTTCATATGCTGATGATCATATCTATCTATATGTGCAACACATATAGATGCATTTTCTTTTTTTCAAAAAACGTTCTCTTTTTTCCTGTGCCACAAACCTCTTCTGTTTCCCAGACTTTCATTTACATGACTATAGTCTGGAAATGTCTGCAATTTGCCTTGATTATTATTTAATTAAATTTCAGGTACCACCAAGGTAAATCTTGTGAAGATCCCTTCAACTGCTTCCAGCCCTCGAGACACTGCTCTGGCAGCTGTTATCTGCAGTGCACTTGCAACAGTGCTCTTGGCTCTTCTCATCCTTTGTGTTATCTATTGCAAGAGGCAGTTCATGGAGAAGAAACCAAGCTGTGAGTTTCCAGTTTTTACTGTTCCTTGGTGATATTTATAGAATGGTATTAGTTTGGCAGATCCCTCTGTAGGTAAAGAAATAATGTCTACATCATTTAAGCAAGCTGAGCATTGAGATGGTCAATGTAGCAGAGCCCAGGATGCCATCCAAGTTTGCCAACTCAGTGTGGAAGTTTCAGCTGCTACTGAGAAAATGCTGTGTAAATGCCCAGAAATACTCCAATTGCATCACTCCCGTGCCATACTCTGCTAGATGCTGCACAGATACATTTGGGCTGTTCATGATCCAGGATGAGACATTACAGAGTTGCAATGTCAATGTGGAAATACCAGTTTGGAAGATCAGTGCATCAAATGCTATTGTGAAACACAGATTAGGTCATCAAGATAATGAATATGGCCAGTGTAGATGAGAGATTTGTCCTTAACAGTTTTGGTTTTATGGGCATATTCAAGATGAATTAAATGCCTGAGACAGATTTGTAAATTTATTTTAAATCCTCAACAGCTCATCAATGTAATTTGTTTATAATTAACATTTTTCTGCCTCTTAATTTAAATTAAGAAAGAAGAAAGTGAAAAGCACTCTAGTTCCCATTTATAGTTTTATAAAACTTCTATTAAAACATGTTTATAGCATCTAATGAACCCTGGATGCCAAACAAGAATACTATCTAGGATGAATTGATGTTACTGCTGCTCTCAGCACAAGCAGAAATTTACAGACATTTACAGAGGCGTTGTAAGAATTGTTCCTAACCTAGAATTTGCTTTACACATGAGTTTTGAAAAATTCTGACACAGTGAATTCAGATTTCATTTAGTGAAGTGCAGTAACTTGTTTGCCTTGGCCTACAATTATAGAGATTAAAGGTAGTCTGCTGTTAATATAAAGCTCTTTAAGATAATATAAACAAATCCCGGTGGCTGAAAGCTGACTCTGGAAAATTTCAGATGGGAATCACTGAGAATCATTAAACACTGCAAAAATGTAACAGTGAATAAGATATACTCTAAAATCATCAAAATGAGAGCAGATGTCTTCCTAGAAGAGGCTGTAGTTGAACCAGCTGTTCTAGGCTTTGTCACAAAATCTGTGTTTATGTTATTGGAAGCCACATGGTCACTGTGGGTCTTTCAATTGGAAAATGTATGGACATACTTTATAGCTTGACAATTACACATTTTGTAAAGATAGAGGGCTCTGAGCAGGAAAAAGGGTAACGCTTACTGACATGGATTTTTATTCACTTTGTTTGAAGGGTCTCTGAGATCACAAGACATTCACTACAATGGGTCTGAATTATCATGTTTTGATAGACCACGGCTAAGTGAATATGACCACAGAACATGTTGCCAGTGCCAAAGAAGTGCATCACAGACATGTGGTATGTTATGTCTACTGAAAGGTGACTTTATTTTATCTAACACTTGATTGTTAGATTGTGACAATTCAACTGCAGAGCTAACACTGTCAAACTAACCTTTGTCCTAGGCTAATTTCTTAATAAGCAGAAAGGATTTTTAAGTAGCTATTTGGGTTTTTTTGTTTCTTCCTGTATTCATTTCAGTGTCTTCACTTGTAAAAGAAATTAAAATGTCTATCTCATTTATTTCTGATAAAAATAGCACTGCATATGGCTTTGAGGCTTAAATTAGTGTGAAGGATTTACCAGAGAGTATCTAAGAATGTGGTATGAATGCTAAAGGACATTAACAACCTGGACAATTCAAATAATTGCCATTTTGTGAAGCCATATCAGAACAAATGCAGTTACGACATTAAGAAACAATAAGAAGAAGAAATAATAAGACAATAAGAAGTAATAATAATTAAGAAATAAATAGTTTAACACAAAAGCACAGGCTTAAATATCATCCTGATAGCTTTACTCAGAATGCTTCCACTTACGTGTATTCAACTGAGAAGAAAAATAATTTTAACAATAGGTACTCATGACTGGCTTCTATGTTACTGCTAGAGGAAGGACTTGGCTTTTATAAATATTTCAATTTTAAAGGAATAAAGATGTTTTTAAAAATGTTTTTACAGCAAGAAATCTCTTGCTGTAAAAACATTTCCTCAATCCATGTATTATAATGTAACTGGCAAACTAATACTCAAGTTTGAAAAAGATCAGAGACTAAGTTTATACAGAGCTTTGATAGTTTTAACACTATTAAAATTAATTTTCATTCCTTAGGACCAGTTCATTTGATTCCCTCACTGTGCTGTGATGAAACCTCGAGCATGGAGCACAGCAGTCACAGTTGTGCTTTCCACTCACAGACCACGCTCAATGAAAGGTAACTTAGTTTTACAAATGTCTATTAAACATGAAGTATTTTTTATGCAGTCAAATTAATATTTATACAGAGACAGACAACAGCTGCTTGAAGTGGAATGAGGGATTTTGATGAGCTGTACCCATATCATCCCATGTTGTGCAAGAATACGTTTATGGTGAAAAAATTAAGTATTACTTAGTAAATACTGACTTGATCCACGGGTTTCTCTGAAGAAGTGGCTTCTCTCACAAGCAGATGATGTTCCTTCTACTCTGTGGTACCTTACAGGCTTTGGCCGCCCCCTCTTCTGCTAATGGTTAGCAAGTTGCTGCATAAACCCATGAATCTGGGGGGATTGAGATACAGTTCACAAGTGGCATGAAGATTTTTTTTTTTAAGGAACTCTTTAGGACTGCAAGATTTGGAATATCTATTATTTCTGAATTTCTAGCAGGTTTTAACTTCTATTTTTTCCCAATCAACTGAGTGTAAGTATAGTAGTAGTTATTTTTACAGCAGCGCCACGAGCTAAATATATAAAATTTATGGTGTCCTTCAGAGTTTCCTGGTTACAGATTTTAATACAGGATGTATTTATTTCTTTTAGCTAGAATGATTTTCCATATAAGGTTTAAATTGGTTTTCAGCTGTTTTGTTCTTATGGCCACATGTTACTAAAAATGTAGAGGCGGCTTCTTCATAAGTATTGTTTGTGCAAGGTGACTTAGTGACCTAAGTACAAATATCTAAGTTTTCTATAACAACTTGTTTAAATACCAACAAGCTTGAGTCATCCTTGTATACCACCGAGGCTGACAAATTGAGAGTTGTGTACTTTTTGAGGAATCTTTTGGTTAAGGCTTTAAAAATAACTGTAATATCCATGCTATGTGGACATCAAAGATCCTGTGGTTCCTTCCAGTAGAAATGGAGCTTGTGCCAATTTCCTTTGCCAGAATAATGTATTTCCTTCAATTGTGGTGCAATGTCCTGACTTTTGGCCTCATCTCTGAAAACGCTTTGTGTGTATATCAAAGCTATTAAAGCATCATGTTTCAGAAATGAGTAAGGCTACTTAAAAACTGTTCTAGGCATGTAAATGTGGGATGAGTTTTGTCACTCTGCATATCAGACTTAATATTAGCCTTTGCATTTTTAAAAATCTGTAGATGGTTTTTGGAAATAAAACATATTGGTGTAACTTCCTGGTTTTGTTAATACTTATTTTGGTGTATATATATATAGTGAAAAACACTACTGGACTTTCAACAGTGTTTGGCACATGTCACTGTTATGATGCACTTTAAATACACTTGAGGTAGATAATACTGAGTTTCCACTTCTACTTTCTTCCATTTTCCATAAAATAAAAATAATGCTTGCTCTTCTTTAACATTATGTCCTTTACTTGTAAAAGAGAACAGAAGAAAACCTTTTAACATTTTGAAGGCTAGACAGAATAAACTGAAAAATCTAAAGTGAATGCATTATCAGGTTTAAAGCAAACATGAAGTTTCAAGAAGCCTTGTTGCCTATTCCATTCTCCCAGTCTGAAGCCACTTTACTTCTTTTACTTCCATTAGATTTTTGTCTATCTAAATTTTGGGGGAGAAAAAAACCAAACCCCTCCCCCAGTGTTGAAGATGCTAGACTCTGCCCAACCATCTTTGTTGCTGCACTTTAAGCCTGTTACATCTTGTCTTAATACTCCCCTATCGATGCATTGACAAAAAAAAATCCTTCTTCTTTGTGACAGTGTTTATATCTGAACACTACTATAGTATTTTTTGTTATATTTCTGACCCTAAACAACCCCAACTGTAGCCCATGTTTTGTGGAATCCTGGATTCATTGTCTGAAGTAGTGTGTACCAGAGCTTTTGTCATTTCCAGCCAAGGAACAAACTGTATTCCTTCTCAATAGAATTAGTTTGTACAGGATGTCTCTAGTAATATAACCCTGTTAAACCTTCTTGAAATACCTATAATTACAAATGATCAGTAATTAAAATACTGATAATATTTTCTGGAATGCTTTGTAAACCATGTGCCTTTTATCCTTCTGCAGAGCTTCTGATTCTGTTGGAGAAATGATTCCTGCTTTCCTTGGTTCTCTTTCACACTCTACCTGTGGAGACATTCCAGATGCTTGGCCTCTTATGCAAAACTCAGCTTGTTGTGACAGCATTTCTTTGTGTGAATCATATTCAGAACTGGCTGGAGGATCTGCAAAATCCTGCAGCCCTGAGACTGAAAATGCAGCCGCTGTTGAATTGGATAATAACCAGGAACCAAGTGAAGTACTTATTTCAGCTAAGTCTCTTGATGGAAATGTTGCGAAGTCCTTTGAAATCTCCGAACATAGAACATGCACAGAAGTTTCATCACTTCAGAACTCGGTGACTGCTGAAGGCCAGCCAAAGACAAAGTGTAATGGAACAACAAATGACTCTACGGACTGATAAAGAGGTAAAAAACATAACTACAAAGGAATGAGAATAAGTGCTCCAGGCATGTAGAGCTAGATAAATATAGATTTGTAAGAAGTTCTAGGGCTATATTTCTCCATAGGTTACACCTAGCTATTGCTGAAATAAATTAAACCTCTACAGGAGATCCAGCAGTTTCACGTTTTTAAATCATTAACTAAATTTGAAAGGTGTAATTACGCAAACTGTGGTGTTGAAATATTATTCAGAATACAGGGGTAAGTCTGTACATCAGTCAGCTTTTATCAAGGATTTTTTTCATTAAATTTCAAGAGAAAAATTCAGTCTAATAGCCTTGTGACCAAACCATCGTGTGAGGCTAGCCTTTGTTTATGAGTGAGAACTGAGGAATTGGCTTTGCTTATTGCAAATAAAGCATAAAAGACGTACAAGTGTTCATCTAAAAATATGTACAAAGCCTTTCTGTAGAGTCATTGCAGAAGTACTAGAAACACAAGAGAATCTCAAATGCCTTATAATGCCATTTATATTCCCACGTCATCAGATAAAACATAAGTTAGTCCATAAAATGCAACTTTGTCTATAAAAGCGCAGAGAAAATGTAGGTCTGAGGTCAAACTGCAAAGAGGTGATAAAAATTGTCTCAACTATGTAACAATGGAACTGTTGCAAAAAGTCACACTGCTGCTGCTTCATCATTGTATCTTTTTGAATATTAGCTGTGCTCCATATTTTTAAAATAGAATTTTCTACTTTTGGAAGTAATCTGGAAAGGATCCCAAATTATGGCCTATGTTCTGATGGCAAATGGTGTTGTTACTCCAGGCTTATGCAGGCTGTGGCTGGAAAGGTGAAACAGTCTCCTGTGCATGAACTCAGAGGCAGGAACACAAGAAGTTGCCACTAACATTAATAATGCACCAAACTTAATTAAGAAAATTATGCTATCTGTAATTATGAAAATTTTGGGCCATCTGCAGAAGTAAAACTGCAGTCCTTTGATCCTCTTCCATTTGGTTTGCATTAACACTTTTGTGTTATTCCTAAATATGAAGTAGAAAGTAATTAGTACTTAGCAAAAACCACACATACTCTGAAAGCATGTAAGTGCAGTAGTTTCTTTGTAAATCCGGCCTTAATTGTTTAGGTGACATTGTCAAGAGGAGGAAAGGGAAGGGTGTCACCCTGAGAATCTGCTGTGTCACTGACAACATCAGCCTTATCCAGGTGGCACATATTTCTCTCAATGTGTTATTTACAGTGTAAAGTTTTGTCTGTAGCAATGCTGGGCACTACCTGCCCATGTGTCAGATAGCAGCACTGACAGTCTTATTTTTGTGTGTGCCCAATATCATTTGGTGACAGTCGTATTCTGTAGCTGTGTGTAGGAGGGGACAGTGACATGGATACGACTTCAGATCTCAACACTGCTAGTTCCCAGCAGTTCTTGATGTTTTAGGGGAATGCATTTCTGTATTAACAAGATCTTAAAAATCAGAAATTTGTGGGTGTTTTCCCACCAAACTATGCATCAACTTCAGAGGTATGGAATTAACATTATTTAAGAATTTTCTTAGATCAAAAGAATCACAGGATTGCAAAATATGACTGCAAAAATTAGCTTTTATTTCACTATACTTGTTACAGTATATTAACTGTAAATTTTCTTATTGATTCCTATGTGTATGGAGACAGCTTTTCTAGCATCTCAAAATCCTGTATGCTTTGATATTTCCTGCTGTCCTCTATTACTACTGAGATTTGTGTATAGTTTTGAATAATCAAGATCTTCAGGAGGATTAAGGTTTTCTTCATTTTTTTCCTATAATAGACCCTACTGATTCATTTTGTACAATTTCTCCCCATTCAGGCTCTACACTGCATCATTATGTGTGCATTTTTGGCAGAGAAATTTCAGTAGTGTTCATGGGACAGGACCAGGACTAGACTTGAAATGTATTTTCAGGATGAACACTGGCCAGCTGTACAACTCCAAGACAATTATTTCATCTCAGTCTATAGCATTTTTTCCCATGTGCTCTTCATCTTTCCTGTCTTTTTGAACTATTTTGAGGCAAGGATGGTCTTTGTACTGCCTGAGGATGTATTACAGTCTTGCATAGGTCAATGCTTTACTGTTTTATTTCAAAATAATAACATAAAATCAGAATATAGCATATTTTATATATGTACACACAAGTCTAAGCTTTTTACTGTGGATTTTAATACAGGTTTAATCTTCAGGTTAGGTGAATTTTACAGCAGGCAGTAAGTATACTCTTTTAGTGTTTGGTCAAATACGGAAGTGCATACAGGTTTCTTATGAATTTATGTAACCACTCTTCTGTCACTTTGTTTTAGGGACTGGAGCTGTTTCTCTCAGCACTAAAGCTGAATGCTTCCCTTACACTCCCCTGCTGATTCTCATCAAACATAGTCTGGTCTTCAGTGTTGCATGGTTTCCAATCCAGCTGGAAAAAAAAGACGTAATTTCACACCTTCTGAGCAGTTGTGTCTGAGCTGTAACAGCTGTGAAGTAAAACTTCAAGAAGCATCCTATGAGGACCCTGAAAGTCTGGAAATGACCTTTTCAATCTCTTTTTTCAATTTCTATTTCCTCAGAGTCCAAAACATCAAATGGAGTGAGCTTAATAGTATATGTAAATACAGCAAGAAATAAAAATACTTCAATGTGTTTAGAGGAGGGTCTCAAATATGGCTACAGGTGTCAGAAGATGTGGGACAACATGGTGCCAGTTACTCTGCCTGCAGATTTGTGCATGCATTAGGATTTTTTTTCTGCTGGTTCTAATTTTAAATAGTATTCCTGCTATTGAAGGACATTAAAAAATCCATTTCTGTTTATAAAATGATCACCTATTGATAAACTGAAGCTTTTTTTATGTATTACATTATAGTCAATAAGCTAGTTTGGGGAGTTAGAGAATTAGCATGTTACAGTATGTGTGGTTGAAGTCCCCTCCATCTAATTATTACATTTTTGGGAGGTGGCATTGTTCTGTTAAGTGTAGCAGGAGATTAGCTTTAAATTAGATTTAGTTTAATGAAGGTCACACATATAGACAAGGACATTGTGTTTAATTAGTAGTCTCAATATTGGAATACAGCACTTCTTGTTATAGCATATAATTTTGGATGTTGAAATAATTGTAATCAACTGTTAAATCAAAATGTCAGACTGTAGCAGGTGTGCCATGAAAGTATTTATACAGTGAGACTGTTACCAAGACTTTTTATTAATGCATTATTTTTAAGGGTCAAGCTCTGTGGTGAACTAATGAATTCATTGAGGAGTCACTTTCATTCAAGACTATCTCTCCTTCTCACTGTAGTACTGTGTCAATTCAAATTTTCCACACAAAACATAAGAAGTGGTTTGCTTTATCACATCCCTTAATATAATTTTTTTCAGCCATTTTCATCCCTAAAATAGTTTTTGCTTCTGTGGATAATGCCCGTAACCTCCACTGATTCATGACACTCAACAGGCTCACACTTGTCTGTGATGAACTCTAGCAATTATTCCTTAAGTACCCAATGTGCCTTGACTAAAGCAAAGCAATCAGCAAAACAGGTGCCAACCAATTGGCAATAAATATTACTCATCTTTCCACACATGGTTTGTGTGGCAATGGAAATATTGAGACAGTATTCAGAATCCATTATGGAAAAGGACTTTTGCTTTGAAGCACACAGAAGAAGGTTGGACCTGCACAAAAATAGCTAAAAACAGTACGGGCAGCTGTGGCAGAGAGATGCTCCAGCTCTTCACCAGTGAGATTATTCATTTGTGCAAAAGCCATGAATAACACTTCCCAAATTCAAACCAAAGTCAACAAGTTACCCAAGTGATTTTTTTGCTGTTGTTGGGGTTTGTGTTTTAAGTAGTCAATACCACCTTTTGGTCACTGATGGAATAATAAGCAGTTATACAGTACAATTACTCAGATAAATACTTTCACATATATATTTAAATATGAGTAGTTTTAAATAATTTCTTTGTATACTTTCATGCATTTAAGAAGTTATAAAACATTATTCTTCACTACATGTGCATGAAGAGATGCGTGCTTCTGTGTATATACTTTGTAAATAGAAAAAAAAATCCAATGTGCATTTCAGTATATGGCAAAATATTTCCAGAACATACGGAGATTTAACTTTTCACTAATAACAGATCTTGAAAAAGCAATGTTCAAAAATTTTGCCAGCATCTGCCACAGTGTGTTTTCCCATTGGAATTTAAACATTGTATAATTGTTTTTATCCAGCAACCCTAGAGAAATATACT
>VXBC01002021.1:100603-143390 GCA_013399945.1 Ploceus nigricollis | reverse complement strand
TTTTTTTTTTTTAAAGAGTGAAAGCTTGATAGCAAATTGGGAGCCAAAAATTAAGAGAGTGTTTTTTAGATATATGTGTATATTTTGTATATACTTTTTTTCCTTAATTTAACCAAATTGGTCTTTTGTATATTGCCTGTGGCAAGCAATATTGTACATGCCAATAGAAGACACCCACTATCACTGCATTTAGACTGCCCACATGTCATGTCTAGGGACTTACAGTGCTGTTTTAAATACTCCTTTAACAAATGTAAATTAAAACCTTGTATAAATTGTTTTGTAATACTTTTTCTACTTGTGAATAAAACATTACATGAACCAGTCTTGGTTTGTTGACCTCAAATTAATAATAGCTTTCTGTACAAATTTACTGATGAATTCTTCTAATTCTTTTAGAATTCCATTATGGGGTAATTATATTAAGGTTATGGTAGAATTTGGTGTGTCTTTGTCTTGAGATGTTTGCAGTTTAGCAGTGACATCATTCTTCAAGCAGGAGGACCCTGAAGAAGCAGTAAATTAAGATCAACGCTTAAAATCATAGTGCTTCAAAACTGTTTAAAAATTCTGCTTCTCAAGAAAGCAGGGGGAAAAGAGGTGGGGAAAAACGTCAGATTGCTGCCTTTACAATGTCTTAGAGAAGAGAACCTGGTGCTCCACACCCCTAGGTTGTTTCAGACAAGACAGATAAGCAAATAATGAGAGGAGCTGTATTTTTGAAGCAGGATTGGAGTCATGACCCCAGTTTAAATGAATAAGAAAGGAATGGCACAGTTTGACTGACAAGAGTAGAAGACTGAGAAGAAAGAGTAATTTTATAATTGCATGAAATTGGTCTTTATGATAAAGCCATAAGCAGTGACTGGAAACTGAATCTAGATAGGGACTGCAGATAACATAAAGCCAGGGTGCTTGTGCTGGAGTGTGTAATTTTTGGGGGGAAAGTTTGGGGAGGCTCAAAAGCTGCTCTGTTCCTGTCTCTGGTTTAGTTGAGCAAATTTCACATTGGCTATTCTCGATGTAATGCTGTTATTTCTACATTCTTTGAAGTACATAATTCAGAGCTTAGCTGGGGATCTCCTGCCCAGAATAGCGAGGACTCCTTATTACCCCTGTGTCCATGTGCTGCACTCCTGAGCAGTCTTCTACTTGTTTTCTGCTCTGACTGTCACATGCCCAGCCCACCTGAATGTCCTTGGAGTTCACCTGGAGGTCTGCAAGTTTGCACAGCAGCACATGGCATGTTTGGGAGGTCACTTTGTGCCAAGACAGGGATCTTCATGACTCTCAGCACTGCCAGGATTGCAATGGAGTGCCCCTGACAAAAATTTTTAAAAATATAATCAGTAAACAGGAATTGAAAACCAGATATTTACTCTATCTGGAAACAAAGTACAACTGAGAATACATGACATACATGACCACAAAATTTGCATAGATGTTTGCTTCTATCAATTACTATATAAATGTCATTAACAAGGCTGCAATTTTCCATCCAAGCTTTCCAGAAGGTCTAGAAAAAAACCCACCCACCCCAAAATCTTTTCCCTGCTTGCATTCCTATTCAGTACAACAGTACTTCCTGCCTTTTCTACAAGGTAGACCAAGCCCTTAATCCAGTCCTCCTCATCCTACCAGGAGTTTGAGATCACATGGCTTTTCCCTTTGTTGTGGGCTCTTTGAGGGCCTTTGGTTTGCATTCCTATGAAGTCCCTCCAAGCAACAACCTCCATGCATTAAATTAATCCTCTCACTGTCTTTGGTGATGGAGGTTTAGATCACTACCTGCAGCACATTCCAGCGCAGACACTGCTGCTTTGTTTTGCCCTTTTAAAAAAGGAGGAATGAAGGAGGGTGCAGTGTTTTATCAGGCATGGAGCAAGCTGAGGCTGGGCACTGCAGAGCAGAGCCACACAATGCACACTTTGTGCTGGCAGGGTGCAATTTAATCCATATTTAGTTTTGGCCTGAGTGATGGTAAAACCCACTTGCTCTTCGCATAGCAGCACATGAGCCATTTCGATTATGTCCGATAAGGTGGCGCTTTCAATAGGATAAAAATAATCGTGGGTGGATTTGCTGGGGAGCCTGCTGGTTTCCACAACAGCAGTGAATGATGGGATTAGAGGAAGTGTTTTCTAATAGCCAACTGACGGAGAGGGTGGCAGATTGGGGGCACACTGAGGCTTCTACACAGCACCACAACTTCAACAGCAGGGTCAGCTGAGGAGGACTGAGGGGGTTTTCCCATCATTTGATTTTCTAAATCCTTATCACAGTTGGATTTTTTTTTTTCCTTTTGGTTGATCTGACAAAAGGAGATTTGGCTTGTTCAAAAGGTTATAAATGACATTTTTCTAAAGCATTGGTGGAAAAGCAGACAAAAAGAGAAAGCAGCTTTTAGAAAGTGCTTCCTTTGAGCCTCAGTCTTTGTGGAGTTTTCCATTTCTTTTGCCCAGGTTTCAGTCTCAGTTTATGGATGGATAATTCACATGCCATTTAGCATGCAAAAATTCCCTGAAGTATAGCAGCTAACATATCAAAATCTGGTTGTAACCAACGGTTTAAGGGAGAGCTCCGATTTACAGCTTAGAAAAAATATTAAACCATTGGAATTCCAGAGATCATTTTGATTTGCCCCAGATCTGTATCACACAGTTCATTGGAACATAACAATAAACATATATAAATACAGAATGTGTGCAAAATAATGAACTTGTCACCTTGCACATGACCTGAGGCAGGGCATTGTCCAGGTCAGTTAGTAATTTTATTCCTAAATCCTTAAACTTGAGGAAATTGCAGAACACTGTGGACCAGTTCAGGGGAGGCCTGTACACACACCATCCAAACACTTATTCTGCATGTAGCAGAGATTACAAAATGAACTGAGAACATAAAAAAAAATACTAAAGGTTCTGTTTCAGCTTTTTAAAATGCCTTTCAGCCCAGGCATCCAAGAACCATAGACATTTCACAGGCCAATATGGGAGCCTTAGGTGGGGGGAAAAGTTGCACACAATAGGTGTTACACAGACCAGTATTGAACAAAATGGCAGCAGCAGAGGTTATTTGTTATTAGAGTAGGAATGAGAAAAGAATATCTAGCTTTTAGTGCACNAAAAAAGAGCAAAAGCAGCCATTCTATTGCAAGACATATTTTAAAAGCCAAAGTAAAGCACTAGTCTACAGCCACCTTATTTCTCTAATTTCATGTTCACCTAAACACACATAAACTCTGCAGCAGCCCAAAGCAAAATGAGGCAGATCTGGAATCAGCAGAATAACAGCATTTACCGTGCCAGTTTTGTCCATGCCTTGCAAATGTGCTTTCTTGCATATTGATCTTGATTCCAGCAAAGCTGAGTTTAACCTGAACAAATTCAGCAGCAAGTGTCAGCTTGGCCATTTGTTTGGCCATTTGTTGTCTCTCTGTTGTAAGAGAAAAAAGAAAGTTTTTGACCAACCTGGTGTTGGTTTATGTTGTTAGATACAACAGTAGTTGTGTTCCTGTATCAGAGTTTCAGCTTTATTAAACCTTTTCCCTAAGGATGTTCAACAATTAAAGCTAAGGGGACACAGCACTCGTGCAAGAGTGAGACTATCTTTCTGACTGCAATACCAAAACAGATCCATAATATTCCAGCAAATAACACTTGCATTTTGTCAAAATTCATCACAATTTTTTGATATTTTGGGACTACAAAGAGATAAAAATCCTTGATCAAAAAAAATTATACACTTTGACAAAATACTGTGAAAATTTACATAAGAAAGTTTTCTCTGGGAAGGTTTGTGCAGCTACTCTCCATGTTAAATCCTCAGTCTAATGAAATCCTCAATTTAAACATACCTTTAAATATACTTTAAACCTTGGAGGATCAGTTGCTTACTCAAGAAGGACCAATTGATTTTTTATGGGCAAGAACTACCTCAAAGTTATCTTCATACACTGTTTTTAAACTGGCAAAACAGATGGACTTAGGCAGGAGAGACTCTGAATCCTTTAGGTGACAAAATGCCTCTTGTATTGATGGGTTAATAGAAGCAAGCCCTGTGGGTTCAGCCTTCTCATTAATACTATGAGAGAAGCTGTGGGATCTGCAGGGAAGAGCTCAAGAATGCCATGAATTAAATCTCCTGCGGCTTTCAACAACAAATAGACAGCGTTGGAGTTTACTCAAGGTGTTGGCAAGTGCTGTAGAAGCGATTCCTGAAAAATATCTGAGTGCCAGATGATATTTCCTAATACACAGAGTGTCACTGAGAAGGGCTTGTGGCATTTATGGCCCAGATGCTTTCTTTTCCTAGAGAAGAAATCTTTTAGTTGCCTTTCTGCAGCGAGGGGACTCTGGGCAGTGGGGGCAGCAGCAACAGCTGCAGGAGGCAGGGGAGAACAGGGAGCAGTGCTGGCATTTCCAGCACACACTCTTGCAGCTGATTTCCCTCTGCAAGTCTAGGGGTGCAGACATAAGCTTTAAAAGTGCTTGGAAGCCCAGAAATCCCCAAAGATGCAGCATTGCACCTTCTGCAGATGCATCAGTGTTGTAACTGCAGCAGCTGAGAGAGGTAAGTGAAAAGCAATTATTATCATCTGTTAGCTGGGGGGGTGAACCAAAAACAACTAAAAGTTTTGGATTCAAGGCTTCCTTGGATCTGCTTTCTGATGTTTCCTTTTCATCCAGTCCAAGGTCTACAGCTGCTGCAGCTTCTATGAGGATACCCCTGTGATTCTTACCTGATCTCAGGGATGAGAAGTTGGCTTTCAGTTCGACCTTGTCACACTCCATGCTGCGAGAGCTGGAGGGTTTAATGCCTGATAATCTCTGTTCTTTTCCTAATTGCCTCAGGTTTTGGACAAAACAAAAAAAAATGACTGTATTCAGATTTTGCTTAACTTGCATTACATTTTCTCATGGGGAAAAAAAAAAAAAAAGGCAGATATCTGAATGCCACCGAGAATCCTAATGGCCCTGGAATCAGCTACTGCTTCATGCTGTTGCTGCTGCTCTGTCCTCTGGCCCGGTAACCAGGCCAGGAAAAAAAAAGCAAAACAACCACATCTTTGACCAGATCAACCCCAACCCACACCAACAACCCATTCTTTAAAAGTCTCCTATTGAATCACTGCCTATGGGTAGTTCAAACAAAAGAAAACAAAAAGGGGCGGGAGGGAAAGAAACAGGAGAAAAAAAATTGCATAAAATTTGTACTGGAAAATCATTCAGCAAAATTCCCACTTGTGTATTAAAACTTTAGCTAAATAACCCTGGGCTGCATGGGAAAACAAGTAGGAAGGAAAACTCTTCTATTCTCTAGAACTACCCTGCCCCTCAAGCATGCCAGGCATTTTATCTTCTTCGTCTTCATAAGATACCCATTTTGTGAAGAAGACATGCTGCATTTACCCCTTTTTCTTGACACAGGAGGATTTGTCCTCCCCATCCCCTGCCCTGTGTCAGAAATAGTAACACACTGAAGACTCTTTCCACTCAGGAAAGGAATGTCTCTCTCTCTTATCCTCACTCCTCCTGTTTTATGGCTCTTTCCTACCCGTCTGCCTTATTTATCACTGCTGCAATTGTCAGGTACTTGTTTGTCTGCTTTCCTCCAAGCCTGCATTTCCCATTCTCCTCAACTGCTTAGTCTGATCTCCCCTTGCCACTGGAAAACAGAATTGGGGGTTTAAATTCATTAATTTGGAAGATGTAACACATGCACAAGGTAAAGCTTGCTTTTAGAAAGGCAGAGAGCTCAAATTCAAAGCCAATCTATCCAGGGATTTATTTGTTTGGATTCCTATCTGTGGACAGCTGCTTCTGAAATAGAAGAAAATGGTAAAGTGCTTAAAATTGTGGTTTTTTTAAGTGCATGCCCCAATCGGAATTTTTCTGCATGAACCCTCCATGAAAACTAGGGACAAGAGTTGGTCACAGCAGGGAGACAGAGCTATCCATGACAGTTTGTAAAAATTGCTGATAACAGGACTTACCCTCAGGTGCTGCAAAATAATTATCTGTAGAAAAGATTAGACAGGTCAGCTGGGAAGTTGTGATGGTTTAAACTGACTGGAAACACAAAGCTCTCCTCTATTTTTCGGTGTGGAACAAACATTTTCTCTTCCCCAAGATAATGTTACCACGAAATACTATAGCAAAACAAATAATCCTTCACATCAGATCTACTTTGCACACCTGGTATTCAACTCAATTTCCTAAATGGGAGTCAAAGCAGGTTGGGCTGACCTGTCAGCTGAGACACAGCAGGGCATTCCCTCCTGTGCTCTTAGGCTGGTGGAAAACAGCACCAAAGAGTAAAGGAGTTACAGCAGAAAGGAGAACACAGTTAAATTAGTCTCCTACTTAGAACTGCTAATTATAAATCAGCCCAAATCACATCCAAGTTATTTGGTTATACTCAGTTAAACAGACATTATTTTAATACTAATGTTTTAAAACATTTCAAAAGCTTAAGAACAGCCAGATGGAAGAAGTGGAAGAAAGAATCCAATCTAATTTTGGCCAAAAGAGGCAAGAGTCCTCATGGGCACTGGGAGGGGATGCCTTGGCAGGGAAACACCCAATGCCTGCAGGCTCGCTAGCAGCACCCCGCTCCCACCTCACACCCTCATCTCTTCAACCTCCCCAGCTATTGCTGGTGAACAGGTCCAATGTAAACGATAGAATTATACATTTTTATATTATGCTGTTACAATCTTTACACTTATACAGGAAAGAAAACTACAGGGCCCTAAAATGGGGGCTTTCAAGAGCCCCTTCAGCTGCTAATCAGGGCTGGGCTGTAGCTGATCCAGTCCCTCTGCAGCTCCTCGCCTTCCTAGAAGGCAGAAGCGATGCCGTGGCCATGGCTCACAGCAGCTCCTCTGTCTGTCCCTGCAGCAGGAGCAATCCTGTGTTATCATGGCATCTGCCCTCCCTTTGCTTTTGCAAAGTGTTTTGTTGTTGTTTGCTCAAAGTCTTCCAGTGGGTGAATGGTTTTTGCACAGGAAATACGTACGTATGTACCATTGCAATGTCCTGCCATGCTGTGACATGTGGCCACAAAGCAGCGTTTGCACTTGGCCTGCTTGTCTTCAGCCCTTTATTAGGTGATGGAATGGGAAACTGCAAACTGGCATCCATGAGTAAGCCTTTTTCTTAGCACTACTCATGGACCTCCAGCAGCTGAAGAATGTACTTCTGCCTGCAATTAATGCATCAGTTTGTGGTGTGTGGAAGCCCAGAATCAGGACTGCCTGAAAATATTTCCACTACCATGTGTAAGCTCTTCCAGTGCTCTTCTGGGTTGGGATTTTTTGCTCCTCTTTTGCTTTAATTAAGCAAAAGTGAAGTCTCAGGCTGACCTGGACAAGGAGGGGGATTCCAAACAGCACAGAGAGCTGCTGTAGCTGGCAGCCAACTCAGTGCAGCACTGAGGAGTAGAAGCCATGGGAAAGTGAAACATATTCATCAGAAGTGCCAAAAGGGAAGAAAATCAAGATGGAAAGCAGGATGTACAAAACAGATCCTAGAAAAGAGCAAAATTCGTATCATGCCATCTGAGATTGTATGAAGACAGTGACAGCGGGCTCTCTCTCTATAAACGCTTCTGCAAGCAGTTTTTAAGTAAGTCTGAGTAAGGTATTGAGGTGATTTACATGTTTCCAGTCAAAATAAAAAATGTCAACATTTTTTTGGCAGGCCTCAGCAAGGTTTAATTCCCTCTTTAGAGCTTTGTGAATTCCTTTTTGAATGAGCACAGCTGTGCCGTACACATTTCAGTTCAAACAAACCCTTAAGAACCAACCCTTCCCAGCCCCTGAGTTCAGCAAGGCAGCCGAGGATGTGACTTGAGTGCCCGCCTGCAGCAGCTTCACCAGGACCATTATGGCTCCCTTGGACCAGCTTGCTGTAATGGCCTTCAATTACCTCCTCCTTTGCTAGCTGATCCCACCTCACTGGTCTGAGTGTGGAACTCAGACCTGGAACTGTAATTTAAATACTGTAAACTTCCAGCTGAGCCAGCCAACAACTATTGTCACTTCAGCATCGCTTTTCTGGGAGAGGAAGAAGAGGCATGCTAGACTCAGGCCAGCAGGAAAAGCCACTGAAGGCATAAACACTCTTGGGACACTGACACTGAGGCTGTGCTGCTGAGCAACAAAATCAGGCCCAGTCTCCACCAGTACAATCCTCTCGTAGAAAATCCACCAAATATCCAAATATCAACAACTTCATCCCCTCAGTGTCACCAGTGCCCAGATTTCTGTGGACATATTCCAGTCCCTGCAGCAGAGATGGCAATTCAGCAGCCTCACTGATAGTGATCCTGAAAGTGGAATGAGATGTGGAGGCTGCTGGCAAACACCCCAGCGCTCCTGAAGAGTAAGAAAATAGCAGTTTGGCTGCTGACAAGAGATGTTACAAGCCCCAGATGACCTCTGGGCATATCAACACCTACTCTTTTCCAACCAAGTCATGCTGAATCCAGTGCTTCCTTCCACTTTGAGCTGGTTTATTCACATTTAAATTGCTTAGAGCAGTAATAATGAAGAGAGAAGTTACAGACACCCCTGCCAGACAATCGCCTGCCTTTCTGTTAGTGTTCTGTTTGTATTACTTTTTTGGTACAAATAGCAGTGTCCAAGAGGCTGTAGTATTTATGGCATAGTAATAGGAAAAAGGCAAATAAAAGGTAGGAGAATGAGTTGGCTGCAGAGACAGAACTTGTCTCTCCCAGGACCAGCTTTGCAGAGCTGGAGAGCAACACCCTGAGTCCAGATGGAATTCCTCTGTAGGGTAAGTCAGTACAAACAGGGTAAATTTATCTGGAGGATTTACTCAGGTTTGATTTCAGGTCAGTGGAGGGTGGTAAGGAGCAGTAGCAGTACAAATGGAAAGACCCAAAACTGGCTTTAATAATCTGGCATAACAAGGAATTTTCTCCATTATGCAGAAAACAAAGCTTTTCATCTACCCCATCATTTTCCCCAACATTCAGGGGGAAATAAAATAGAATTCTAGGTTGTCAGCCAAACCACTAGCTCAAACTTCCTATTTCTCCTATTTCTGTGTTCATACTGTGACTGAGGTTCCAGGTCTTGATAACTAAACTATCCAGGAGCTCACTTTTAACAAAGCCTCTCAACAATCACAGAAGCCCCATGCTGACTTTGGCCCTTAAACACTGTATCAGAGGTCCAGAGCTAATGCAGCATTCACACATATGTCCTTTAGTTGACTGAGCACTGATGGATTTTCTTCCTGGAGCTGGAATACCAGAGGGGCCTTTGGGTGAGCATAGTGTGAGCTGAGGGTCACCTTCCCCAGTCCTGACGCTGATAAGAGCTGCACAGCCTCTCTGCTCCAGGCTAAAACCCAAGTGAATAATGGAAAAGGAAGAGCAAAGCTCAAGGCTCCTGTTTGCTCCAGCAAGTCCTGCTCTTTTGAAGTGATCTTGTCCATAGGATGTGGTGACTGGGATCTGCAGTGGTCTCAGCTGGCACAGAGGCTCCCAACAGACAGAGAACGAGTTCTAAAAAGGGGGGTTTGTAGCTTTTACTGACCCACTTTAATTCACAAACTTTTTTTTTTTTTCCAAATAAGGAGAAAAAGCTGGAGTTGCAAGATGGGAACAGAAACAAACATGACTCAGGGAAGAAGAAAAAAAATACAGGCTATATGGCCAGAGAGGCAGAGGTGCCACACCAGCTGACAGACACTTCTGACAGACCGAGGGAAAGGCATGGGAAATGGGATAGCTCACAAAGGAAGAAACTGAATGTCAAATTAGCTATTTCCCTGTACTCAGCCAGCCTACATCAGTATTTCATGTACCTTTGAGACTGTCAGAAACAAATAAAACAAAACAAAACAAGCTGATTTTCTTAGAAAACAGAGATTACAAACTGAACAGACTATTAAAACCACTTTGTCTTGGGAATTTGGCTTAAACACCAGATTAAATCAAAGATAGCTAATTTGATTAAGTAGAACAAGTTATCTAAATCCCTACTTAGGGAAAACACCGCCAGCAATTCAGCACTGTTTTGCAAAAGACCTTCAATGTTAAACAGTTTCAACGAGAGCAATACCTACAGACACATGGCACTTCTCCATGCATGAGGGACATGTTTGCTGGGCAGGCTTCAGGGCAAGACAACAAATTAAACTTACAGGAGATAAGAAGAAAATTTACCATGATGGTGAGGAATCAGGTGTGATCAGAACTTACCTTGTCACCATCAGCTGAGGTTATGGACCCCAATGGCACTGCCTCTTTCTTGCAACGGCACCTCTAGTTCTTGGGGAATTCCTTCCCCAACCTCCCTGGGACAGCACAGGGAGAAAAGGCAATATATTTGTGCAAATGTTAAGAGACAATGAACTGCCACTTCAATTCTCATTTGTAATGAGTAGGATTTACTCTGGCTAGCATGAATCATTTTGATAACATATATAATTAGTTTTATAGAAGTTTTAGTATGTTATAAAAGCTGCTCTATCACTTGTGTTCCCCCAGGGCTCTCTTATAAAATGATTTTGTTACAACTGTATTCTCCTTGGAAGTGAATTGCAGATAACTGAGCACATCTGTATGTCAGAAGCGTTGTAAGCCAAGGCATCCAAGGCAATTTTAATGCCTTTTTCATTTCTAACACCCATGTGAAGAAATGCAGGCCCTTGTGGGCTCCAGCCCTATCAGCTGCCCAAAGCTGAAGACGCCCTCTGCTTCCAGGCTGTCGCTCAGCCACCTCCACACAGCCCCTGGCTGCCCACAGCAGATGCTGCAGCTCAGCAACCCAGGAGCTGGGATGCTGTCAAATGACCTTGGGGGAAAACATTCAACAGGTATAAATAACACAAGTCTTTAATAACTTCATTTGAGCTACAGAAAGGTATGTTGGATGAGGATTTGTCTCTGTGCAGGGAGCTGCAAGGTGAATTAACTGGATTCCATCTTTGTGAAGAAGAAAAGTGGGGCTGGTAGGAGAGTGCACTAAGTGGAAACCACCAAGCCCTTCTGATCTTACACATGTTTTTTATTTCATATGTATTTTAAATACTGAAAGTAGGCTATGATTAAGCCTTGTGGCTACTTCTGAAGAGTACCATTAATAAACAGACTATTTTTAACAACTGCCCTGCTAATCTGCTGTGAGTATGCCAGAGGAGCTTGATGAGGTTAAGGGCCACTGCAAATATCAGCCAAACACTGGCTTCTGACCAAGAGACAAGCACCTTCAAACACCTACCTGGCAAATTATTCATGAGGAGCCGCTGCCTGCAGTGTATTAAGAGCTGCTGTCCTGTGGCCTGTAACCTAAAGGGGCTCATCCATCCCAACTTCGCTCAGCCTGGCAACACTTCACCTTCTCAGTAGGTCACATTCAGGGCATTTCCCCAAGGTCCAGCTTTCCCCACAGCACGGGGAAGGCGGATGAGAAATGCTGTTAGAGCACGATACAGTCTCCAGGCTGAATGGGCAGCAGCAGCTGTGGACAGGGTGGGAAGAACCTGCCATGCTACCATTTTGCTTTTCCTCTGACATGATCACAAACCCTGGGTCAGTCATAGCCCAAAGCATCCCTCACCTCCTACCTTCTAGGTCATGTCCTAGTGCAGCTGTAAGAGCAGGTGGAGATGGGGGCATTTAGAGGTGCCTAAGAGTGAAGTGAAAGGGTCGTAAGGAGTCAGAGGGACAATGGCCAAAAGGCACTTCATAGAACCCAAGATGTCCTGAAGATTAATTAAGAGCATCTTCTGTGGCTATTTTAGTATTGTACTATGTGATGCTGTCAATGATGTGTGAACTCAGTCATGTATGACAGGCAGCAAAAGTAAACAACGGTGGCATTTGACAAATGAAAAATTGTGACATTTAAAAAAAAAGTCCAGTGCTTTGAGGTGTTCTGAACAGAAACCAGGGTTCCTGACACTTCTATTCCAGCCATCTGTGCTCTCTCTCTAGTTACTGGAGCAACAAAAGGCATATAAAAGATCTGGTTCAACCCCATCCTTATTCTGGTAGGATAGATTCCATTTTGAAGATGTCTGTTTCTTCTCATAAAGAGTGAATGCAGCCAGAATGGCAAGTTCTAGCCACTTAACAAGCTGCCTTAGAAGCTACTGGCTCATTGGCAACTGCTGGCAAGAAGCATCCTACTCCCTTCCCTCTGTGCTTTTAAATCTACACAGCAGCAGAGCACCAACCAGTCATCCTGTCAGATCTGTATCACCACTTCGCTTCTGGTTTAAGTAGTTTGTCTTCAGGAGATTTTTTGGATACTTCCTCCAAACAAGAAGTCGTAATGATTTCCTACACCCGTGCAGCTCCACATGCCAGCTGTTGAGGAGCAGCCGCAGCGGACTTGAAAATAAACAAATCTCAGCGTGGGGAAGATCAGAAGCGCCGACAGACAGCCCTACTGGTGCTGATTTATACTTCCTTATCTTTTATCTCTTTCCCTCTCCTCCCCGAGCACACTGGCTGCTCTCCCACGGTCCTTGTCCCAGGGAAATCTGTGCGCTTGCCTTCTGCTATCGTGCATCTTCAATTCTCAAGTTCTTTAACTCTTGATTCTTTCTAATTTTAATGTAATACTCCCCTTTTGGTACACTGCAAACCTGCTGGGGCAAAGCGCCAATTTGAACTTGTTCACAAGAGCACACAAATAAATCCCTGGCTCTGGGAACACAAAATCTCCAATACTTTGCCCAGAAGCAATCTGAAATACAGACACACAGTGCCTCCCACTTCACAGCAAGCAGAGGAGGTGCTTTAGTTGGCACTGCTTTTCCAGCTCTCCATGGAAGACAAGGGGAAGGCGCCAGCAGGACAGTTATCCAGCAAGCACAGACTTGCTACCCTTGTGGAAAAACTTCCTTCTAAAGACACTCTCCTCACTCACAGCTTGTTGGACCACAAAAGATGGCTCTTCCCTCATGTAACTGAGGCTACAGGGCTTCTCTGAATTAATCTGAATTAGGGCAGATTTTTCAGAAAACAGTCCAGTTCTCATGTACATTTCTGGTGCTGGTAAGTCAACCCCAGCTCTTCTCATATGTTGTCCCTGCTGCCAACATATAAACGAGAAATCAGGTGCAACTTTGTCTAATTTTAGCTACCAGCTCTTGTTAAACACTTGTTTTCAGATCAATGTTCAATCTTTCAAATTTATGCTTCTGTATCATCATTACATTAATTCTTCTGATAGACTAAGATGCATATTTTCTAAGCCATCAATATTGCTGTTACAATAATCTCTTCATTTCCATCTTAATGTCATCTATAATAATAAAGTCTTTTACTTTGACAGAAATTAATTTTTTATTTTGCACAATGATTTAGATTCTGACTCGCTGTACAAGCAGCTATTTAACATCTGTAGAAAAGCTTTTATCAGCATATGATATGAATTCTTCCATCTGGCATTCTACTGAACACAAAGCAGAAACATTTTTGAACACCTCTGCCTTTTCTGTTACTGGCAGTGCTGTAATTTCCATTTCAGACTTACTGCTGTGCAAAGAAAGCTCTCTTTTTCTCTGCCCAAGCTTTAAACTCAGAAGTTTTTTTGCTCCTGTATCAACCCATTACCATGCCTGGTTTCTAATCTATATTCAATTCTTCCCTGCCTGATTTCCCTTCTCTTCCATGCCTTCTTAACTGCTGCCTTTTCCTCCTGTTATCTTCTTCGGGGTTTAGAGAACTTCATCCAGCATCAGCTGTATTTATGTCACCTGAAAGCAATTATTACACAATATTTCAGTCTATCTTAAGTGAATCAGAAAAATAAGCACATCAAACATTAAAAAAAAAAACAAAAGCAGCAAAGTTCACACCTCAGACTTTCAAATGTAATCCACCTGTGCTTTTCTGATGTGTTATAATTATGTGTTATTATTTCAGGATTGCATAAGGGTATAATTTCTTCTGAAGATGTTCACTACTTATTTTCCATAGCAGCTAAAATCCAAAACATTGTAAAATTTCAGATTAAAAGCATGATGCTGAGTTACAGTATTATAAACCAAACTTTTGGATAGCTGGTTCAGCAGCCCCAGTGGGAAAGCATGGAATGCTGGAAAAGGATTACAGTGGTTTTTACATTTATGAAGAGTTACACTGCTGGTCACAAGAGAGGTCTCATGTTACTGAGAGTACACATTATTTGCTGGAAAATAAAAGTCTCCTGAAAAGCAGGAAAAAAAAAAAAAAGGATAAAGCATCAGACATTTGAACAGCTGGAAGCATTTTTAGAAACTATCAAAAAAAGAGAAAAAATTTAGAATAATATTTCCCCTTCTGTAGTAAGCCTCATGGTGGTGGTATATAATATGTTCCCTAGAGACTTAATCATGTCTACTGTTCAGTCCTCAAAGGTTATTTCATTAAAAAAAAAATCCATGGAGTCAACAGAGTTTCTTCATAAAAGAACCTGAAGCTGTCATTGTGAGATGTATTTATTTTTCTACCAGCTCTCATCTTTGTCAGACATCTCACGATTTATAAATCTGAGCAATAAGCTGCAATCCACCATGCTCTGGCAAAGGCAAGATTTTCTTCCTTTCTTTGTTGATATCTGATTTCATATTAGGAAGATATTGTTTGATGCCACTCTGATAAAACCTTGAAAAGACTGTTGTTTGTAGAAGAATCAAATGAGATGGTGAATTAAGGAAGTAATAGCACCCATGAGCATAAAACAATGTGACTACTACATATAGTTTGAAAAAGTTTCTATACGCTAAATTCACTATCACTTGAATTTCTTTCAAATTAAAATGTAGGGGCAATCTCTTAATTGTAAATGCTCTGCTTATTCCGCCAATTATGATGCTTTATTTTCTTTACTGCAGCGCTTCCAGAGCCATGTCAGCACAAGGATTTCCGTTTGCTCAGTTCTTTTTGTCACAATGAATCTTTCAACGTGTGCCAGCTCCAGATAAACATAATCGCTAGTTTGTTCCAGTACAGAACCCAGGCAACAAACAATGAGAGGCTCCCTTAGCAACACCCTTGAATTCCCTTTGAAATACACTTCCATTAAATACCCCACTATGGGCTGTTAAATTTACATTCATCAGCTATTGTTTACTCTACAGGCCTTCCCATCTTCACAATGTGGTTCTACTCACACCTAAACTGACACTTACTTTGTGGGTTTTTTAATGACTTTACTTACAACAAAATGCCCACCACAAAATGCCCACCTAGTTTGCTAAGCAAAACCATTCATTCTTTCCTCTCAGGGGCCAACTGCAGACACACAGTGGAGTCAGTCAGTGTTACAAGAAACAAGCCTAGTTGTGGTACAAGTCCGAAAGTGCACCCACTATGGTTTAAGCAAAGCATCTAAAAATGTCTAAACCCAGCTCCACCAGAATGACAGTGCTACTCACACAATGCAACTTCCACCTTGCGAAAACAGGCAGTGAAAAAAATAGGGTAAAATATCAAACAACACCCTTTTGCACAGATTCTGCTAAAAAGAGGGTAAATCATCCAATCAGCTCTCACTCTTATTTATCTCTTCTCAAACACCCACTTTTTCTGGCTGGGTTCTTTTACCTTTACTTGCTTCTCTCTCAGTTATTCGCCCACATCTCTCAGCTTTGGTTTTCTTCCTCTCTTACTTCTTTCACTGTATTTCCACTGAGCAAAACACTTACAATACATTTTATAACAACCTGCAGAGGACCTCTAAACAAGGCCATTCCTACAGAAAAAGTCACCAGGTTTTTTTGGGGGTTTTTTGTTGGTTTTTTTTTTGTTTGTTTTGTTTTGTTTTTTTCCCAAAACACCCTCAAATACCATTTCATAATTTACTTAGAGGGAAAAAGAAAAACCCACTGATAACATTCCCTTTGCTCATCATCCACTGTATAATATGCAACCATACCAAACTGCTCCAGCCTATCCTGGAAAAACATTTTTGTTCTGAATTATTTTGTTTCCCCTCCAAAATCCACCCTCTTGTACTTTAAACAGTTCCCCAAACTCATCCATTCATCATTAAAAGGAAACTCTGTGTGAACAAACATACAGGGACCACATCATCTTAAGAGTACCTATTTTACTCCTTTGTCTCTCTTATGTGTTGCAACATATCTCTTTCCTCCTCACTTAAAATTTTCCATTACAGACCAGTAGGACCACAGATTTACCTCTCCCATCTTTCTCTTCCCTATCTCAAATACAGCTCCTAGTTTCTTTCTTTCTTTCCAATTTTCCCTTTGTTTCAAACACAACTTGCTCTTCCCCAGTGCAGGACTCTTACAAAAAATATGGTTAAACAAAGTTAAAGAAAATCCATGAACACATGAGAAAGACCTGTGTGAGCAGTTCTGGGCCATTACATCAAGAGGTAAACCCGAATAGCGAATCAATGCATGTACCAAAAGACCTTTCAAACCCCTCCAGTCACCCTGAAGATGAGTTCAATCCCCACTTACTCTCTTCCAACAAGGTCAAATTTTCTAACAGACCATGCTAGAGGATTTGTTCTCCCAAATTCCATGCTTAAGCTCCTATGCAATGGAAAATAGTCATCTTCATAAATGAAACCAGGTGATCCAATGAAAGTATTTATTACCATTCCACCAACATGAACAGTCAAACTCTAAAAGTGTTCACCAAAAAGCAAAACCAGTCACAATATTTTATCCACAATTATGAAGACATACGCAATCTTCCCTAAAAGAATTCAGTTCTGTTGTTATGAGTCCATGATAAATGTTTCAAAGTCATGGTCTAAGTCTGAAACAAGGGCATCCACAAAGTCTTCAACTGAAGGGGATTTCTGCAGCATACCTACAAAAAAGCAAGACAAGACACTCGTCATCAGGATGCTGTGACCTTGACAGCTTCATCAGTGACAGCACTTACTGCTAACTAACTTTTAATGTTGCTTTACAAGATAAACAGCTATCAGATTTCTTTGTCAAGAAAAAAGTAAAATTATAGTGTAGAGGGATTACTTAATTTCTTCAAGATACCTGTTACACATTTTCACAGAATTGACAGGTTTCAAGGCTGTTAACTGATTTTTGTCATTAAGACCTTGTTTAAGCAGGGAATTATATCTGTTTTAAAGCAATGTAACTGCAGACTCAGTCATTCCTAAATGACTGAAACAAATTAGTGACTGAGCAGGTATATAAATCCTTATCTGCTAAGTCTCAGTTCTGCCCAAGACAGAAAAAAAAAAAAAGTATTTTCTCAAAGCATTACATACACCTTAGAACCATTTAATTTAGCATTTAAAATACAGCTATATCTGAAATTTTTGACAAGGCACAAGATATAAACAAAAGCATTTTCAATATACTGCGGTTTTAGTTTTGCTTTTTTTACAGTACTAGGACTTACCTTTTCTTAAGAATTTAAATTACAGCATCTGTTAGCTGTAGCACTTGGCTACACGATAACAGACAAGAAAATTAGCATCATGAATTAGAATTAGAATGATGCCCAAGTACTTTGTGAGGTAATTCTACAAACAGAGAAGCTAAAAATTTCACCCCTTCCTCACCAGAAACCCAGTTTTCAGATGGCATGAGAATATATCCTTTAAATTATATTCAGATGTTTCTTTGTACTTAACATCACATTCACTTGGTCTTTTCATTGTTATTAACATTTTCATGATTGCACATGAAAATTTACTGCATAACTTGTACCAGAAAAAAAAAACACGACAAAAAACAACAGTACAACTGCCAAAAAATGTAAAATTTAATCTCTGTATTTCTTTGAAGTGATCTTTCTGGCATCTGCCAATGTAAATATAACCTTTTTCTACCCTTTCTGATCGGTGTACCTACTGAACATAAATTTATATTCTTTCACATCCTCAACAATATTTGCTTTTGGTGGAAATTATAATTGCATGCTGCTAAAAGACTATAATCTTTTACTATAACACAATGATTCAAAACCCACCAGGAAACAGACCAGCTCAAAGTAAATTGGTGTGAGCAGCCAAAAAGAATTTTCTTGCTAAGACCTTACAGAATTCCATTTCAATCTGATTTAAACACATATTACAAGTGTCAACACAAACTGCCATGGCCCAGTAGATTAATAGCAAGCACTAAAAAGAAAACAAATCTCACACTATATATAGATTGACTGAAATGCTGTTAAATGAAGTTTGCATCAAGCTATTTTCAAAATAAAAGAGAACAGAAATAATATTTCCAAGTACATGGTAAACTTGTCATCTACTCTAATGTTAGAAAAATCACGGTGGAATTACTTGTAGTTCACAATGAAAAATGGCTTGCTATGTTCTGGGCTGAGAAACAGATGTGTGCAGATACGCAGCTACTGATCTGAGCTCCCCAGAGAGCCGTGGCCTCTTGCAGACTCCCTCTCTTGGGTTCCTGGCTGGGAAACACACATATTTGCTCCCTAACAGCTTTGGAAAAATTCCAGTTAAACTAATATTTTCCTGCAGTTTTCACAGAAGAGGAGAGCCCCTTAAGAAGGTGACAGGGATGGTAGCCCACTGGAACATGTACGGTCATTCCTTTTTCACCAGATAGCAGTATGGCGAGATGACTAAAATACTGCACAGATGTTACATAAAGATGGCCATAATAGACATAACCACCACTCCCTGAGCCCCATTATATAAAACTCCCCTTCCAATACCGACTTTATAAAAAACAGCCAGACTGGATGATGTTCAGCCAATTCTCTGACACACTAACACGTACTCTGCCAATTATCAATACATTGGAAAAAACCAAAAACCAATAGTATAATGATAGGCAGAAAAGAGAACAAACTGAAGCTGGGATTATCTTCTAGGAGATTTAATTTCCCCTCTTACATAAAAATGGCAAATCATAACAAAAACATTCCAACCCTCAATATTACAAAATGAATAAGAGAAATATAATTAATTACAGTGTACTTGGATGTATTTTAGTGCACCTGAATACAGTCTTATCAAGTATCACTCAAAACTTGTTACAAATTGTATTTATTTATTAAAACCAAGTTTGCTTTAAATATGTAGGTGATTCCAAAATCATTCTGCCAATGGTGCTGTCAACTGACCTCCAATCCAGTAGTTCCAGCTTTTGATAACAAAAACAGATTTCAGATTTCTTGCATTAGTGGTTTGTTGCACTCCTATTTTCCCAACACTAACATCAAAAGCAGACACCAACAGACTTCACTTTTGCAAAGAAGGGATGAAGAGTAACTGAGGTCATTGCTAAAGAACTCCTACTGTAGTGAAATGATCATGCCCTCATTAAATAAATAACTACGGATTTTAGAGTAAGACAGCTCCAAAAGAAACAGGCAATGATGGTATTTCTGTGTTTTAACCTCTTACTCTACACTGATGTGCAAAAGAGTGGTCATGTCTCTCTTCAAACCCCATTAAAATATATCAAAGCAAGATCAGCTTTGATATAGTGTAAGTACTCAGCACTTCAGTCTAAATGATTTAGTAAGATGTCCACAAGGTCTGATGGTTGCAGTTTTCAAATTTAGGAGTGTTATTTTAATACGTTCAGCCCAACTCCTATTTCAGCTCAGTCTCTCCCAAGCCTAAGGCAACTGCATAGCTTATCTTTGCTGCTTTGAAGTTTCTTTCACATTACAGCACTGTGGTTAACCACACCCTTTGGAGAGATGGTTAGCTATAACCTACAATCACTGAAAATTGAGAGAAGAACAAAGCCTGTGGCAAAATTTGGCCTCTGCCCCCCTGGAACACTAATTATTTTGGGTCCATGTAGTTTGAGCTAACATATGTTGCCGTTCACATCACCTTCTAGGATTTATGCATATTTCTTACGCTTTCAAAGAGATGTACAATCATTATCTGAAGATTTTTGCAGCCTCTTCAAATTATAATTACTCCATGAAGTACAGTCTGAGGCATGGAAAAGCAAATTTTCAAACAGCATTGGAGCAAATGGGTGTTTGTTTATACAGTCAGTTGGTTTGGTTACCATGTAGGCACAGAGCTGAGTATGACTGTCTGCAATGTAATACAGAATCAACAAAGCAAAAATGCAACCTCACGAGGACTTCTTCAGAAGCCCCAAAGGCAATGTGACTGCACAAAGGCTGCAGAAGTGCACTCCAGGATATGTTCCATGCTCTTAGTTCCCAAAACATCCAACCCAGTAGTTTTCACACTGCAATTCACTTTCTGCCTATGCACCTGGGTTTCTTTCCAGCCAGAGAGTGCCAAGGGAGAGAGGGAGGAATGGTGCACACCTGAATCTTGTTCAGACCTGCAACCAGCACACAACTGGACCTGGAAGGGACACCTGGGTTATATAACTTTAAAGGAATTTGGAATCCCTAACGCTGTGTAGTCCTAGGAAGCAGAAAATCTGCAAGAGCCACATAGTCAACACAAAATGAAAGAGGAATCAAGTTCTTCTCAAAACGTATTTTTTCTCTAAGGAAAAATTAAAAGAAAATAAGCCCCTCGGACAAAACACTGTCCACCCATTTTCAATTGCTCCTGATATCCATATTTGTGACTATTTCTATATTTCATTGACTATCAAGGGGGTAAGATAAAAAGAGTCACTTCAGAAAATGTTTAAAAAGTTTTCAAAAAACCTCTATGATTTTGGTTTTTTTAAAGGAAACAAATACCAAGAGAATCAAATGCAAACAACAAAACAACAAAAAGTATATCATGTTTCCTAATTAAAGACTAGTTCAAACAGAAACCTTGTCAGCAACTCCACAGGTCAGATCCTTTATCTTTCCTAATCAGTACATCTATGGAATCACGCTGGAGAAAGATGAAAAGCTAGGGTCATATCCAAACACAAAAGAAAAACAATAGCTTCTGAGAAGAAAATCATAACAAAGAAACTGTATAAATGAAATGTTCTCGTGAAGTAACCTGCTATCAAACAGCCAATGAACATGGCTAACTTCCTAATGAGGTATGGAAACACTTCAAGGGTGAGGCTGCAGATGTGCATCCGAAAGCCAGACATGTGCAAGCCCATATAAAAAAACATCTGAAATAACAACCTAAAGAACTTTTTGAAATAGGGCACTAGTGAGCACAGATTCTGGAGTGTTTCTCTGAAGAGAAGTAAAATCAACAAGCTTTAAAGTGGAATCTGTCTTTAATCAGATATGTTTTGTTATTTGTTATGAGAGCAGAGTTTTGCAACTGATGGAAAACAACAGGAGACAGAAATCAAGTAGTCTGGAATATCGATAATGAAAAAAAAGCAGCAAGAGGAATCAGAAGCTCATTAAACCTAAACAAATTGAATTGTTCCTACTTTTCTCCATAAATTCTCATTTTTTGCAAGAAATACAGACCAATCAAGTACAAATATAACTTTTTTCATCAGGTGTGTTCTATGATTTAGCTTCCAATAATCCCCAATCAGCAATCAAGTTATTGTCTTGTCAAAACACCTGAGTCACCCTGATTTCATTCTTCGGGGAGTCGTTCAAGCACGTTCGTTAAGTTTTTTACTTAACTGCTTTTACTGTGTACAAATGAACATCATGATACGCACAGACAAAGAATCTGCTGATGAACACTGGTTATTTTACGATGTTGAATATCAAGTAGAATTTCTGTATAAACAGTGTAAAAGTGAAATTCAGAATACAGAAGTGGCCAGGGAGATAATCTGAAGCAAGGAAGATGTATCTGATGGAAGAGGATCAGATCATAGCAGACTTAAGAAAACTGGGCATAAACAAGCCCACAGGCCCTGGCAGGATGCAGCCCTCAGCGCTAAGGGAGCTGGCAGATGGCATTGCTAGACAACTCTCAGCAATCTATTAAAACAAGAGGGGTACCATAAGACTGGAAAAAAGCAAAAGTTATGTCTATCTTCAGGAAGAGCAAGCAGCAGAACCCAAGGAACTGAGGCTGGTCAGTCTCACTTCAGTCCCTAGGAAGGTTCTGGACCAGCTAATCCTGGAAACCGTTTTCAGACTCGTGAACAGCAAAAAAAAAAGAATCAGGAATAGTCACCACGGATTCACCAAAGGCAAGTCATGATTAAATAACTTGATAACTTTGTATGATGAAATAACTGGCCTGGCAGAAAAGATGAGAGCAGTGCACATCACCTCCTTGGACCTCAGTGAGCCCTTTGACACTCTCTCCCGTAAGATCCTAGCACATGCAAGGGGGAAAGCTAGTTTTATTTCCATAGATTTTCTGTAAGACCATCCACAGATGAATTTTGAAACTTCATTCAAATAGTACTTGCTTCACAGAAGCACACTGCCAGCGACTTCAACATAGTTTCCAGGACATTCCAGGAAAATTCCATGTTCAGTAAAATAAAGAGTATATCCCAGAAAGAGATCATAAGCATATCTGGGGTTTAAAAACACTTTTTCTTTCTCCACCATATGACTTACAATATAAAAATTGGGTATGCTTGTAAAGATGCACATTCCTGTCTTGCAAATTCTTAATCCACAGTTCTGGGCTACAGTTTTTCAAGGCTACAAACACAAACTCTTCAACAACATTAAAGAGAACTAAGTTTGGGAAGTCATATTGAATGAAAAGTAACCCTGTAGATCAGAAATGTAAATAGACAACCTAAAGAATATATAGTTGCTTAATATATGATGAGTCTAAGGACAGCAGAGGTCATGGCCTCAAATATAAACAGATGGGTCAAAGAACTGAAATGCTCCAGTTATGAAACTATGCCAATCTCATGATGAAATACAGACACGTTACCACTGTCTTCCTTATCTGTAGAAAAAAGTCCCACAAGTTCCAGTCTGCTAAAATGGAGTGAACAACAGCCAATGAATTCATGTTCATTCTTAATGCTAAGAATTTCAGAGAAAATTGAAAGATGTGCCAGGATGTAGCAAGTGCTCACCTTAGGAACAACAAAAGTAATGTTTGGTTTGAATTCTGCAACAGTACAGAGGAAAGTCTTTACCCTGATTTCATAGGTTTGAGATAAAGTCAACAGTTTCTCAAACTTGTTTCATTCTCCTGGCATTATTTTTTAAGGTATGAACATGCAGAGTATTTTTGCTATGTGTATGAATGATTTTTAGAAGTTATTTTCCAGCTTCAAAAGGCAAATATGGTAGTGAGATGAATAATGAATTGTGTTTCTTTATTACAGTTGTCAGAGCTGCATTTCATGAAATTGTACACTCAAAGTACTGATACAGCCAAAGATATTTTGACGACACTGAAATGATGCAGCCAAAACAAGTTCAACTTCTCCTATACAAAATAACCAGGGATTTTATGAATTCCATGTATGGAAAAGTTACTACTTTATTGTATACAATAAATGATGTAATCTATCTTCCTTCAAGTTTATTCTGAATTCTTTAGGCAGCCTTGTAACACAAACCTTTCCAACACTTCAGCCCAGCTATCTGTGTGTACTCCACAAGGAGTTCTACTGACCATTATACAAAGGTGATGACCAGTCCACTTAAATTTTTCTTTCATAAATCCAGTGAACATTATAATTAAAAGTAAAAAGACCAAGTTGGGTAATGCAGTTAGTTGAAGTTCCTTCCTTTTGCAGGAGAATAGAACAGTTACAATTTATTTCCTACCCTGCACCATCAGCATGGGCTCCTTTCCACCGCCGTGTGCCAGCATCTCTCTACGATAGCGCTCCCCCATTGCCCTGGAGAAACACAGGTGTTAGAGCCATCTGCAAACACAACCTGTCCAGTCTTCACTCAGGTTTGCTTCTAGCATCTCTACAGAACTCACAGACAGAGACCAAATGAAATTTTCCACCCCGAAACAATGGCTGATGCCATGCTGGCTCCTCAAAATCAAATTACATTTAAAATCCCACTATGAGGAACTGAACTAGACAAATTTTATTCATATGAGTGTGTGCTGGTGCTTATAGAAGTTAATTTGCAAACAACATTTCAGACTTCATTGTGCCAAAGGGAAAAGTTGCTCTGTTACAATGTCCTGAACATTCAGCAAAGGTGTAAGAATGCTTACAATTTGTGACCTCACAATTTGCTTTTTTAATTTCACAAAGCAAAATGAGTAGGATAGCTCTACTGAGCTTTGAAGTTGGTGACATGAAGCTTGTTTAATACCCACAGTTGCTTTGATTTCAATAGAAAATTACAAGCTATTAGGCATCTATGAATTTCAAGCTCTCTAATTACATCTAAATAGGGATTTCAGTGGCTCCCAACTGACACACCTGTATTCTATAATACTGCCACAATTTTTTTGCACCAATGAACAGTCCCAAAGTGTGTATATATATACACACATATACATGTATGTGTGTATATATGTATGTATATGTATCTCCGTGGTTATTTCCTGCTTTGTAGTCCTCTTAGAATCAAGAAAAACACTAAAAATTAATTTGCATCAAAAAAGCCCACCAACCTAATTTGTTTCATGTTTTTCAGAAGCAACTAGCATTTCATTCTATTTAGCATTTCTGTGTTTTTACCTATCAAACGGGTTCTGAGCAAAACACTGTTTCCACACCATAGAGGCAACAGCCCTGGACATGAGGTAGGAGTAGTATTTGGCACCATAGCCCACGAGGTGACTGAATCGCAGCTGCCAGGCCTGTAAAAAAAAAAAGAACCCAGACTCCATGTTATCTTTTAAATTCTTTACGTTGTTCAACATTTTCTTATGTATGATAGAAGAAGTCTGATCCTATTAATTGCAAACAAAAAAGAAAAAAAAAATAGCCACCAGAAATAAATCCCAGAATGAACAATCCTTTATCAGAAGAAGCATTTTTCAATCTAAATGGTGTACATCCAATACACTGATCATCAGGACTGAAACTATAGGTAGACAGGATAAGAAGGGGAGAAAATCAAGCAGTAAAATAAATTACTCATATTTGATAACAGCTGTGTAGTTCTACTGGTCTTGAACAAAACCCACAATTACCTTTTAAAAGTAACACAGTATTTTATAATTTTTCATGTGGGTAAGTGCAGTATCACACTCAGCAAAGTGCAATTTATAACTTTTGTCAGAAACAAAATGGTAATAGTGATTTGTGTTTAATGCCACAAAAAACATATAGCTTTCCATGTGGCAACCATCTTAGAGGTACACAAATTCCATCCACATGCAATGCCATAATTCCCAGATTTGTCTGCACATTTTTAAATGTGTGTATATATAGCAGATTATAATCCACAATTATATTGCTATTCATTTATGTATTGTTACTTTGCATAGTGACTCATTCAAGTGATGATAGACTTTTTTTTAATGCTGTTTAGTGTTGACTGTTTCCTTATGATTTCTTACCAAAGAAAATCAGAACTATCAGCATTATCTTCACAGAAATCAAAATACTTTTTTCTTTTTATTTCGCTGACTGCAACAGAATAATTTGAATTGTGACAGACCTCCAAAAGTCATCTGGTCCAACCCTCACTCAAAGCAAAGTCAGCTTTGAAGAGATTTCTCAGGGCTCTGTCTAAAGTCTCCAGGGATGAAGATTTCATCACCTCTCCAGTGTGATGTGTAAAGCAAGTAGGTCCAAACTGAAATGCTGTTTCCCAACATAGTTTTTGAAATGAGAATGGACAACTGTAGAAAGGAAGGAGTATGAAACTTCCTTTGCCCTTTGGCTCTGAGGAAACTTCATAGAGAAAACAAGTGCCCTATCTTATTTGCCCTCCTATCCAAAGTAAAAATTCTTAACATTCTTGTGATATGTCTGTTGTTGTGATTTTTGCAGGTACTATAAAAAATAGAGTTTCAAAGAGGAACTAAAAGATAAACAATAATGTAGTATAACAGATGTTTTAAATTTAAATCCATGGGCTCTGAGATGCTTGTTCTTATCCTACAGTGAAAGGCTGAAATTCTGATGAAGTCAAACAAAAAAGTGGAAGGACATATATAATTTTCCAAAACTATTTGTCTTTGTGATTCTTCAGCACATGGTAATTGACAAACTCCTTCTTTTTACAGCTGAAATAAACTATGCTTCTTTATTCAAGAAAGTCCCGATCATTATCTTATTCTCCATTACCCAAAAAGATGTACGTGTATTCTAAAAAAAAAATTATAAACTGAAAGGGTGGAAAAAGTAAGTATTTGGGTTTTACTTAGTCTTTTTTCCCTAAAAGAAAAGGGAACAAATGGTACCTCATAATCTAAATTACTTTGAACAAGTTGCTAGCTACGCTACCTTTCCTGAGCAACACATACAAATAAAGTTCTCAAAGTCAGCTGTAGTTCAGCCATTCAAAAGCTACTTTTTACACAATGGTTACCTCCACCCTAAGACAGATGCCCAAAAGAAATGGAGTTTGCCATGGGTGAGCACTTGAGCCTGTACTGGTGACCTACACAACTAAAGTACGAGTAGCAAGGTTAAATGAGATGAAAAAAGATCTCCAGTCTTCAGTTTTCCAGTGGGTCTTGATGCATGGTACAAATACTTAAAAATTAACTTTTTTTCTCTTTAAGGTAAGGCACTGTACTGTATCTCATTGTAATGCAAGTGTGTTGCAACATCCAGCTCAGACACAGAGTCTCCGCTTTGCTTTGAAAGGTACTTTGGTTGCCGTGTTTATACTTTATAGCTATAGTTTTTCTAACTAGTCCCTTAATTATAACCATAATCATTAAACTAAAAGCACATTTTGAAACAGAGCAGAGAGACTACATTTTTAGAAGACTGAGCAGGAAAACATGTCAGTTTCTTTCATAATAAGTTTTTAAAGTTATGATTAGAAGTTTCTACTCTCTCTCTGGAATGTGGAAAACTTTACTGATGAATAGGTTTCACATACTCAGAAATGGTTTTTAGGCTACAAACAAAAATAATTTCCAGGTGTTTGGCATAGTGAAGGATATTTCTACCTCTCCCATCAGAAAGGAATTACTTTGATAATCACGTAAGCTGTAACTAAGACAGTATGTCTTCCTTGAAACCTCAGATTACACTGTTCACTCAAATGCTCCTGGCATTTAATGGTCTGCACCTAAACCAGCTCATCTGCATTTCCAGGTTGATCAACTATTCCATTTATTGGGTTTGTTGAAACTCTGTGTCACAATGAAGCAAGGAAAAAAGAACAACTTCTCAGCAATCTGTCCAAGACCAAAAGCTTGATTTCAAAGTCTGCACCTAAAACAGCCTCAGTACCCTCTGCTCAATTTTGTTTGACTTTGTCTTTGCTAAGCTTTACTAACAAATGTCACAATGTTTCCTTTCATAAGAGAAAAGAAAAGTACAGAAAGACCAAGGAATGACACTGCTCATCTCCCTCCCTGCATCTGGAGAGGCTTGCAAATATGATGAAGTGGAAATTTCAAAAATTCATTTGGAACAGGACAGTATCTAAAACAAGAAACAGAAATGGAGGATGAGTCAAACTGAAACTAAGATTGTTTTCCCACTGCAAACAGCAGTAAAGGAAAACCAATAACAAACAGTGCTATTCCCTACTGAAATTTGAAGCCTGTATTTAATTATTTTTTTAAATCAGATTTTCCTCACTCTAGAGCATGAATAACTCTAGCATGTCATAATTTCCTGTCACTACTTTTGTCCCAGTCCTCACACAAAGTTCCTGATCCGGATCACCCAATCTTCAATATTACCCAGAACCCATTACATTATTCAAGAACATTTTGTGATTCTATTCTGTCCTAACAATTAACTTTTCAAGACTGGACTTAGCTACCTATAAAAATATATTTAAACATTAAAACACCCATCCTCTACCTTAATTCACAAGGAGCTACCTTCCCACATAAAAAAACCCTCTTCCTCTCCTTCTACTTCATACAGAGGAGATTATGACCTAGGCAATAACATGATCAAAAACCACAAGAATATATAGGCTAGTGCTCCATTAAAAAGGTATATGATGAATAAAAAGACATCCCCTCTCACTGGGGTGATTATCACAAATAATATTTTAAAATATTTATCACAGAATTAGAAATTTAAAAATATCACAAATATTTAAAACGAAATGATTGATCTTGTAGCATAAAACTCCATTTTTCCATTTTAATAAATTCAGCTATAAGATGACTTGATTTCTTGTGTTATTTCCAACAAGGAGTCATTTCTTCATTAAAAAAAAAGAAAAAGATATATCAAATTCCCTTCTGGACAAGGTAAAAGCTAGACATGTAGAACTAGGGCAGTCTCCTTATTAAATGTTATATTTTTGGTAAGCAGCTAGAAAGTTAATGAAGACTCCGAGTAATTGCTTACTTCAAAAAGTTCCATGAATCCATTCCAGCAGTTTATAAAACAGTGCATTTTACAGCATAGCCCATGGGTTATGATAATATGCATCCACAGGTCATGTTCATGCCTGCTTTTTATTCAGCACAACAGACTGCAATAAAGCTGTGTGACTGATCCACTGCTGTTATTAAACAGGCTTTTTTCCCACCAACATTACCAATCTTTTCTTATAACCATGTCTGAAACATTTCCAAAATTCCATGCGCAATGGCTTTCCACCCCATCATGTGAAAACAAAAATACCTTACTGATACTTCTGTATTCTCACACCTTATCAGTACTTTTTTTAAAATTCTTGTAGAATACATTCTTAGAGTAAGATTCAGTTCATTTTACTTTAGCTACCTTAAACTATGTGTCTGGCCCAAACTAGCCACATAGGCCTCCTTTACAGTAGTGGACAGAAATATTTATCCTGTTAACTTTTGAGAGAATTACTGCATTTGGAGAAATCTGAATAATTTACTACACCTTCCATCTTCTATGCAAAAGTTAAGCCCCTTCATTCATTTTAACAATATGGTAGTATCAGTTAAACCAAACTATTTCACAGGCTACATTACTTTAGGATTCAATTATTTGAATTTTAAATTTAGAACTGTTAATATTGTTACAAAAATAATCTGATACAAAAATTTATATGTGATGGTAAAAAGACAAAATTGAAAGAAAATCTGTAGGTATCTTAATATATACTAACTTTTGCTTTAAAGCAAAATATTATATATTTAATATATACTAGCTTTTGCTTGAGTGGGTAAACATGGTTCTGGAGAGTTCCACTAATTTCATCAGCAATCAGTGCTACAAAATCCTACTACATTTTTTGAAAAGAAATCCTACAGAAATTCTTGACTATTGCTTGGACTTTTCAAAACATTCTTCCAACAGTTTCTCCTGTGACTTTAGGTACTTTAAAGTACATTTACGTCCATTTTGCTTTGCATCTTAAGATAAAGAACACAAGTGAGAACCTGAAAAGACCCAATACTAAATTAAGGGAAGTACTTTTGTCATTTAAGACTTCTAATTACAAAAAGTGTGCTACAGTAATTACATCAATGAGCAAGTTGTTGAATTGTTTCCATGAGAACAATATTTCATGGAGATGATATCTGATGCCCTCCCCCTTCTTAATTAAAATCTTATTCTGGCAGGAAACCCAACAAAAGAGCAGCCAACCTATCTCCTTCAGGGGCTACTGGGTGGAGAACCCCTTGTGTCTGGCACTCACTTGACACTATTGCTCCTAAAGCCCTTGAATTTAGCTATCAGCAGGGGTGGAAAACTCTGAGGGATCAAGGGGAAGCTGCAGGCTCTGGCTCCTTGGAGCCAGGAGAGAAGGGCAGTTAGCATGGGAATCAGCACAGGCTATTTCCCTCTGCTGAGGGAGGCCGAGGTTTATCAGCACCAGCGGAAATCCAGGATAACGCGGCTCTGCCATGCAGACGAGCACACTTTGGCCAGTGCTTTGAAACGGTTTGATGAGATCAGAGTGCAGAGTTTGCAAACTGTTTGTGCCAGCAGCTACCTTTGGAGAAAAGCTGTAGCACTCCCTGACTGTAGAAACAACTCTCTCCACAGGAAAGCAGCAGCTTGTTCAATCAACTTACAGTCTGGATTTTTGACCTCAACCCCCTCTAAGTTTTATAGAATTACATCATCATTCTTCTGCAGTTTCACAATAATAATAAAATGCAATAAAGAACCACTTTCTTTCCTGCAGTTTCTAATCTTGCTTAGAATAACAGAAAACTAATTTCAAGAAACCCCATCTTGTGCTGCACCTCTAACTCGCCTAGTATCAGTACTCTTCAGTTTTCCAGTGCTGTGCATTTCTGTGTTAGGAATGGAGAGAACACAAAGTAAACCAAACCAGAGACACTGTTGACATTTCAGAAAGTGAGTCAAGCAAGAGATTAAGATTTCAATTTATAACACTTCCGTGTTTTTATTATAAAATTATAAATAAATCTAGCAAGGCAGGAAATGTAAATATTTTTGCAGTTGTTTACACTAAGGAAGAGGAAAGGAATTTAACATGCAATTAACCACTTAGGTGATTCTAGATACATACCATATGGTCTTTGAATTGCTTAAAGAAAAATATTTCATTTTTATTTATAAACTATTCATGAATTTGAGCTGCTTATAGTAAAATAATTTAGAACTATTTAATCTATACCCTCTTCTCTCCTCCCCAGAAATGGACTGAGGGAAGGAGATGTGGGTCATAATAAAGAATACTGACATCAAAAATCTGTATGTATGATTTGCATTGCTTCAAATCTTTAAAAGACACAGAGATATGAAAATGGATTCTTTACTGTGTCCTTTAACTGATCTTATTTGGACAAGTGTTACTTGTAAACATTATAGCTAGTCTTTGAAGTAAAATATAAGAAATCTGCAAACATATGATTTTCAAACAAATCTTTCATGCCATACCATGCAATTCTACATAGATATACATACACATGCAATACCCCCTCTTCAATTATAATTAGTAATTTCTATTATTGCCTAAGCTTTAAATTCATAAGCCTGAGATAAACAGAATCAGGTCACTGTTTCCTTTGGGTACAGACTTGCACTGAAGCCCAAATATTTTACACTACTTTTCCAATTAAACTTAATTTTAAGTATTGACCTATTATTTTAAAATAAACATCACGAACACTGCTTAAGATAAGCCCTTACAAAAACCAAGAAATACTTTAAGCAACATGGTAGCTGCAAAATATATTTTCAAGTACAACTTAATCAAGTAAAGTATCTCAATCAACACTGGAAGATGAAATCATGTTTTGTTTACAGTACTGTTTATTTACTATCTTTTGCTAGAGTCATTCTAGAAATGGATTTAAGGGATCATGACTCTAATCCTTAATCTGCCACAAGTGCAGTGTGAATTTAAAGAAATTACATTCACCCCATCTCAGCCACTTCCTGTGAAGCAAGGGTGCTAATAGCTCCTCTGTCTTGCTCTTTTCTGTTTTGACTTTTCAAAGGAAGGACAGTCTCCCACTGCACTTGAAGAGAATTTAATTTCAGACTCTCTAGGCTGTGTTTATGGCAATGAGGTATTCAGTTGTATCCATCACTGTCAAATGAAGCTCCAGTAGTGCGATCTTAGGAGGGAAAAGAACATGTGAGCCATGAAAACAGAACTATATCAAACTAGATGAAGCTATCTGTGCTTTCATGTATATGTACAATACATCTAAATAGATTCAGAATTTTAACAGGAAACATATGCAACTACTTCTTGCACTGTTCCTTAAAATGGTCTACCACATGGTAAATATGGCAAATGCTATCACTAAAGGATGTTTGAGTTTCATGGGGCTAACACTTGGAAAAAGAATTTCCTTAAAAGTGCTTCATATCTTATGACATCTGTAAACACTCTACTGCTGTAGATAGTTGCCCAGTGAATAGTGTCATATAACCACTGGAAAACAAATCTTCACAGTATTTGCTATCAGCATTTTCTTTATCATAAAATGAACTCAACTCCACAAAGACAGAAACCTAAACAAACCTTGAAAGGCGACTTTAAGAGCTTTTGAAAGCCCAGCATCTACTTTAATACTGACCTCAGCAGGGCACAAATCTTCTTGAAATGGCTTTTAGCTATTAATTATTTATAGAACTATCACTTCCCCAGAGTTCACTGTGCACTCCTTTATTAATTTTTTCCTCAGACCCAGACTCTTCAACTGGATTTTACAGTACACTTTTTAAAAGGCTCATATGAAAACTAATCCAGGGACTTGCACTCTGAATAAACACCTTTAGTTTCCAACATGGCAAGGTAAAAAATTACCTTGAAGGGGTTACACAAACTTCAAGTGGTTGAGTAATAACACATGACTTCATCTCTCTTCAAAACTCAAAAAAGTGCAATATGAGCAACGTCAGTACCTTTCAAGTAATTGCAGAGGGAAAAGTGGAAAAGCCATCCTCTATGAATGCTCTCTGGCTTTATTATCAAACTTATGTCTCTGTGATCTACAACAGTGGTTTCCTTAAAAGTGCCTACAGGAGAAACGCAAGACATACCAGGTGTATGATTCCTTCTTCAACAAATGAGGGAAA
Source organism: Ploceus nigricollis (assembly GCA_013399945.1). Classification (NCBI taxonomy): domain Eukaryota; kingdom Metazoa; phylum Chordata; class Aves; order Passeriformes; family Ploceidae; genus Ploceus; species Ploceus nigricollis. The sequence continues at coordinate 111,027 of VXBC01002021.1, read as the reverse complement.
AAATTAACAATACTTTAAAAGATTAGATACTACCCACAGTCACATCTGCTATAAATTATATAATTTTCCCCCTCCTACCATTTTGTCATTAATAAGAAACAAATAATCACAGCCTCAATTCCAAATAATTTTTTCATAAAGGTTTTCAGTACCATTCATGTGTGCTCATATAAATTTCTCTTTGCTAGCCCAATACTGGATTTCCTTAACTTTCCTCATAGTTCATGTTTCCAATCTGGACAGGTTCCTGGTGATGTCCACTTGAAGAGTCCCTGTCTGAAACTAAGCTTCCACCTGCTTTGTCAGCATGTTTTCTGTGTGTTGACTCAGCCACAAATCTACAGTTTGGTTGTACAATTATGATTTGCAAGTGTTAGAAAGCTTGTTAAGCGTAGAGTTATGCTATCAATTACTTACATCCTGTTTCCAAGATCAACGTCTTAGGAAGAAAGTGGATTTTTTCCATCCTAGGCAGGTCTTAACAAAACTGGGGTTATTTTGCTCACTTGACTGTTCTCAAGGTACTTATGAGCTTAATAATTGCTTCTATTACTTGTTGAGTGACAAAATCTTAATAATTAGTCTACAGTTCCTAAGTTCTTCTCCCTTCATAAGAACAGTTATCATAACACTACTACTTTTTCATGAGTTTGTGACTGATAATTCCTCCAAGTCACTGACTGTTCTGACAAGCTTAAATATTCTGACAATCTGACTACATCTAATCTAGTTATTCTATTTTATTCTGTAATCTCACTACTGTTTTAATCCATCTCAAAAATTGCATGTATTAATTACCTAATCAAAATTCACTTATTGTTCCAAAAATGTTGAGGGAGACTAGAACATCACTGCTTTCTCTGACACTTACTGTTGCTCTTTCTCCCACTCTCCTCTTGCTTCTTGAGTAATTATTGAATTCTATTACCTTCTCTACTTGCAATTCACAACTCAGCATTTCTAGCCTTTTTTGTTCTGAATTCTTGCATTCTTTTAGTAATTATCTCTAGTCATATAATGATTTCTACTTTTTATTATTTTAATAAAGTTTTAAAGGGCTTGGTCCTTTACTGCCAAATCTTTTTTGCATCAGGTTGGTTTGTATCCTTGGTTCAGTCTCTTGGATAACTATATAATGTCTTTTGAATCATCATACTTAACTATGTTCCAGTTCCAGCAAATATCTGGCAGCTTTCCTCTTTTTGATGCGCTGTTTTTAATTATTATTGCTGGGTTTGGTTTCTAAGCTGCTTGAAACTTCCACAGTTTTACTTCTGGCTCATTAGAACTTACCCTGTATTCTATTTTTCACACTTTTATATGGCTTTTACTTTTTTAATAACCTTCCTTTCTCAGATAGTCAGATATACAGGCTTTTTCTCCCGCTGAGTTCTTTTTAGCATCTTATTGATTAACACCATAAATTTTACTCTCTCATCTGCCACTCAGAGTTGTTTTTTTAAAAGCTCTTTGCCAACAGCACCCATTCTACCTTTTAACTGTTTTTTTTACATTTTCTTTAATCTGGATTTCAGTTTTGCTTAGGTTCTAAGGTTACATCATAGTTTAGCCTAATAAATCTAAAAGGAATTTTGGAAGGTGCTAGACAGAATAAATATGAAGTGAAATTACAGTTTAAAAATTAATAGGTGGCCACTACTTAGCCTTCCTTACCAATAATTTTAAGATTTATGTTCACCACTTGAGTTAAGTTTTCAAAATTCAAAACCACTTTTACCATCACAGGTTAAAGGTTATCTCTTATTTACTTTAAACCAGCTACCTCATTGCTTGCTCAGTCTGACTATTTATTCTTTTTATACGCATTACTGATATTCACACGAAATTTTATACAAAAACAGAGTTATATATAACTGCACATTAGTAGCCATTCCAAAAATCTAACAAGAAATTCGAAGACAACAGATGCCACAAGGACACAGACGGTAAATTCTGTAACAAGATACTTCACCCAAACTGCCAGCCAGCCCTCCAGTAGGCTGAGGAATAAGCCTGTTAAAACTACACTCTCTTGCACACAGATTTTCTTCAACAGCAACAACAAAACAGGAGGCTTTGGCTCATGGCAACCATGTGTGATGCAAAAACTATTTTCTCTCTGTAGAAAAGCCAGTTCTGCCTATTGACATCAACTCCTCCTCAGCTGACCAAACACCCATGCCTCTGCATGTTCCCTGTTAATGAAAAACTTGTGTTTTCAGCTCCCATGGCAAGCCACATCTTCCCATAGTGCCTGACAGCCTCCCTGAGCAAGCACTCCAAATGTTAGGTTGCATCTCATCCATTGATTTCCTTTGTCAGGAACATGACAGACTCAACTATAGCAAGTTAAGACAAGGACCTAGGTGGAGCCTTCCAAGGTCAGGATCCCTGCCTGGGCAGAGTCCTCCCAGCTGCAGGAAGAAGACAGACTAACAACCATATTGGTGATACACCATTTTCATACACATCTTTGCTCTAGGGTATCTCTTACAATACCTGCCTTGTCTTCTGTTGGCAAACTTGGCTGGCTTACATTTTTGGTCTCACAAGTGTTTTGGTCTTTCCAAACACTAGCAACCATAGGCCATGCTGCCAAAGAAACTTGCACTCTGGACAAAACTATATAGCCATAATTAAACCTGAAACCTGATGCACACTTTAGGGTACCAGTAAAGGCGGTCCTTCTGAAGTAATATGTATTTTTAATATGTTAAAACAAAGAGGCATATAGCAAATTATTCAGTGTTCCAAAAAATATCAAAGGCACCCTACATACCAACATGTTGCCTCCTATCAAATGTAATTATAATGATGTGTGTGGGTTAATTCCATCATCGCATTTTATATTCAAGTACCACACAAGAAATTCAGCTGTTTCTGAAGAAAAGCCTACCAGAAGTCCTTGTGCTTCACTCTTCAAAACCATTTTTCCTCACAGTCACAGTCAAACCATCTCCCACCAAAATTCCAGATTAGAAAAGGTTACTACAATGGACAGACAATTAATATGTAAGTCCATGATTTTCTGAAAATAAGAATCAATAACTCAAACTACTTCACAAAGAAAATACAGGTATGATGATCTGGGCAGGTGGTGTTTATTGTACTACCACTTCATTATTAAGAGCTCTTCCTGTAACTGCAGGAGGCTGCAAACTCCACTATCATTCCAGAGTCTGTTTACCCTGCATGTCATTTTCTGTTACAATATTGAACCAAGCCCCCAGTAGGAGATAGGAATTATTATGCTTGGCGAAGGACTAGCAATGGCATATCATTAAGTTTTGATGACTGTCTCAAAGTACTTTTCAAGTCTGAACCTGGGGGACATGAGGGGACTAAGCAACAGATTATGGGAAGAAACTTTGATCGTGTCTCAGATTGATCAAAGGGTCACCTGATACATTTTCAAAAATCTCTTTGGGCATCCTGGGGACAAATGTAAAAGAGATCAGGGGAGACACTCTAAAAGCAGACAGTATCATCAACTGCAAGGCAGGCCATAATTAATGAAAACTGACTTCACAAGAGATAAGAAATAAGCTACGATTTGAACAAAAGTTTGGAGCAAAAGCAGAGTACTGAATTCCCCAGAGTGCACAGATTTTGACACACTGTATATTCAAGAAGGAATGGCTGGAAAAAGTATGGTCACTACTATTTTGTTTTATCTTGCTTACCTAGAAGAATCAAAAAGAAGACTGGTTGCTTTTTAAACGTATCTCAAGGACTCAAGAATCCAGCCTGTGCAAAATTGCTATTCACTTTCCAAACTCAGTAACACTAATCTCCTCTGGCAACAAAAACTGCCAGACACTACAAAAACAGCAGATACATTTCCTTGCCCCATGCCTGGCAATCATTAGCTTCTGGATTCAGTAACAGAGCAATGAAATCCCAGTGGAATTTCATCCTCCAGGAGCCAGCAGTACACTCTGTATACTTTTGAACAGATAAGCAATGGCCAGCCAGAAATTGAGATTTGCATTATTCAGACAAAGTCTAGAGAGGTGCTGTTTCTCCATGCTTCCATCTGACTTCCTTCCTGCCTTGCCTGTAGCACCAGCTCTCGTGCCTGTCTGCATCACTGCAGCCAATGCAAACACTGCTGTGTGCAATGCCTGCTGCCCCAATGCCTGCAAAATCTGTTTGAATGGCAAATATAGATCTCAACAGGACTTATTTTCCACTATCTCTCAACAGGATTTTTTTTGCACTATCCCTCCTACTGTTGGCACGTAACGCGTGATGCTTAGGTTTACCTTAAATAGGTACAATCCCATATGTGCAGCAGCATTCACCTACTAGGTGTAGTCTATATGCGTCATTCTGAAAGCACTGTAACAAAAAGACAGATGCAAATTGTCCTATTATCTGAGCTCTCCTATTATCTGTGCCTGAGAATGGCAGAAAATCATCTGCTGAAGACACATGCTGTGGCTCTACTCCAGAAAATAAGTCTGCACAATAACACTGAAGCCCAACCAAGTACATTCAGATGATATTTACTGAGTTTGCTTGCCTGTCAAGAGCAGTAAAAGAGAATTAGGGCTCCTCAGGAAGAGATAATAATGGATGCTTACAGCCCTGACAGACAATGCTGCTACAGAAAAATCACATTAATGCAGTGAAGATCTTCACTAAGGAAGAAACACTCTTATCCAACACCACTAACTTAAGATATAGAAGCCTGACTTAACAATGCATAATGGAATCCAAATGTATAGAGAATAGATAAATTCAAATAATCAAAACACTTTGTTTTCTCTGCCAGCTCTATAAGTACCTAGCCAAACAACAGACAAAAAAAAAAACCTGGTCCCTACTACTGTATTTCAATGTCTAGCTCTGAAATCAAATGAAAGGAAGAAATATATTCTCTTCACTTAAAAACCCCAACCTTTACTTCAAGGCTTTTATTTTTTTAATCTGGACTACAAATTAAACATGCGAACATGTCTCAAGTTTGGAAGGAGGAACAGCAAAGGACAGCAAGACAAACCACAGACATTAAATACTCTACTAATGTTACTAATGTTATTCTAATGCAATTTTTCACAATGTTTTACTGAAATCTAAACTGTCTTACAGTTCTTGACACTAATTTTACATTCAATAAATATAAACATAGACTTTCTGACTATTCAGAAGTTCACAGTATATTTTGCTGGGATTAAGTTCCAGGCCAAAACCTGCTGGCCCACTTCAAAATTATCATAGCCTCACTGCAAGATGCTACACTCTTTTGGAGGCGTGAGCAGGGGCAGTACAGTTATGACGAAGAAATGGATCATCCAACACCGTTCTCAGAGAAGGAGAGACACGTTTTGCTAAGGAGCAAAGTACATTTCCTGTGAAGCAGCAAAAGCATTTGAGTATTCTGACCACAGTGTCAAACAGTGACTGGGGGGGGCAGGCTCCAGGCAGGAATTCAGCTTCACACAGACAGGAAATCCCATGACTGCCCTATACAAACTACACCTTTGGCTGTCACATGACGTACAGAACAAATGCATGTCATGATGAAGATCAAAATTAGATAGCTCAGTAGAACTCCAGGCTTCTTCACTTTCAGATAACAGATGAAAGCATAAATGACGTGACAAAGGTCACAGGAATACAGTGAGAGGAACACACTTTCGTTTCCTGCTTCACACTTTCTCTCATGCTGACAGCATACATACACCAATGTGCAGCACAGTGTTTTGCTGCCTTTTATAAGCAGCCTTTGAAAAGCTCAAATAAACTTTCTTTCCAATATATTGTTTCCAGTGCCTTCTTTACTAAGAAAATAAAGGCAAGGTAATGAAGTTCATCATTAAAAGACTACACTTATACAAAAACATCCCTACTCTCTGGATAAAGTGAAAGAAAGAAACCTCTTTCAATATAACAACACAGCAGTAAATTCATGAGTGTGCAGGGCAAGGGTCAGGGAGAGGAAGGGGTATTATTATGCTATCAAAGAAAAGGTGCAGTTTATACAGTTATTCTGTTGCTACTCACTGTATTGGGTACATATGGCAATCCATAAACTTTCTCCTGTGTTTCCTTTAAAATTTCTGTGGTTGACTTTTTTAGAGGGTGTTTACCATGGTAGATTTGGTCCAAGACAGCATAAAAAACCTGAAGAGAGAAAACACATTTGTCTTTGGCACATGTTATTGGCATATAAAAACCAAAAAAGACACAAAGAAAAGAACATGAGAGAGATGGACTATTTAAACTAAACTATAGTTTAAATATATATGGTTTGGAAATCTTCTATAATTAGTATAACATACTAATGCTATACAAGGAAAGAAACAGGTTTTTGGAGTACACCAACCACCACCATCATGACCTTTCATAAATCCATGTTTACGTCACTTAGCACACTGGGAGTACTAAATTGTCTGCACCTTTTAAATAAATTAAGATCTGTCCCTAAGGCCCTCCAGCACTTCCCCTTTTCAGGAAAAGCATTTTTAAATAGATTTAATAAAAAATTCCTATTTTTAAGTTATTTATTTTAAAGTTATTTAAGTAGACACTGCAAAATAAGCTATTTCAAGATGTGTAAATGCAGCCATGAGAACACTTCAGCAGCCCTGCAGGGGCAAGTTATGGCTTAGGCAGTGAACATAAGAATTATGTTAAGAATATTACAGAATCAATGAGGTTGGAAAAGGCCTCCAAGATTATCAAGTCCAACCTTTGACCTAAAAGCACCATGCCCACTACACAGAGCTGCTGATGCTACTGAGTTTCTGCTAGAGCCCTGCAACAGTGTAGTACTAGGGCCGATCTTTCCTTTACTTTAGCTCTCACCACAGAGTAATAAATTGCTTAAGTGTAAGCTTAGCTCAAAGCACACTGCACCAGGAGGATACTTTGCCAGAAGTAAGAGCTGCTCCATAAGCAATTTTTGTGCATGTGAAAATACAGCAGAATGCAGGTGCATGACCAAATAACTGAGGTGTTTGGAAAGCGGGAAAACAGCACCATTTAAAAGACTTTCCAAGCATAGAGAGCAAAGCAGAGTCTCTGGCACTGTAACAAAAAACATGAAACAGGCATGGACAGAAGATATGATTGCAGCCTTTTTTTTTTTTAGTATGAAGATTTCCTGTTTTGTGGAAGTGCAAGGAAGACAGAGGATACCCACTGCTGTGAAACACAAGATATTTTTGAGAAGTTTAATGGATCCAGATGCTTAAGGGAAGAGGTCAGGTCATCCTGTGGTTGGCACACTTCATAGGAAAGTTGACAATAAGGAGCCTCAAAAAGCTTTTTTGCAAGGAATGAAGCAAATAATTTGGCTAGAGATTCAGGCCCAGTGACATTCCCAGGATGCAATACCATCCCCAATGACATAAACACACTGTTCCAGGAACTATAACCACGAAATTTTATGGAAAAAAACTTGTTTTGATGTTTTATGTTACCTAAATAACATAACCCCTTGAACCTTTGAAAATATTCTTTATTATGAAATGTTAGTACAAATCATTCTGAACTCTTTAATAATTTATCAGAATGCAGAGTCTTTTTATTTGTTCTCGATACAACATGTAGATTCACCAAAATTGTGACTATTTCTAAAGGAGTATAATCCTTCTGTTTGAATAAGCTGTCTTCTAACATACAGAATTCCGATAAATCCTTTGACAGTCTCTCTTGGCAAATAACAAATGTGCACAGTGATTTTTTTTCCAAGAAAAACTGAAGATTATAAGCAGAGGAGTGAATAAACCGTGACTTGCAGGAGCTACTCCTAGATTTCCTGCCATGGCTAATGAGGAGAAGAGAGGACAGTAAGACTCAACTTGCACAATCACCCATTAATGACATTGCAAGTTTTATGTCCCAGGTAGCAACATGGAACAAGACACGTAAGCACTCAACATTGTCCATCTACAAATGCAGAGTAGCCAGCAAGCATCTGTTCAGACTAAAAATATACAGAAAAATCTACACTACACTGCAAAAATACTTTTTCACTCTTATTTATCTAAGAAGAGAAAGAGGCTTTACAATGGCTTTGCATTCCTAGTCACTAGAATCGCATTCATTTTTTTACACAGTTTAACAAAAGCTACAGGTTTATGATAGCAAGGGTGACTGAGAGTATGACCCAGAGTAAGTACCATGAATAGACCTGAAAATTACCTGATGTAATAGTCCTTAAAAGCTCACTTTTTCCTGTCACCTTAGACCTTTTTAACTCTGCAGTAGTCATTTCACACTATCTTCCCCTCTCCTCTCTATAAAACCCAAATCAAACATGAGGAACTTCAGCATCTGACAAGAGACTTTAGCATCAAGCTTCAGCACAGCCTTGATCCTCTTTTTTCTACCTCCCATCTTTGTTTGAACCAGTCTGAAGTTGCTCTTCAGTGTTCTTCACAAGATGGAGGAACTGCATCTGCACTGCAGGGGGCCTTCTCTAAAGTAAAATTTGGAGTGCAGTAGTTTGTGGTCAAGGAGCAAAAGCCCAGCTCATAGCTAGGAAGTGGGGAAATGTCAACCGAAGGCCACTGAAATGTTCTGCCGAAAGAACAATGTGGTGACAGGGAAATGAGTCACTGAAGTCAGCTGTAAGCTCTCCCTTGATCCTGGCACATGTACAGTGTGGGAAGAAAGCTATGAGCCAGGCCACCTGGACAGCACGGTTAAAAAAACCATCCCTGAAAATAAACTTGGATGAACTTTATACCCACATGCATTTCCATCTACAAACCACAGTTCTGTGTGTTTACACAGGCCTTTGAAATGGGAAAGGGAAACACATCCCAGGACTACAGGATTTTAGGTGATACTGCTGAGGAGCAAGCTAATACTTAATATCAAGCAGTAGATAGAAGATGATTTCTAATTTCAGTAAAACACATTTTTCAAAAGACTTAAAAATATAAAAATGCCATCAAATACTTATAAATCTTCATACTGTCTCTCTATTTTGCACTTACATTGGTATTTATTAGTTTCACTTGATTCCAGTTCTTTCTAGCTCCTTGTCTGCTTAACAGCATTAATATGCACACATTTAGGCATTTTCCAGTGAAGTTACTACTGACTGAAAGACTCTGGTTTTCAATCTGCCTGGCAAAAGCCTTAGGAGAAGATGTATGGGCTCTCCTATCTTTCCTTCAGAGCAACTGATTACACAACCTAAAAGAAAATCCAGAGGCATTATAGTTATGAAAAAGCAGCAATATTTCTTACTTTCATGTGCCAATAGACTTATTTTCTGAACAGACCACAGAAGAACCTCCAGGTGTTTTCTACACTGCTGGAATATTTGTCAGCATTTTTTCTACTTTTAAAGGTCAAATACAGCTAAAATAGCATCTATCCATCAATATAGAATATAGTCTTTGCAAAGTCTGAAGGAACGGTATTAGAATCATCATTCAGAGTATTTTCAGGTATATAGCTAGCAGCACATATATATTTTGGCATTTGCAAATTAAAATATATTTTGCTTCAATTAATTATTATACTTTTTAATTTGCATGACTTATAATATACACTTCTAAAATGGAATGTATTAATTAGCTTTGTATTTGCCATGTAGTCAACTTCTCTGGGACATTTTTTTAAATTATTCAACAGAACAGCTCTGCCAATCTGTCTCTTTGAAATAAGTGCCTGCTTCCACAGGTTTTACACCTGGCATCTCCAAAAACATAGTGCTGAAAGTAGGAAATGAATAATATTATTCAGTATGGCATTGTGGTCATTTGGCATGCATTGAAACTAGTTTATCTTCATTTACACAAGAAAAATTTGATGGCAAGCAGCCTGCTAAATCACTGTATCACTGCCAGCACCAGTCAATCATTAGGCACCCATGGGAACTTGAGCCCACTAGAAGTGGGTGTTCTTGAGCCACAGGGTGTGGAATGACTCCAAGACAGACTCTAAAGAGGCCCCAGGAGCAGATGAGGGCCAACAACAGCAGGGACATCGCACAGCCCCACCACAAGCAACTGATGCAATGACTTCTCCTTTTGGAATATTCTCTCCTGCACCACAGAACAGGGAGGCCATGTCACTTGTGAGTATATTTGACATACTGCTCGATATCCGAGCCCATTTAGCCTCCACAAGTTTGAGACCAACTTGGTCTCAAACCTTGACAAGATCATAGTAAATACATATAAAAAGTTGAAAGAAATCTATCAGATTGATACATAGCTGTTATGGACAGAGACACCAGAAAAGAACGGGTGCATGTCAAAGGACTTGATCAACACTTTGGTGGTTATTAATCTGTGCATGTGTATTGCCCTCATGAATAAAACTCCACAATTAAGCATTCAGAGTATAAATTTTATTTCAATCCAGAATTTTTTTCCCCAATAAAACCCTCCTGTATTAATTATTTATATTCTTGCCCACTTTTTTTCTAGATTATCAGACATCTCTATGAGAAT
>VXBC01002021.1:57234-94749 GCA_013399945.1 Ploceus nigricollis | reverse complement strand
CTCTGTCTCATCCTCTTCCACAAGTATGGCACATCCTTCAATGCCCTTTTATCTTGAAACTGAAGCACATCTGTGTTTTCAATAACATGGTTTCAACAAGGAAACATATAGAATTTTTAACAGATCTGGTTAAGCACAAAACCTATCAGCAAGTTTTGGCAGCTTTTTGCAGCCTTGTTTTTCCTAATGAACTAGTACAACATGGAATTCCAGAAAACTTTCTTCTAGGGGCATCTGTATATTGGATACAACAAAGTATGAGAAAACTGGATAGAAATTCTTAAACTGTAATTTGTCAGTGTTAAAGACCTGCACAACCAAAAGCTCAGCAACAGCAAATATGTATATTTTACAAAGTTACCATTTAAGAGTGATAAAGCCAAGAGCCCTCCTACCAGTAAAGTCAAACCAACTCTTTCCACATAGTGGTATTTCAATCTTATATTTCTTCTATATTAAATGATGGCAAGAGGAAGTGCTAGACACTGAGTAAAACACAGGTAATTTTACCAAGAGTCTCCAAGAAAATTCTGTTAACTTTTTTTGTAGCCATATGAATGTCAAACAAATAATGTCAATCTACTGTGCATTGAAGAGCAAGCTCTATTGTTTGAACAGATTAAAATCAAGAAGAAAGTACAAGTCATTCTTATGACTACACCAGTTGACAAAAAGGCCTTTGCCTTTTTAAATCTTTCTTAAATCTATCAGTGTTACTGACCTGGCTCAAAGACTGTGTTGTGATCATAATTCACAAGCCAAGCAGAATCTGGCACCAGAAAAACACTGCCAAAATTAGATTAAATTGAAAGAATTTAAATTGACAAAGAAGTCACTTATTTTTCCCAAAATACCTTTGGGATCTTAATACTTTACAGTATTTCAGGGAAGTATTTCCTTTTCAGTATTTCAGGGAAGCAAAATTTGACTCCAGAGGGTTTTTCAAAGATCACAGCTCCACTCCAAGGTATGTTTCTGTGAATGTCATGCACACAGATGCATGCGCTGAGGTCATGAACTGGAGCAAGTACTGTTTCAGGCAGTAGAAACTATTCCTCCTTGCTCCATTACAATCTCACACAGTCGCTTAATAAGCAGCTGAATGAATTTAAAAAAGGCATCAGCATTCTTACTTCACTTCTCCTGAAAGATGAACTCTCTGTTAAAACAAGAATGAGACTGTCATCTTCCTCCTAAAAGAAAGACTTCATAGAGCTTTGCCTGAAACTATGTCATTGAATAACCATTCCATTTTTTAAAATTTAAACACTACATCTTTACTTTGAGGTCCACTCTTCTATCCTTCTCCATTAAGTAAGTTTAAGATCTTGTAATGAATTTTTCAGCATGTTTTTCATGGTGGCTAAAAGAAAAGAATTGCCTGTGTCTCAAAGCATGCTTAACTCCTTACCTTTGTGTACTAATTGCAACACATTACAACTGTACTATCTGTGTGCTTACTCTTGTAACCATGCTAATACAATACTGTCTTTGTAATGCCATCTCTGTGAAAAATGAACTCCATTCAAATTTGAACAGCTGAAACACTGGCCTTTGTTCAAGAGAGCCTCCAAAATCACAAGCTTAAAATTATTTAGCTCAGACCTACCACGTATCTCTGCACTTTACAAATGAAATTAAACAAAATCACAGTGTTACAGAATGGCACCCATGCACCAGACTGTCTGCTGAAGCACTGTAATGCCCTCATTTTGGTATGGCTTGACTTCATGAGCTTACCTGACTAATCCAACTTTAGTAACTAATTATTACAGTCCTCTCTATTTATTAATTTTATCTCAAGGATTTTTTGGTTTGAGTAATCTTTCGGATGAAAGGAAAACTAGGCTTGCTATTTTCTTGAAACAAATAGATTTGTACCGGCCAGCTTTTTCAACTAATTTCAAAAGATCTGCTCCTTTTGACAGAAGAGCGTGCAGGCTTTGACACCCCTCAATATTCAACGGCACAACCTTTCAAAAGTGACAGAAGGCAGAGACAAGCTTTCTATAAACTTCAAGATATTTTGGACCAGAACCTCATGACCTACATCTAAATGAACTCTCATCTTTGAAGGTCTGCCCATCAATTTCTTTTCCTGCGATGCTACTGAAATACAATTTTCAACAGTTCACATGTTTTAATAATCAAAACACCTCTTTCCCCTCCTCTTCCCACAAGCATTAGCACTGATTGTAAGTGCAGATCCTCAAAGATGAGTCCTTCTACAACTGACTTTTACAGCAATGGCTAATATAAGATGAGATTACATTGGCAAGTTTTTCTGATGCAATTATGTTCAGTAGGAATATTAGAAACCACACCACCTGAAGTTTACATACAAAAACTAGAGTGTAGATGCTGCAACACCAAAAGAAGGATGCTTTGTCAAATTATCTGCATTGCCTCCAACACAAACTGGATCAGTAGCAAGTCCACCTTCTGCCAACATCCAGCAGAGCTCTGTTGGTGTAGCTGGTGCAGAAAACAGCTTTCTAGCAGCCTTCTAGCATAGAAAAGCTCAGTCTCTTAATTCATAAGAAGAAAATTAATGGACGTTCTCATAGAGAACAACATACTGATTAAATGGTTTCGCAATTTTCACATTTTACCTTTTTTGTCCACCTTCCTTACTTCCCCTTGAAAAGGGGGTGAAGTGGACTCTTTTTTTTTTCAAATAAATAAAAAACTGGAGAAGCAAACAAAAAAAAAAGTCGAGTTTCCTATTTGCATAACAAAAAAATTAATCAGGGAACAAGCAGAGAAATTAAGCCCCAAAAAGATCTTTGTGAAGTTGAAAATGTAAGAGAGATGGGATTTTCAAGTCAAAGTACTTCATAACAACAGAAAAGATTGCTTCAATCTATTTGTATTTAAATGACAAACACAGAAATCTGATATCAGATCCTTAAAATCAGCTTAGATGAACCAACATAAGCAAAAGCAGATTTATATATGTTGGATAATGGCTTAAAAATGCAATCTAAAATTTTTAAAAAGCAATTAAAAGGAAGCCATCTAATGCTCTCAAGAGCCACAGAGCAGTTTCAGGCTCTTTTTCTCATCTTCCAGAATAATCAATTCTTGCCCTCTTCAAGACTGGATTTTTACATAAAATCTCTCTCAATTGCTCTCTGTAAGAGGAAGATTTCACCACCAATAAACAGAAGTAGTTTATGGAAATGCCAAATGGGACACAGTGTCTGGTTCTTAGCTTTTGCACTGAAACTAAACATGGCTTAGATTTGTCACGTCATTTTGAAAATACAAAGCCATAAATAATGTTCCACAAATCTCTTTCAGATGTTTTAGTGAAGCTCATTCTCTGAACTCATATGCAATCAGATTAACTCCATGCTGTTTAAACACTACATGAACTTTATAGAGAACATGAGAAAGTACTATTTCTGTGTGTGGATTCAAATAGATAAATGATCAACATTCCTGAACTGAGTTTAATTCCCTTATTTCAAAGANGAAAAAAGAAAAAAAAGGAAAAATTACAGAGCAAAATTTTCAGACAGTATCTATTAAAATAGAAGTTAAACAACATATTTTCCTAACTGTTCAATGGAGGCAAACATAATTCTACTTCCATAATACTGAAATGCATTGAATGCTTAGTATTGGATAAAAAGCTCCAATGAAGTATAACACCACACAACTTAGGAGGAATTTTTGAAATGTCTGTATAAATATAAATAATTTTCTATTACCATGTCTTAAAGTGACCACCAAAAGTCACCTTGCTACAAAGAGCACTGCTTTCCAAATACCCCACAGGAAGTAGATGCTTGCAATAGACTGATAAAGAATAACTTCATGTAAGAACGACACTAGAGTTTTAATGCAGAAATTCACAACTGACAGAACCTAACTAATACCAATATAATCCTAAATAGAGCAGTATGGTTTTAGTCACAAAATATTTCACTCACTGCCCTACACTGTGCTGAAAATGGAAATTTTGAACCACTGCAGATCATTTCCATTTACATCCATGATTAGCTACCTGAGCTTTATTTTAAGACAGACTTAAGACAGTTCAATGACAAATGCTATTTTTATCATAACTTACCTGTAATTATATTAAATATCTGTAATTATATTAAATCATTCCAAACAACTTGATTCACACAGAAGCTGTTCACCTCCTACACCTTGTAGGAAAAAAAAGGCTGAAAGTTTTAAATATATAATTGGAACCTAGGCTATAAGAACCTAGAATTCTTCCACAGATAACATTTATCTTTTTTTTGCAATGACAATATTAACATTTTTTCTGAATAACTGAAATTGTAATACTAATATAACTTTATCCATTGCTTATTTCTACTTTAAACATTAATTAATAACACATGTAAAGATTATTCTTTTCCTACATACATTTATTCTTATTTTCAAAATTTTACATTTTTCTTCCCTACCTGTCCTGTTTTATAATGCCTTGCAAACTGGTTAACCACTCGATAGTCATTTGCAAAGTACTCCATCAGAATTGAGGGAACTTCAGCAAAATCAGTAGCACATCTGGTTCCTAGAGGTAGAATAATTGTACACATTAGCAACTGCTATTTTCACTAACAAATAGTTAACTCTTCCCAAAAGGTTTTGCAACTTTCAGTTTGGACTTTTGGTGAACTTTAATGTTCTTTCATTTATTAAGTCAATATTTTATTTCCATTATTGTACATACTGCCAAAAAAGCTTCATTATAATCCTACACATTTTACTATAAATCACAAAGTAAAACAAAATATTTGAACAGCTGGGTGAGGCACCTTATAAAGCTCTGGATCACACCCTTTTTAAACTAAACCAGACTGTAGCCAAACTGGCCCTACATGAAACACCAAATCTATTTAAGTGTCCTAAACCTAAATTAAACTACAATGTAAATAAAACTCTGCCTTAATCCCATTCACAGTTACAAGTTTTAGCTTCCATCTGTTTGCTGAGCTTACTTATGCTTTATATTAACCACACTTTATGATACAGAGTCATTCATTCAATGAACACTCTTGCAGATTGAAGACATGTTCCATGTAAGTGCCATGAGGTAATACCTCAGCTGTTACTATTTTCAAAAAGCACTTTCCCAAAAACCTTATTTACTCTAATCTTTATCAGCAGCTTACCCAATGGAAGTTATGAAAAAGCGTAACACATTGCCAAATCAAAGCTGAATTTCTAATTTCTATATTAAAGTTAACAATGGAAAAGTTGTTGCTTTCATACTGGACTCACTGGGTCATCACCTCTATCCCTGTCTGCCAGAGACAATGCCAACATCCAGAATCAGTCTTAAATCCCAGTCTGCTTTTACTTTTATTTGAAGACTGGTTTTTAAAATCACTCCTTTGACCTCTACAAACCTTTCTCTAATTTTTAATCTTAACTTATAATCTGTTTACACTCAGTGATTCAGACTGATACTGCTCTTTAATATAAATAGCATTTATCACACTGGTTTTTACCTAATAAATTGAGAGAAATTATATTCTCTCTGAGCCATTGTTATCCAAAGGCAAGATAAAGTCTAAGAAACTATCCATTCTAGTTCTCTGTACCTGCTGCAGTTTGAATTCACCTTCAGACTAGATACACAAAACGAACGTGCCCAAACACTGTATGAGGTTTCACCAGTACCTTTACCATTCTAATACTTACTGCTGTTAGATACAACTCTGATGTAATTTCAAATCACACTGGACCTTTTCACAGACACATTAGCTATATGCACTTCTGCATTGACACATAAAACTGTGTATCTGTTTGTCCACCACTGCTGAAAAACCCATTTGGTAGCAAAAATTCTCCTTATATTCTGAAAATGCATGATCTGCACTGTGTAGTTCTGAATTAAAGAAAAGTAAGGCAAGAGAGAGCAGGAAAGATGCCAAATTACTCAGCTCATCTCAACTAGAATGTCAGATTTTTTTGTGTTCACAATAGCCTGTAGTCATCTTGTTTCCATACTTTACCACCCTTGTGTTCCATGAGAGCAGACAGCCCCTAACAGATATCCCTGGGACAAGCTCTTCGATTTTTACACATTCCAAATCCATTAAAAAAGGATTCTCTGCAGAAACAACACCACTGACCTTCAACCTCCAATGCTGCTTTTGCAATGCTAGATCTGGAGTGAAATCCTCTGGGATGCAGGACTGCCTGGAGCTAAGGCAACACAGAAACCATACACAGGGACTCCTGGAAAACCTGAGCCTCAAAATTAGCCACTTCCTGCCCCTTCAAGAGTTTGACATGCAGAAACACATGATTCAGCACAAGAGGGGAACTCACACCAAAGCGGCTATTTTGGGCATATAAGTATTTCTGTTCCTGTGTGGAAGGAGTGGAGGAGAGCCCTTATCTGTCCCAAAGACTATACAGAGCTTGTACTGAAGGAATTATGCAGTGTTCATCTGTTTTAACAATGTCCAGTAATGACCTACTTATAAAATAGTTCAGTCAAGTTTAATTTTAAATGGACAACTTAAAAAAAGAGTATTTTGCTACAAAATAGCAAAGGGTACAAAGTAGCAAAATAGCAATGGGTGCAAAGGTATCTATTGATAAAACATTAACTTAACATTAACACCCCTTTGTATCATTAGCATAAAAATGGTAAAACATATTAAAAAATAATTGTTCAGACAAGGGATTCACAATCTCACCTGTTTTGTAGTTTGTGTTTTTTTTTTTTTTTAATAAGCCAATGTCTACTGCACTTGAGAGTTCCAGCACACTATTATAGAAAAGAATACACCAAGATGTCCACAGGTAAAAAAAAAGTAGCATGCCAAGCAGCATTAGCCAGCATGGGTCTTTGACCTGTTTGCCACAACTGCAGAAGGTTATAGAAGCCAGAGACCTGCCAGCCAATATCCTCCCTACTCTTTGCAAGACCTAATTCACTAATTTTCCTTCATTCATTTTCCTAAGTAATTTCCAACCCAGGATTCAATGTGGTTTTACAGTAGGTACAACCTATTTCCCAACATCCAACTATTCCAATGATTATAAACTCCACATAGTTTATAAGACAAACTTGAAAGAGTGGATACCACCAACAGAATAAAGATCAACAGGTACATAAAGAAGAGATACAAATACCTAATTCTTATTAGAAAAAGAATATTCAAGTATTGTTTGGTTGAGTTTTACATAATATCTGCGGATCTGATACTGTATTGTTAAATCATCAAGGGTATAGAACTATTAACGTGACAACCATTTTTGGTTCATACTATTTTTATTCTTTTGTTTTGTTCTTTTTTTTAATTGTTTTTAATGTACTTCTTTCTTCTGGAAATTAAACATATGACTAAAACAAAAAAATCACTATTATAACTTTCTTACCAGTGACATGTTGGTACCGAGTTCTTCCCAGCATAGAATGCATAGCATGTCCCATTTCATGGAAGAGATTCTCCATCATGCCAGGACTTAGTAGCGTTGGTGCACCCCTTGCTGAATTGGGAAGGCTCAGCATAAGAACAACTACAGGTAGCTGGTACTCTCCATTTTCCTTTAGCCTGCCTCCTCGAACTGTAAAGTGACAGTCCTTTTCAAGGTAAAAGCAAACATGGACAGCCAATGTCATTATATCAATGATACTAAAACAATGATTAAATTAAACTAAACTGTTAAATCAAATCTGAACATATACTCAGTTACACGAGTAGAATGCAGTGCTGCTATTGAACAACATTGTTTCTCCATCCTTACTATATACTTCAAATTCATAAAGAAATTACTTTATTCCATAAAGGAAAGACTGTGTTGCTTGTAGAAAATAAAATTATTTATGTTTTAGAATTATCAAAACCATTCAAACTTTCTAACAGGTATCACTAGTGACAAGAAATTTACTGATATGTCAAATCCATAATGTACAGATTAAATTCTCTCCTCAGCCTTCAGCAGCAACTTCTTTATAAAATAATACTACACAGCACTACTAGTATATTGTGAAATACTAGCAAAACAGAGTTACATATTAATCTAATGTAGATTTAAAATTTGTCCACTCATCACCTCACTAAAGGTGGTAATATGCAGATGCTTCTACTGAGTGAAGTGTCTGCTGTACTGCATCCTATTGCAAATATAGTGGCACTAGGTAGTGACTGAGCCACAACAGTTAGAACCATCTACAGTTTTAAAGAGAATTTAGAATAAAAATTAGTTGAGTGTAAAGATTAGAAAGTATAAATGTCAGATTGTTTCTACTTGTAAACAGTAGGCCAGAAAACAAGTGTTTAAATATCTACCATTTCTCTAAACAGAGTTCTCTAAACACTTCATAACACCTGTTATTCTGTACCACAAAGAGTCTGAGTTCAGCCTATTGGGTGTTTTTCTAAATGAAAGCTTGCTCTAAAAAATATTTTATCTAAACCCACACATGAAGTTACAGACATTCCCTGTTTAAATTTATTTTAAAATGAGGCAAGTTTTACTAAATTTATATTGAATGCAAATAGCACTAATGCTACAGTCATTACTTATATAAAACCCAAGCTGAAGTCAGATCATAAACGTTACCTGATGTGGTTTATCAGGTCGCTGGAAGAAGTCACAATAGATGTACCCTAGCAAATCTTCAGTTTCGTGAACAACTGCCTGAAGAAAAAAAAGAGTATCATTTCCATAGTGAAAGCACTGATAAAATGCAAATTGAAAACATAATATTCAAATTCCAAGACTTATAATGAAGAAATAACAAACACACTGGGAATAATTAATATAAAATCTGTTCTTAATTTTAATTGAAAATAAATACATGGACAAAATTCACATCTTGTATCTCAAACTACAGACATTTCTGCATTTCACTCAAAACTAGCTAGTCACAGATTAGTATTAAAAGTACTTTCTGTGTTAAAGAAGCCCACAAATTACAAACAGAAGCTAATTTACCATGGAAATAAAGATAGAAAGAGTAAGGAGTAATTATAAATTGACCCACAGTACATAAAGAACAGCATCTCTTGCTGGAGGCTGAGGATAGAAGAGCAGTGGAGAAGATCTGGCAATGAATAAATGTAGGAAGACAACAGAGGAACTTGGGAACCTGCTGAGTAAGTTACTGCCCAAGTTTTGATTTCCACCCTCCCCTAAAAAGAGGGCAGAAAAATTAAAGTAAAAACCAATCTCAAAGTAAAGATGACTTAAAGAGTAAAAAAAATGAGGCAAAGACACATGATAGCTAGGACACACACCTCCAGCATTCTAGTCATCTATGGTCATCTACAAATTGAAACTAAAACTAACAGGGCCCATTCAGAAAGGTGTAACAAATAATCTCCAAACAGAAACTGCTTTTGATTCAGGTATCCTTGACACAGAGCTATTATTAAGGACGTAAAATAAAAGGCACATCCAAAAGGCACTTAACGAGATGATAAAGCTCTTGAGGTCTAACTTTAACTAAAATGAGACAACTAGCTTGTGTTTTTGATAGGTATCCAAGTTATTTTCGTTTAAAGTTTGATTCATAGCTCACAGGAACACACTATCTTGTTTATCTTCCCTTTGGTTTCACATGCTGGGAACAAGAATACATACCAACTTTCGAACATCTTCAGACCAAATCTCTCCTCTCTTTGTCTGTTCAGCATAGAGAGAGATCCCTAGGAGCTGACTGAACAAAGAGTTCAAACCTTCCATGCATGCCCCAAGAGAGAAAAATGGACAGTACAAGCCAGGATCAATGTTGTACCTAAGGGAATACAAGAATCCCAAACCAGTCAGTCAGCAGAGCTACATAAACTACAGTACTCACCTCCAAGCCACAGAATGTCACAAAATACACCAGCTCAGCCCAAAGGTCCTCAGTGAGCACTTTTGGCTTTATTTTTCAAATAGTGAAACCAAGTTACAGGCACAATGCTTTGCAGTACCTCAATTTTTCTTATATTCAAATCTGGATACAAAATTCAACAGATGTTGACTATGATTTTCAGAAATGTGGTGAACATGTAGCCCAAACAGACCATGGCAACGTGATGGGTGGCCAAGCAGTGGCTTTTAATAATCCAGGGGCTACTGGCACTCAAGTGCCTTTCCCATGCCAAGGCTGCATCGTGTGACTGATCAGAAGAAACAAGCTGGCTTTGGCTGTGGTGTAAGCCAAATCCCCAGCTAGGGCAGGAAACCAACTGGTAAGCACTGCTGACTCTGCAGTCTTGCCTTTCACTGCAGCAACAGAAACACCAAGTAGACACAATCACCTCCCACACAAAAATCACACCTCAAGCTCTGGGGACTCTCTTGAACCATGTAGAAAATATCTTACAGCTGCAAGCCACCTGGAAATTTCAGTATGCGACATGGATTTCAAACATGGCCAACACAGCTTCCTGAGCCTAACTTCAATCAACTATGTTCAAGATGCTGTAGTACAGAAGACATCATACATCTGCATGCATGCACATAAACAGAATGAACAAAAAATTCAAAAAGTAGTTCAGAGATGTATGCAGTCTGTAGAAGAGTTTACACTCCCTGAGACTCTGACCCTAAAAAGTAAACACACTACAAGTGTATCAAGCAAATAAATGCTTTGCAAAATTACACCTTTCAGAAGCTGATTAGTGCCACACAACTCTTTTGAGACAACAGTAAAATCAGAACTGGAATCTGCTTGTAGTTGTGTGTGCACCCCAAATGGCAAAAAATACTCTTGCCTCATTTCACATACAAAGCCCAAGTGTTATTTTATACCATTTTCTAGGGTCTGAGAGTAAAGACTGTTTAACTCTAGACAATCACTGAAATTTAAACATGCATCAGCTAGACTACAGTAGCTGGATACCAATGATGAGAACCATGCTGTTTTAAGGCCTGGGATCAAAAGGCTTAGTTACAGACCAGGTGTGAAAGAACCAGCTAGTCCCTACACACACACCTACCCTTCCTTCCTTCCCACTCCCACAGAGAAGATCTGAAAAAGAAGCCCACTGGGGATACTTCATTTGCCAAAGTGCTGATTACAACTGCAGCTCCAATTCACTGATGGGCATCACTGAGCTGTGAGGCACAGCAGGGTGGGGTTACTCCTCTAAGCCATGATATGGTCAGGTACAAGATTTTGCTTATTTTCACACTACAAATGCAAGAAGCTAAAGTCAGTGTATTCCATTCTATTTTAAACTATATTTTAAACTATTTTAAACTATACTAGAACATAGAAAATAAAGCAGATTTTGCCTCTACCACACTGACACACTTTTTCAAGAACTTCACACTTAAATTCACACACTGCACGTTTCCATGTGCTCATTTTCCTTCTTACTCAAAAAGTCATTACACCCAAGGAAATAAGCATGATATAAATCACTGTAGATCAAGTTAGATAAAAAGACTGAAAGCAAGTCTCTAAAAGAAAGCAGAAGAGATGAGGTAATTTTCATATAAGCCACAGAAATTCAGAGTACAAAGGACTCTGATTGACCCACAGAGCTCCCCCTTCCACCCCGACATACAGAATTAAAGGGTGTGTGTTGAATATCCTAAGAATTTTTAACTCAGTAATTCCTAAGAATTGCAATACTTTCAACAGTGGCCATTTTTGGAAAGCTTTAGCAGGTAAATCTCAGATATCTCCACACCTTTATAAAATCGTCCAGTGATTGTGTTCTGGCCAGACTGTTACCATGAAAACTGAAACACACCACCAAGTGCTTCAGACCTCCTGATTCTGCTCTGAAGCTCTCCCTGCATACAGACTACAAGACCTGTAAAAACAACCCTTCTTTCGTAGCAAACCACAACAACCTCCACAATAGTTTAGAACTGGTTTTCATTATATCACTTTAAAATCTTGTACTATCATCCCACATGCCACTATGAATAGTAAGCTGAGTTTTCCATTTGTAATTCAAAGAATTGCTTCTTTAACTAATATCTGGCTACAAAAGAACTGTCTCAATACACACCAAAGACACACTCAAGTGGCTTCACTGCACAAGGGCTCTTTGCAGGGCTTTTTTGCTGAGTGCATTTCAATTAGTCCTGCCAAATCTATGCTAATTTGCAAAGCCTGCACATCCTCCTCCCCCGCAGACATCGAGTATCATCCAGGATTTCTGTGCTATTTCCTCCCTGCCCCGTGGGGCGTACAAGGTATTTCAAGAAAGAAACATATGATACAGTACTACAAACACACACTTCAGTAAATCAAAATTTAACACTACCAACAGCTCACATTCATAACAAAACATCAGATTTTCACAGCTGCAGGAAATTAAAACATGTTACTCCCAACAGTGAGTTCAGCTGCAGGATAAGAGAACATGAAAATTATAAGAAATTAAAGACCAGCACCTTGAAAACACTTCATGAAATTAGATAACTTTTACACAAGAAATAAGAAAAATCAAAAGATGTGTAGAGACTGCTCAAAATTTTCTAAAGAGCAGAATTTTTTTTTGATGGACCAGCTAACCCTGGAAACCATTTCCAAGTACATGAAAGACAAGAAAGTCACCAGAAGCAGCCAGTACAGATTCAGCAAAAGCAAGTCATGCTTAAACAACTTGATAACCTAGTATGATGAAATAACTGGCCTGGCAGAAAAGATGAGAGCAGTGCACATCACCTCCTTGGACTTCAGTGAGCCCCCTTTGACACTGTCTCCCATAAGACACTCACAGAGAAGCTGTCAACGTATGGGCTGGATGAGCAGACAGAAAACTGGCTGAATGGCAGGGCCCAGAGAGTGATCAGTGCCACAATGGCTGCTTGGAGGCCAAGGACCAGCAGTGTGCTCCACAGGTCAGTACTGAGTCCAGTCCCATCCTGCCCAGTCACTGGCAGATAACACCAAACTGTCATCCAAACTGGGAGGAGTGGCTGATATGTCAGAGGGTCTTGTTTCCATCCACTGGGACATTTACAGGCTTACAGGATAAATGAGCTGACAGGAACTTCAAGAAGTTCAAAAAGTTCTCCAATGCATCTGGGGAGAAAAACCCCAGGCACCAGTATGTGCTGGGGGACACCCAGACCCAGCAAGAAAGGAGTTTTGCAGACAGGGACCTGGGGGTCCTGGTAAACACCAAGTTAAAGCCAGCGAGGGACCCTTGCCACAAAGAAGGTGACCGGCACCCTGGGTGCATTAGGAAGAGCACGGCCAGCAGGCTGGGGGAGGTGACCCTTCCACTCTGCTCAGCACCATGTCCAGTGTTGAAGTGCTGTGCCCAGTGCTCAGCTCATCAGGAAAAAAGACACGGCCACACTGTTTTGCCTGGGAAAGAGAAGGCTCAGAGGGATCTTAATAAGGAGTATAAATTCCTGAAGGGAGGCTGCAAAGAGGACAGAGACAGGCTCTTTTCAGTGCTGCCCAGTGACAGGACCGGAGGCAAGGGGCACAGAATGGAACATGAGATGTTGCATCTTAACATCAGCAAACATTTTTTTCCCAGTGAGGATTAACAAGCAGTGGCAAAGGTTATCCTTAGAGGCCACAAAGTCTTGCAGCTTGGAGATACTGAAAAGCTGCCTGGACATGATCGTGGACACTCAGCTCTAGGAGACCCTGCTTTAGCAGAGGGCTGGACCAGATGACCTCCAGAGACCTCCAACTCCAACTATTTTGTGAAGATGCCATATGGAACTTAGGACTAAAAGCACACAGCCGCAGCACGAGATAGATTCCAGCTTTATCAGAGGAAGACAATGTTTCATACTAATCGCAAAGGATTACCACATTCAGCTGAAATACTGGATAAAGGTGTTTGCTGGAGGGGTGGAAAAAAACAACCTCTGAAATGAAGTTTAATTTCATTTCAGTCAAATACACAGATATGTACTAGCAGGACAAAGCAATGATACTTCTTCATGGATAGAACAGCTGACACTAATATATTGCAGGGAGAAGATCAGTGCCTACTTCTCATTCTCAGCATTCCTTGAACATGCACAATGTCCCCAGGACCCCATCCCAGAATGAAAAGTATGGGAAGAAGGCTTTCTGATAAATACTTTGTAATATACTGTCACTTTCCAAAGTGGGGAGAGGGGGTGTAGTGGTGGCAGGAAGTGAGTCTGTAATCGTTTTGTCCTTTGAAAAAAGCATGATACTTATCCACCCCCCTCTGAAAAACAGCAGTACCAGACTATAATGCCTTAAGGCAGACTCCCCAGAGGAACTAGCCCCCTACTCTGGCTAATGTTTGAAGATGTCACAATCTTGACATTTTGAGTACAATGAGGTCCTGACTAAACAACCACTTTAATAGAAACTACACAAAGTTAATGTCAGTCCCTTCTAGGAGAACATTGCCAGAATCAAACCTCTCCCACATTTAATGAAAAATGTGTGTTAATGTTCTTCTTGCCAATGGAAAATGGAAAAAAGTTTTGAAAAACAACATTTTTTTATACAGAATGCCAAAACAAAAATGTTTCTACTTCTGATCTCAATTGTCCATTTCTGCCTTGCCTATTACATCAGTGTGCAAAAAAGAAAATCAAAGCTGAAGATATTGAAAAACCCTCAAATACCACTAGTCTCTTATGCCACAGACTCAATATTAACTTACTTCTCGACACACCTGGCAGCAGTCAGCAGAGATTATTATACCTTGAGTTATCTGGCATCCACTGTTTGCTAGCCAATGCAATGTCCTAGGAGTTACGCAGAAAGGGGTTAAAACCCATAATATAGTGCAATTATCACAATCAAATTATAATAACCAATAATACTTCAAAATGAGTACTGGGTAGTGAAAAAAAAAGCTATTCCTCCAAAAAGTGCGTAATACATCTTCAAAAATCTTTGTCTAAATACCAGTCTATACCCCTAAGCAGTAATCATTCCAGACACCAAAACACAGATTCAATTCCCAAGTTTTGAATTTGGTCGTACCTCATACACTAACTCTGTTTTCACAAATTAAGTGCAACCAACTCTAAGTGAAGAAAACCTAACCCCAAACTTGCACTGATTCCAGAAAAACTTTCTCTTTGGTCTTACTTAGGAACAGCAATAAGCCAAAACCTCAGCTATCTGAAACTGATGTTCTATAACCAAAACCTCAGTTCCTGGAATTATTACTAATAGATGATCTTGCCTTTCAGTGGCAAGAGCAAGCATATGCCTGACTCTTTTCTGAGCCCCCACCTTCAAGATTTAATGCTACTCACTGAAAAATAAAAGGTGTAACACTAGGTAAGATTAGAGGACAATGGGGAAAAGGTAAGAAATTGAAAGATATGAACCTTCCCCAAAAATAAAAATACTCAATGAACAGAACAGGAAATGCTGCAATCTCTACTAGATCTCTAAAACTTAAATCTGACATGTGGGTGTGGGTAGAAAAGTATTTGGAAGAGTTTACAAAGTAGATGCTCCCTTGTTGAAGATTCTTGGTTGATTTCAGACACTCAAATGGTAGCAGTCATTAGCAACTTCATTGTTTCCAGATGACAAGAAAAAAATAAGCATCTGTTAGCTAGCAAATGATTACCCAATCTCAGTTACTGACAGCTTCATCATGTTAGTGGGACTGCAAGAACACATTTCCCAGGAACAGTATTTTGGCATTCAAATTCATACCAATCTAAAAACATGGTAGCTCAACTTTCGGCAGCAATGGGGACTGTAATTGTGACAGCAATCCAAACTTCTCTTCCCTCAGTCCTTTCAAAGAAAATTCTCATGCTGTTAAAGGGTCTCAGGTTGTATCTTCAAAACACACTCTGACCTGGGCCAGATTTTGTAAAAGACCACATAAAACTTTAAGATGAAGACTTCTCTCAATACACTCCTTTAGCATTCTAAATTGCCCAGTAACAAAGACAGAACTTGTTTGTGTAGGATGTAGAGCCTTTTTGAGGGCTGATCCAAGACTGTAAAATTAATTTCTCCTGAAGCTAAAGGGAAAACTCGAAGTTCCCCATCTTCTATCCCAGGTGTATGGTGCTTCTTTGATCCCTTTTTTTCAAACGTGAAACCAAGTGAATTCGTAAGTGCAGACTAAAGCCTCTCAACAAAACCCTACCAAAATCAAGGCATTCCTGCCTTGGCAAGGGGTTGGACTATATTATCTCCAGAGGTCTCTTTCAACCCTAACAATTTTGTGATTCTGGGATTCCACTGCACATTACTTTTCAACTGACAGAAAGAAAGTACAACTTCAGTCAATGAATTAGCTGATACTGACTGACTCCACATAAAAAGGAGCAGAATTTCCAAAGTGCTTTAGCTTAGCCTGCCCTTGAAATGCTCACTAGCCAGAGCAAAGCTATCTTCATAATCTACACGTTAAAAAATGTTGATGACCCTACTGTGCATACAATTATTTTTATTATACTACATGTTAAAACAGCAATCATTCTAAGAATCACTTTATGCACAATTTTCAAGCTGTTATCAATTGTGAGCTTGAATACTTGTACAGCTTTGTGGCTTCTATTTAAAACAAATAGTTTTGAAATAAAATTAAAAAATAAAACTGCAAGAAGCAGCTGATTTATTATGAGCACACTCATAATAAAATGTGGAGGCAAGCAGCCTCTACATTTATTCAAACAAGTTACGAGTTTATGTCTAACAGGAAGTGCACTCAAGTATTTCTGGGAAAAGAAATCAGAAAGGAAATTATCATGACCCACACTGAACTGCAGTAACAGGCACTCTGCTACCAGTAAGGGTTCTGCTAAGGGTTACTGCTACTAGGAAGAAAGGTTAATGTTCTGGAGACAGACACCATTTAGTGACAATAGCTACTGCAAAGGAGAGCTGGAAGACAGGTTTTCTTGTATGCTGTAATTTGCAGCCCCAGAAGAGCAGACAGACTCTTCTGCACATGGCAGAGTAAGATCACCAGAAAAACATTTTACTGCTGTCTCCAAAGCTGGCAAACACATGGAAACGTGGTTACAGAATTTCCTAAGAAAGAAAAAGGATTCAGGGCAGCTAAGCAAGCCAGGGGAAGGATCAAACACCCTGTCTGGATATCCTTTTGCTTAAAATGTGAGTTCTGGGCCTTAGGATGCCCGTGTCACCAGAGAAGGGCAGACACAAATATTATGACACTTTCAAGCTTAGTAAGTTAGAGGTAACTAGCACAAGTCTAGAGCTCAGCTATGAGCTCTTGCTTCTTGCTGGAACTTAGGCTTCCCTGACTGGACTGCATGTTGTATAGTTGAATACCAAAAGGATGAAGAGCACAGTATCTTCTATGGGAATATGTCTTTGAAAATGCAGGCAAAAGAGACGGATGTCAGATGGTGTGAACTTCGCAGAGAACTATATACTCCAGTCAAAAAGATTTCTTACCATGTAACATTTCCTCTAGTGTATCCTGGGTAAAAAAAACTCAGGTATGGATTGATTTTTGATATTTGCATTTTGCACTGCTACAAAAAGATTTTCCCAACTACTCTCAAACTTGAGCACATAAATTTTCTTAAGCCATTATGTGAAACTTAAAGGATCTGAATGTAATTCTGGAAGAACAGGAAAAGGAAATATCAAACCTTCTATCCGTTACACACCCATCAGAAAACACAATGATTAAGCTAAAAGAAGACTTCCTGAAATCAAGGATTTTGTACATGCCTAGATATTAATAATTTCTTTTTAAAAGGTTGCTTTTAGTTTTGATGTAGGAAATATAACATTTATGTAAAAAAAAGTGGACACTAACACACATTCACCCTGCACAAATCAGTAACAGCATCAACAAATATATACATGAACTCCTCTACAGTGCAAAAGAATATTTTCCTCTGTGCCAAACTTTCAGTTAAGCTGCTTTGACTTAAGAAAGATAAAAATCAAGACTCAAAGACGTCCCTTTTATTGTAATAATGAACCTTAAATTAATTGTTTCTCCTGTAAAATTGCATAACTCTCATGCTTACATGTTGAAAACTGTAAAAGACTGAGGCACAAACTTGAATAATAGGTATGCTCTGTATTCATTTTGCATATTTCAGTACCTTAATTCACTCTGAACATCTGATTTCAAATGCCAAAGCATTTGTATTTATAACAAAGCTCAGGAAAGAATGAAAATTTTCTCATATACTCAGAATGTGAGCTAAGTAACTTTAGGAAGAGAAATCTCAGTAGCCTCCTAACAAAAGTAGAAGTATCAAAGAAAGCTGTAGTTTCTTTAATGTAAATTCCTACTTCTTATTAAAGGATAAACTACATTTAAGAAATCCAGACACTTTACTTTCACAGTTTGCAGCCCAGTAGTATTTTTAAGAGAAGCAAAGTAGCCAAACCAATTAAAAAAACAATTATAAAAAGAAGTTAACTGACACAATGAGGTTTGGTTATTCTTCAAGAACAGCAGGCTTCAAACAAAAAGGCTGTGCCCCTGTGAGAAACAAAGATGTAGTATGTGATTATAAATAATTATTTCTAAGCTTGTATGACTTCATTGAGTCTAAATAAAATGCAGACTCTTAAAATCACTTTCATTTAAGCTGTGTCTATGGAATGAGGCTAAGACTATTTTGTGCAACATGACTTTCATCTATTCTATTAAGAATGCTTTTTATAAAATTGAACATTAGGGATATTTGAATCAGGATCACTGTTCTTCAGAACACAAGCATTCAGACTCAACAATTGCAAGTTAGCTGCCAGGCAAAAATTCTTATCAGTGGCTATTATATGTAGTCTCTGATATATCCTGACCTCTCTCGGGGTTTTGTGAGAAAAATTATTATCCTGTTGACATCCACAAAAATATAGACAACGAAGTTAACTATCTCTTAATAAAACAGATCCTGTCAAAACTTTCAAAGAAACTTGAAAAGATCTTGTTAGTGAAGATAAAAGTGAGATGAACCCCTCAGGTCAACTTGAAGAGATCAAGACAAGGAAAATCCCTTCCAATTTTCATTACATGCCAGACTATGAAACTTAATTCTTTACCTAAAGGGAGACTCTGAACTCTGATTTACAGAAGACTCTGCATTTCTTAAAAATAATAATGATAATAATAATAATAGAATGCCTTTGTACTCTCATCAACCATAAAGTAGCACCTGTGTTTCACATTCATTTTTTTCTTTCTATTAATTGTACTTCCTAGAATATTTTGGAGGAGGTCAAGGGGTACTTTAGAATATTGGTATCAACACTGCACGTAACTTTCAAATCAACAATTTCTTTGTTCTTCCACAATGTTTTGAATAAAGAAATAATTCTTGAAAGTTGAATTCTGCTTTACCATGCTTTTCAATAAAGCATTTAGCCATGCTTTTCAATAACTTCCAGGTTTTCCTCCAAAAGCCTAATCCACCAGCTTTAGTGACTGGTGAGTTACAGTGGACTTTCTCTACCTACGTTAGTTGATTTAACAGAAGGATGCCTTACCTTTCTTACAAATAGTTTGTTACAGAAAATTCTCCTTCTCTCTGAGCATTTTGGTTGAAAGATTTCCTAGCTATATTTTGCATTACATTTCCACTTCAGCTTTCAAATTGAATAGAGTGACAGTTTTCTCACATGTTCTGCAAAGGGTCTGGGCTATACTTCCACATGGCATTCCCAAGAGAGAACAGTCTTTCATAAAACTAAAAATAATTTTACAAAAAGCAGCCATAAACAAGTTTCTTTACTAGTAACTTGCAAACCTCAATATTAATTGCAGCTTTTAGGAACTTGTGAAACATCCAGCCACATTTTCATACCTTGGTACCCCTCTGAAAAAACCCAGAAGTGGTGACCACCCTCCCCTGAAGCCACCAAACTATGTACAGTCCCAACAAGAAAGGAGACGATTTATTCCTAATTTCTGCTAAGATGGCAGCCCAAGATCCAAAATGCTTGCAGCTGTCATGGTGGCTTCTCTTTCGTAGACATCAGGAAACAAACTTATTTTTGCATTGATCTGTCATCCTCAAGGCTGGTCTTATTTCCTTCTGCAGTCCCAAAGAAAGGGACTAGCACAGAGTCAGTACTCTGCAAGCACATCACAGCTTCAAGTAGAATAAAATCTGGGACATTCTGGCAAAAATCCTAACAGTGAATTATAGCCAGTGAAGTCAACCCAACCTGGCAAGAACCAGCGGTTAAGGAAACAGAAGTCAATACCAAGTACACAAAGCTCACTGTTGATGCTCTCAAGAACAGTTCTGCACCTTTGTCAGAAGTGACTAAGCACAGCCAATCCTACCTTCAAGGCAAATGGCTGACCTCAAAAAGTCTCTCACAGCATTTTGTGGTGATTTTCTGTTGTGTTTTTTTTCTCTGACCTGGAAGAAGTCAGCAGGACTACCACATCTTTGCAAGATCAGGGCCTTGAGAATTACAGCTGCATTTACTGAGAAGTAATGCAATTTAATTAATACTTGGATACTTGTCTGCACTAAAATGCAACATTATTATTTTTATAATATATATATTAGACATCTTCTTACTTGTTAGATGCTGAAGCATGTTCTAGCATTCACTGGTTTATTACCCTTAGCCTGCCAAAATTCTTGAGATTCTCCTAATTACTCTATCTTCTTTTAAGACACTACTACCATGAATTTCAGACTTTTGTCTCCTGTTTCTCTTAAAAGTACATTTATACTGACATATATTTTCCCTGCCTCTTAAACTATAGCTACAAAAACATTACACTGTCTTAAGTGTAGCTTTAAAGCCAGAGAGGCTACTTAACATAGTCTGGGGGAAAAAAAAAAAGATCCTGTTCCCATCAACAGGAGGCTTACACTTTTGAAGCAGGATCAAGTTTCCAGGGAAAAGACTCGGTGAAAGCTGACAAAAACAAAATTGCTGTGGTTGGGTTTAGACAGAACAACCGCAACGCCGTGGCTTGAGTCTGGGGCGCCTCCTGCTGTTCAAGGGACGGAACAGCAGCTACGGTCGGTAACGCCGCGAAAGAAGTGACAAAAACCGACCCGATGCAACAGCAAGTAGCATCAGAACTCTACAGCCCAAACGCATGAGCGTATCCTGCATCCTTCAGAAGTAAACATCTACCTCTTAAAACTAGTTATTAGAAATCTGGTGAAGGATTTGTTTCCTTAATCCTGCTACAGTAAAGACTAAATGTATATTTAGAAGATAAAATACATAAATACATTTAAAAATACACAACATGCTGCAAATATAAAATAGACACATTAAAAATATGTCAAGAGTTTCAGTGTCATTTGAGATGTAGCTGGTCAAAATCTGGAGGACTAAAAAGGAATGGCTGAGTAGGCCAAACTAAGAAGTAAACATTTTCCAGCAGACACACCATCTCATCAAATATTTCTTGCACCCCCTAGTGCTGAGTTAGGTAATCAAGAACTGAATCCCCACAGTCACTCTTTCTTTATACCTACATCTGTAAAGATAGTCTGTATACTATGTATCTAACAATACGTTCTTATGCCTCTGATGTACCTAGGAAACTATGGGTCTGTACTTCAACTGGAGCCACGGTGACAACAGTAGTCCAAAAGGAATACCCAAAAGCATACATTTGCTTCCAACAACACAAATGTTTTTACTTTTTTTTTCCACAACATAAAATGTTGTGCTTTCAACACTAATGTTTTACTAAGCAGAAGAGAAATTCCTAATACAAAAACTCACCATGCAAACTACTACTGAGTCCCAAAACATGAGAGAGACAAATACATAAACCACGCTCCGTGCACAGCACTACTACAAATACAACCATGACATTTCTGTTAAAGACCTAAAGCTAAAAGTAAATTTCTTCCAAAACAAAGAAAGCCTTGGAGAACAAAAAAAATATAATAGACTAAACAAAGAATAGGAGAAATGCATGATAATTAAGTGCATCTTGTTTGAAAACATATTTTGTGATTCCAAGATGAAAAAATGCAAAATAAAATAGGATAGAAGTAAAAATAAATTATTGAGCCTATAAATAAAAAAAAAAGAAAATAATTTTTTAAAAAAAGGATTCTACCATTTCCCATGAAACCCACCAAGAAAAACATCACTTTTCCTTAGATGAATCATTTAATACTATGAGATAATTGGCTCAGTTAGGAAGAGAGTAACAACAAATAGCCAAAGGTCAAACTCCAGCCAAGCATGAAGGTTTGTGTGACAGAAGCAGTTATCTTCCAGTTACAAAAGTGCTGAACTGAACATACCATAGCATGCACAGAGCATTCAAGAAGGGATGTGGTCAAACAAGGTAAGTACAAATAAGAAGAAGGATAGGAGATTCCCATTTGGTAACAGGGCCTTTAGGGCACAGAGACATGACAAGGTATATTCCCATCCTCTGGCTGTTGTATGAATACTCTGACTCCTGCCTAGTTTCACTCATAGAGCACAGTCCTTGTCACTATACAGGGGAGAAGTGAGTTTTACTTTGCAGAGCTGATTATCCAGTGTCCAGTACCCTGTTAACCACCCACAATACGAGCAGAATAAATGTAAAGCCTTGTTCAGGCAGTTAGATCAAACACTTTTTCCAAAGACGGGCAACTATCCAGAAAACAGGACTATGAAAGAACTACACTCTTGTGTTAAAGCAAAGCAGCTCTGCACACAATGGAAAGGAAAATTACTTTTTTTTCCCCTGTCTTGTAGATGCTTGTATATCTGCCAGAAACAAATAGTCCTACCCAAGCTGGAGGGAGAAAAACATTGGGCCCCAATCCTGGATTGTAATCAGGGAGGCCCTACACAGACTCAGGAGACTCTTCACACTCATCCAACTTCCAAATTTGGTGCCTGAATACAAAAAAATAGCAAAGATACACTGCCAATGTCTAGGTCTGTTTTACCTGCAGCTCTCTCTTCACAAAGACACCATGCAATTCTTAAAGTAACTTAATTGGGTCTCTTACAAAGCCCCCCAAGGAAAGGAAATATTTTTCTTTCTAATGCCAAAAAGAGCAGAACAATCTACTTGTGATCATCAGCAACTCAATCATGAGATGGTTAGCTACATGAGGAGATCTAAGAAGGACAGTAAGACCAGTAAGACTAAGGACAATCAGCATCAGAAGACACTCTTCCCAGGAGAAGTAACAAACACAGTGCCTTCTACACCTAATGCTCTAACCCTTATGGCACACACCAATTCTGAAAACAACCAGGCCAGCTGCTGGCAATCCTTTCATGCCATGTCTATACTACCACAGCTTTCTGATCCAGAGTAAACTACTACTTTAATCAGATACATCCAATCTGTGTTTGTTTAAAAACCAAAAAACTGTAAATCTGCAGTGAAGGAAGAATTTTTTTCTAAACCCCCTTATGAGAGCAGCACGTCTTTCAATTATCTTTTCCAACAGAAACCTCAAAGGTCACTGCTGCTGATCTAATAAAGGCAACATGCAGGGCTTATATCTTTCAGAGCTGACATCTCATAATGTGCAAAGGCCCTGGGCACTATTTAAGTCTGTGGAAAGGATTTATTTCCCAGCCTTTGCAAGAGAGATAAGAATGAATTCTATCCATAAACAGTAAAGATTTACAGAAGAAGTTCCTATTTCAAGTCTGCAAAAGAAGATGAAGTTGCACATTCAGTAAGATGCACAATGAAGTTAAAATACGAAGTTGAATTTAATTCAGTGTTCAAAATTTATTTTTAAACATTACTACAGCCCAGCTAAGAACTAAAAGCAAAACAAGAATAAGGATTTTCTATCTGTTCTCAAACTGCTTCATCCTCTTTTATCTTCATAGAGGGCCAATATTTCCCTGCAAAACAACACAGGAGCCAAAAACTTGTACAGGCATTCCAGCAGTAACTAAAAAAAATTACAAACAACTCTCCCACCAGATAATATTTATTTTTTCATACTGAGGTACATCTTCAAAGAAAGAAATCCTGTTTATGTTGAGGACTTTCTTTGTCTTTATTGCAAGGACACTCATTTACATTACAATCAGGAACATAAGGAGCTTACCTCTCAGCACGAAGGACTCCACTGTAATAGGGGTGATCCCATGGCATCAGCATCTGAAAGAGAATTCCAGCTTATAATTACAATAACAGACAACAAATGAACCCAAAGTAAAAGTTTTGTTTCACTTGAGTATTTTTGCAGTTTCAGTAAGTCACAGAATTTTGAAAAGTAATGTGAAACAGGGCTCAAACCAAAAATAGTATAATATATCATACGATAACTTTTTTAACTGAAAACTTTTTTAACATTTCTTGAAGATTGGTCTTCTTATTCAACTATATGATAGGACTTCATACCAGATTTCAAGAAATACATTCAGTTCAAATAAAAAGATAAATCTAGATATGTACAGCATTAAGATACATTCAATGTAGTATACAAACTGGGCTTAAATCTAACCTAAAGTAGAGCCTTTATTTATCAAATGAGTCAATTAACTCACAGCAAATTGATACTCCCTTTCGCTGCTTTATGTTTTGGTTATCTCAGCATCACTTTGTATAAACCAACAGCTCTCTCATACTCAGTATTTGGTTTTAATACAGCAACGAAGTAGTCAGAAAGCATTTGAAGCCAGAACAGAGAATGTTTCTAATTCTACTATATCTTGTACACTAAAGTAGAAGTAATTGTAGAACATGATTACTTTATTATATTTTTTCATAGAAACAAAACAGACAATCATATATGGAAATGTATCTTACTGAATTGTGGGGATTGAGCTTCATTTTCATCCTTGTCATCATTTCAAAGTCTTTTTGAGTTCTGAAAGATATTTTTATTATGAAAACATTAATGAGAGATTTTTGAGCAGTGAAATACAGTACATGATAGTACATGATAATATTGCATCTTAATAAAATGTCCACCATCAGAGATTTATAGTACTATATCAAATGACTAGATAAAATGGCAGGCCCACATACAACAGTAGAAAAACCTTTTCACTCTGCTTCTGCCATTCAGGTACTTTAAAATTCAGTCCCTCTTCCTGTGGTTGTACAGCTTGAAAGCATTTTCATTCTTACAATACACCCCATTTATACCCAGTGATGAAACTGTTTTGTGCTGTGTGGAGCTCAGGGTGGCAAGAGGGACAAACAGGGAAATTTGTTTATAGATGCAAAATATATGGAGTTGTGTATACGGCAAGAAGACCAGGAGAGGTGCTCTACACTTCAACTTGGTCTTCTTGTTTGCTGTTAACTGCACTTCTTGCATTCAGTCCTGGGTGTTCTCTGATCACAGACACAGAATTTATTCTAAACACACAGCTTTCTCTTTCTCTCAAAATTTTGGGGAAGTCTTGGTTTTTTTCATCAGAGCACATAATAAGCAGCAGTGACTAACTTATTACTGCACAAGTCCCTCTATTCTTGAAATAAAGAGTATGGTTAAAAAAAAAACTTAGTGAAAAAGACATACCTTTTAGACAACTGCTCAGAAAGCTTCTCCAAAAATTGTCTTACTGTTTCTAGAAGGGAGGAAAAAATATTAAAATTATTCTTCCCTAAAGGATGTTACATTTACATGAGAATATTCCAAACAAAAATTCCATTGGATTTTTTAACAAACTACTCCACTGACATTATTTCAAGAGAATTTAGTACTCCATTTACTTTGTTATGTGCTGAGATAATGAATCAGCATTATCTCAGCATCATTATGAAGGTGTTCATAATCTAAGGAATGAGCATCAATTCTGAACCAAAACACCAGATCCTCCTCAGTGAGTACTGTTATTTACAGCGACCACTGAATATGGCATACAGCAAAAGGTAACTGCAATAAAACCCTTCACTGGAAGAAGTATGCGTAAACTTAGCTAAAGAAACTAACAACCAACAACAAATCTCATACGTTACACGTTTGACTTCTCAACATGTCCTTCCATACATGCCTTATTACCTGGATTTTTTGCCATTGTTCCCTGAAGAGCCCTGTGGGCAAAGGTGTCGTAGCCAACCAACTGTGCCAGGCTGTTTCGGCTCGCAAGCAAGTCCTCCAATCGAGCCAGCTGCTGAGCGTTTGAGTGGAGAAAAATCTTGTAAGCCGCTTCTCGCACCTAATACAAGAAAAAAAAAAGTCACATTGCTACAGAGTAATTTTTAATAGAAACGGGATAAAACTGAAGATCTGGCATAACAGCTGTACTTCACTGATATTGGTGGGAAAAAGCCCAAAGCCTTTTAACAATACTAATTACAAATGCCTGACAATTACAGCTCTCTTACCCACTAAAAGTGGAATGAGGAATTGCAATGAGACAACCTAACAGATCAAGACTGCTAAAAAGGGTCCTGTTCTCTACTCCTGTCAACAGTCTCTCATCACCTCCCTCTTCTGCCAACATCTGTGCTTTTCAGACCACTCTGTGGGCTGTCTTAACTCATTGAAACTTCTGAAAATAAACCTAAATTGTTCTTTGCATATCAGTTAAGTTTGGTGATGGTAGAATCCGACAAGGAAAAGAGACAGGGTCAGGGGAGAAAAAAGAGAGGAAGAGAAAAGCCTTATTTCTCTTGCAGTAGAAAACTATTAGTCTGCCCATCTGCCCACAAACTTTCTCCTTTTCTCATATTTTTAGTTAGTTTGGGTCTTTTCATAACTCTAAAAAAAAACCTACCTGGAGACTCATAAAATTTAATAAAATGCTTTTATGTTTCACAAACCAATCACAAATAATTTTATTTCTACATATGGAATAAGCTCAAGAAATCCAGCAACAACTTATACTTGCCTTCATCTGAACTAAGCTTCTCTCAATATAGTATAAGTGAAGAAAGAACCCTGGAGTGTTTTAGTACGCTCCTGATCCTAGAATTGTATCTACAAATCTAGGGAGTCACTGCCACATTCCAATGAGTCTAAATTAATTTTAGATTTATAACTCTAAATTAATTCTTTTTTAGAAAAAAACACATTAACAATAACTAAAGTAAGTTTTTTTTTCAGGATAATTCAGGCTGGATGGGACTTCATGAGGTCTCTAATCCAACCTCCTGTACAAAGCAGAGACAGCTACGAGGTAAGACAAGTCACACAAAGCTTTTTCCAGTCTGGTCCTGAAAACCTGCACATATGGGAGACATTTCCCATCTCAACTTGTGCCTTTTGACAATTGTTCTCCTGTCGTGCACCATGCTGAAGAGCCTGGCTCTATTTTCTCCATGACATCCTTGTAGGTACTGGCAGGGTGCTGTCAGGGTCCCCCCAAACCACCTCTGCTACAGGGTGAACAAGCCCAAATCTCTCTGCCTTTCCTCACAGTGCAAGCACTCCAGTTACTGCCCATCTTGGTGGCCTCTGTTGAAGACACTCCCGAAGAGTGGAGCTATAATCTCATCCTTCAGTCTCTAAGGGAGGCCCAGATGCTGCTGGCCCTTGGCTGCCAGGGTCACTGCTGGCTCATGATCAGCTTGCTGCTCACCAGCACTGTGGACCTTTGCCACAGGTCAGATCCAGCCAGGCAGTCCCAGCCTGTCCTATAACGAGGAATTCTCCATTTCCAGGCGTATGACTTTGCTCTTGTCCTTTTTGAATTATGTAAGACTGCCACTGAACCATTATCCCAGCTTTTAGGCCACTCTGAATGTCAGCCTTGACTTTCAAGTGATTGTTCCTCCCTATTTGCTCTCCCCTGCAAATCTGGTAGGCAAGCCCGCTGTCACTTCCTCTATGTCACTGATAAAGGTGTTAAACAGGGAACCAGGATAGACCCCTGCAAGAATTCTTCCATTACCAGTTTTCCTGTAGGGTGCATTTCAACCACCACTCTCTGAGTCTGATAATGAAATTTGGTTTTTTACCTATCTGGTTGTCCACCAATCCAGACTGTAACCTCCTGCATTGGACTAAAGTCACTGATGAACATCGAAGGAAAAGCAAGTGATGAGCATCTCTGCCTTATCTGTCTGCTGCCACTGTCACCCACCTTACTCAGCACTGAGCCTATGTTTTCCTTGCTCATGCTTTTAGTACCAATACAGCAGTAACTGCTCTCATTGCTTTTGATGTCCCTTCCAAGTCACAACCGTAGCTGATTCCCAACATCATCCCTACACACACAGGCAATGTTTCTACATTCCTCCCCTGGATCTTCTACCTGCTTCCACTCCATGTCTGCTATCTTTCAGAGATGAAGCTTTGTTAAGAGTTGTCTGCTTGTCAAGCCTGGTTCCTGATACATTTGCTTGGCCTTCTAAGGATCAGGATGCACTGAGTATCTCAATACTCTCACACACTTGGAGAATGCTGCCATTAGAGAACCACCTGCTTTCTTGAGCTCCTTTACCCTTCAGAGTTGCATTTCCTGGGATTCTGCCTCGGAATAAACTGAAGCGTGCTTGCCTAAAATCCAGTCTGTATTCTGCCCCTCTTCTTCCTCCAGCCATTCAGGATCTGCACAGCCATTACTTCATACCTGCTACTATCAAGTATGCCATTGATTACTATATTCTAGCAAAGTTTTTCCTTGTTAGCAATTACAGCATAATCACAAACCACATAGATTTGCCTCACTAACAAGTCAAATAACTGATATGCACTTCTGGTGAAAAGGATGCCAAAATAAAGTCAGGGAATACAAACCAGATCATCAGGACAATCAGCATGTAAACCAGCAACTCGTAGGTAATTGCCTTCAGCTGTAAAATTATACCGAATATGCTCTGGCAAAACATGTTTGTCAATCTTGTTGGGAATGTGAGTTCCTATCAGAAATTCGTTACATAAATCCAATATTCTGACATTGAGGTCGACTGCCTTTTTACGCTGTAAGAAAAATAAAGCACAAAATAATATCTTCAGTCAGAGTACAAGCGGAACTCAAAAGTTTTTAAATCTTAGAGGACTCTTTCAAAAATGAAGCAGAAAATACAACACTTAAGATTATACCTACAGAATCAACAAAGTCATAATGCAGGGCAAGTCAACAAGATCAGATGCTCATAAAGCATTGAAATTTCAAAGAAAATGCCCATGTTTCTGTAGTGAGAAAATGTACAGTGGAATTCCAGAAGAAATTACATAAGCTTTGCTAACTTGTAACTGATTGCTGTGTAAAACATTGAATAAAAAAAAAGAAGCATCTTTTAGAGAGATACCCTAAAATAGATACAGAATAATTTTTTTCCCCTGTTTGTATTGTGCTGTTTTCTGGAGATTGTAAACTAGTTACAGTATTTCAATCCTTCTCTTAGGAGTTTGTGATTTAGAGTTTTATCATCATCACAGTATTTCACACACTTAATCATGCAAGATGTGCTTGAGTGAACTTGCTCACATTAGTAGAGTATGGTCTCCATTGTCTGTGGGTTCATAGCTCACTTCCCAGCAATGCAGTCACTGTTTCNACATAACATGATCTCTGTCCTCCCATTCCCACCCTTTCTCCTGAAAATATATCTTTGAATTTTATTTTAAAAAGCAGGAAGTCTTTGTAGCAGAAATAAACTTCAGCTTACAACAGGGAAGGATTTCTAAAGTCTTAAACCAGAATTGAAAAGAAACACTGAGCAGCAAGCAAGAAAAGTGGGATAGGCAGGGGAGGAAGAGGAAAACATGCAAAAATAAGTGAAATTGTAACTGAAAGGAGATTAAGCACTATCATAGAACCAATAGTCAAATCAGACATAAACCCCAGAGCTGAAGTTTCAGGGTTGTTCTTTGGACAAAGTAATTGTAAAAATATATTCTAGAACCATTTTCTAGGTCACAAAACACCATCAAAACCCTGATCTGCAGAATAACTCTATAGCATCAATCTGCTAGAAGAGCTTTTGTACAGATATTTTTGGAGGGGATGACTCAGATAAACAAGGAATTAACTTCATACAGTGACATGAACTATGAAGAGACAGAGCATCCATACCACCAAGCATGGTGTAAGCTGCTGGGTTTGAAAAATCCATCACTAACTACTGCAAAAGTATATAAAAGCTCCAAGACAGGTAATCAGACCATGCCCAGATACTCAATTTTGAACAAGATTTACAACGTCTGGTTATGTGAGCACCCCAGGGGTGCCTGGACACACACCTGAACCCTTCTAACTCCACTTGATTAACCTGTCATCAAAATGCATGGAGTGTTGCTTTTCCCTCTCTGTACATATGTTGTTCTGACAGCTGAGTAGCTATTTTAAATATCTGATGCAGACATCAAAGAAAGAAAATAGGATCCCAGGACTTGCTTTTAACTCCTCAGAACAGAAAGGAATGATGAGGACCAAACTAGGAAGAACAACCAACTATCTAAAAACTACCTTTAGAAGTGATTTAAAATAGACAAAATTAATCACTTCTAAGGCAACAAAATTCCACAGAGGACAAACTGACCCAGAATCACGTGATTTCATGTCCCACATGTTTCATTATCTGGTCTTTTGTAGACAAATTTCTGTTCATACATTGTAGCCGGAAATTACCTTTTCTTCATCCAAATGAATGCCACTGATCTCAAAATCAAACATAAAAAGTTCTGCCACTCGCCTAAAAATACAGTAAATCCCTGTTAAAACAGCCTCATTTGATAGTAAGCAGCATTTCTTAACAGATCTTGCCTTTAGTAGTTATTTATGTTTCACGTCTTTCACAGAGATTAACATCACAGTTATATGAATGTTTTTATTAGGGACAAAGATTTCCTATGCTTTAGGTCCTTAACAATTTACTCAGTGAGAAACAATTTGTCCTTTGTTCTTAGTTGAGTCATCTGCTTTGAAAATATCCTTCAAAATAATTTCAGTGCCTTAATCTAGATGTTCAAACAATTTGTGCAAATTACCACTTTAATTTCCTTTCACACTTCATTTATTCTAACATCAGAAAAATACCTTTCCAAATCTAACATCCTTGATCGTGGTAAAAGAAGGAAGAAGGAAATAACTTACACATTAAGCTTGTCTAACCATGTCAGTGAATAAATAATTCAAAACTGTAACTGTATAAACAGCTAATAGAACCTATTACAGCAATCATAAAGTGAGCTTTCAATAAACATATGCTACTCTAGTTTTGAAAAATATAAATAAACTTCTATAAAGTGAAATCAAGTTATATAGTCTGTTCTTAATTTTATTCCTAAGAACGTTGATATGTACACCAGAGTACAGTATATAATTTCAATCAAAATAATATTATTGAAGAAAATCTTAAGTTTTCATTTTTTTGTTCTTGCAAGATCTTAGTTATTCAGCATAAATATATATTGTGCTCTACAGTCACATTCTCCAAGATTACACAACTAGAAACTTCCTAAATCCTGTGCAGGTAATTTGGTAGTGACTAATAAATAAATAATGGAGATGTTGTTTGTTTTCCAAATGTTGCATTTATTAACTCGAGGAAACACAAAATATAAGTACAGTAAGGAATAATATATACCATCTAAGAATCTAAATCTACAAGATTCTATTTATAATCTATAAAGATCTACAAGCATTAATACGTACCTGGTTTCTGGATCTAAGGAACTCATTACAGTTTCATCAGCTAGCAGACGTCTCAGACTCTGACACAGTTCAACATCTGTATTTAATCTGAAAAGATACAGGGCAAAAGAATCATGCATTAACAACAGACTAATATTTCAGTTTCTTGGTATTACTCATCCAAAGGCAGTATTTAGTGAAACAGCATTAAAAGCCAAGGACTGTATTTTCAAAGTGCTTTCTGGTTCACAATCACAGTTAAAAAGTAGAAAATTTCTACACAGAGCATGTGTCAACAAACCAGCATGGAAACAGGTCTTGTGCATCTGACAGAAAAATACTTTTGGATAGTATTTTGTGGCAATATGAGCAAATCTAACACTGACTGCTTATTTTTTTATGAACAGATAATCATGGTGAGAGCATAAAGGTGGGAGAACAGTTTTCTAATCCTTACTTTGAAAGGACTCCATTAAAAGAAAATCTGTGCTCAAGTTTGCCATCAGATAAATGTGCTGCTGACTGCCATTGGGCTAGACTAAGAGCTTACTGTCCGCAGAACATTTCCACACACCAAGCACTGTCCCCATGCAGGTAACACTGTGTACAATGGATTTGCTGGCATGTTATCCTGCACTCCCAGGTGGGATATGGTGGGCAAGGAAACACATGCACACAACAGTTTATGAGCCTCTCAAGATAATATATGAGCAATTTCTTCTTTCTACTAACTTTATACCTGAAGTGGTATTCAGATATTAAAGTCATATTGTTATATATGGTATGCTTAATCAAAGTCCTGAGAAATCCACTTTCAAGCATTTTGTACATAAACTTTACAACCACTAGAGAATTGTCACAAGTCCTAGAAAAATGTCACTCGTGCCTTTGATGGGCTTCAGCCCATGGAGTCATAAACTGCAACTAAAATAGAAAAACCTTTCATGAGATACTGTAACAAAACTAAACCCTTAAATATCTGTTACAGAAGACTGACTCTTCATTCCCATGCACAAATATTTTTTGTTGATTGCTGTTTTCATAGATGATCATACAGTAATTTTTAAAGTTGCATATGGAACCAGAAAAAAAAAAACAGGAGAAAAAAAGAAGAAAACATACTTCTCTACCACAGTACCAATGTTCCTGCAAGCTTCTTCAGCAGCCTCTCTGAATGCAAAGTCAGGGTGGGCAACTTTTACAAAATCAGCCTGATACAGTAGAAGAAGAAAACAGTGAGGCAAAAAGACAAATAAAAAAACCTCCCAGCTTATAAATAAATTGCATTCAAGCAGTTCCATTTATATTAACAATTATTTCTACAGTTCTATGCAATCATTTTGTAGAATTTGCCTTTTTTTGTCTAAAATATAAAGCTGACTGGAAAACTTTGCTGACAATTATTAAACCACACAGTGCCTTGTGTCCTTCCAATAAACGTTATTAATTCACACCCTTCTTAAAACATTTTAAGCAGTGTGTACCTTAGAGTCCTTATAACACACACTTACTCCAACATATTTGAATGTTATTAAGAAAGATTTTTCTAACTAAATTTTCTAGTTAAGAAGAAAGCACACCACTAAATGTGCATATTTCCTAATAGGAAGAAATACTGATTTTTGTAAATCTCCAAATACTTCAGGGAGTTCATAAGGCTAGAAGGATGCTAAAAAGGGGCCAGGGAGCTAGGGGCTTCCACAACTGCTGACATGAATTCAGGGTGGTTTTAGCATTGAAATGATAGACTTAAAATATTAGGAATATATTTAAATTCTAGGACTATACTGAAGATATTAAGCATGATTTTACAGAAAGTACATGCAATAAGCAGACAGTATAAAATATTATTGCATTTTGATTGAAAAGGCAGCCTTAGAAATGTTACACACTTAAAATTTTTACTTCTTAGAATTCCTTTTTAAAATCCTGTATAATATTGACAGAAAAGGTGCTGAATGACAGATACCAAAATTCCTAACAACAGATAACAATCACCAAATAACTTCCAGACAGTTCTGCAAGCTGTGCATCTGTGAACATAAAAAACCTGAATATAGTACAAAGGAGATAATTTTACCTCAGCAAACTTATACAAAACTATGTCAATTGAATTCTGATATTAATGTTTTACTTAGGTATTGATTGATCAAGCAGAATTAGGCATAGTCTACACAAAACTTAAGAACTAATGACTTGACAGATCTTTTAAGTACTTTCAGAAGGAAAAAGTGCCTGGCACAAAAGATGTCTTAAATCTACAAAGAATAAGAAAAAAGACTGGAGAACTGAAAACACACTGAGACATTCAAATGTGAAAACCCAAGTGACTTCAAAAAACTCAGTGACCTATTCACTAAGAACTGATGTCAGTATGAAGGTTGGTTCTGCTTCCTCCAACCAAAGAATGATGCTTTGATAAAAGATATACTTTAGGCAAACTTCCAGAGAGCAATATGAAATGCTCTAATAAACTTAAAGTTTTGTGATGCAGAATATCAGACCAAGTACTCTACATCTGTGGATGACAAAAACTACAATCTAAAAAACTGCTGCCTTTTTCTTGTGTTAACAAAAAAGTGATACTGCTGCCTTTACTCTGGAAGTTCTTTATGGACCTTCACCTATAAATGATCATAACTTAAAACATGTGCATTGCCACTCCAACTTTAACTCTGAAATCAAAACCCTCTTTTCCACAACAGAAGCGACGCTGGAGAGCTTATATATTAATGTTGCAGCAGAAGCACCAGTATGATTTCACTGTTGTTTTTCTTGTTGTGGCTTCTATACTATTTTTGCATCTGTCTTAAAAATAACTGGACAGTTTGACAGGATTTGTACTTCGCTATCATTTGGTAAAAGCCTTTCTAATTCACTTTCAATCAGCTTAATTTTCTGTCTTAACACAAAACTTCATGGAGCTGATATGCTATTTCTACACTGCTATTACTGCAGTGTAAAAAATCATAAAATTGAACATAGTGTAAGCTCAGCCAGTTTAAAAGAATTTATGTAAAAATAAAAAAAAGTAACATACCAAGTCTGCTACTCTGCACAGGCTATCTGAAAGCTGATCAAAGATCATTACAGTCTCTGGGCCTGGTGGTGTTGAACACGCCCTCTGGACAAGCTGTTCTGATTCTTGCAATGCTTTCTCCTGTGCTTCTTGAAATCCTTCTGGACAGCTCAGCTCTGGAACACCAAACAGACCCTGCAGT
Source organism: Ploceus nigricollis (assembly GCA_013399945.1). Lineage (NCBI taxonomy): Eukaryota > Metazoa > Chordata > Aves > Passeriformes > Ploceidae > Ploceus > Ploceus nigricollis. The sequence continues at coordinate 60,219 of VXBC01002021.1, read as the reverse complement.
GCAAAACACAGTGAAAACACATCACTATTGCCCTCCTTGATTTCTGCACCTTTGTTTCAAGACTGAATTATCACTACAGAATTTTACTCAAATGACCCCAGCTAGCACACTGTAACATTTCAATGGACAGTAGCAACAATATCAAGAGATTGCAGGCAACAGGACAGTTGTCTCAGGCTCACTAAATGTGCCTCCGATACTGGAAGCAGACCTCAAAGGAATAACTACCAACAACTGAAAATGTTTGTGGAATTAACAGTTTTATTCCTGAAGTTCCTATCAAGCCTGGCCCTATCCCACAGGACAAGGTAAACACACTTATTTGTGCAGGGTAAATGCAGATGGTACTTATGTTCTGCATTTGTGGAAGAGAGAGAGGTTCTACCACTGATCAAACAAAATTACTAATGCTAGCAGATAGAGAAGTTCCACAGTGCAGACCTACAACAGGAAAATTATTTCAAAGAACCACAGAATCCCCTGAGTTGGAAGTGATGCCAAAAGATTTTTGGGGTTTATGTATTCTTCATGTATTTGTAGCTTTGTAGACTGTTAATACATAGTTATAACTTCTAGTACTTTCCCAGCTCTATTTCTCACAGTTAACAAACTCCTATTAATGCATTCTTGAAATTCTGTTTAGTCTTGCCTGTTAGTTTAGCAAGGACACTTTATTTTGCACCATGTATCATAGACATAATAAAATGCAGAGTTAGAAGACTGGGGGGGCTTGGGGGGAAGCTCCAATGGGGCTGAACCCAGAGGAGAAATTATCTAACCCAGCTGCTCTTCTAATTGGACAATATTTGATAGGCATACTAATCAATTAACCTCATAAAAATGTAGAACTACAGTATCTTGTGTACATATCACCATGTTGTGCACCTTGAAGGCTTTCAACTAAAGATTTGCTTTTATATTATCATTTTAATACTGTTTGGAAAAGCTTTGTGTTTTATTCCACATGAAGAAAGGATCCACAAGGATCACTGAATTCCAATTCCTGGCCTTGCACACCACTCTCCCCAAGAGTCACACCGTGTGCCTGAGAGCATTGTCCAAACACTTCTTGAACTCTGTCAGGCTGGTGCTGTGACCACTCTACCCTGGGGAGTCTGTTCCAGTGCCCAACCACCCCCTGGGTGAAAAACCTTATCCTAGTAATTCCTTAATTTCATTTAAGTTAAAGCAACATCTCTTCAAGCAATACACTCCCTTTGCAACTGCCCAACTACAACACAAGCATCTCCTCACCCCCTGACTACAGCACTGAACAGTGAAAGGTATGTGATTTCACACAAAATCTATCCCTTCCAAATTCAACCTCAGTACCTAAAAACTACAATCTGCACTTTCAAATCTGCAGTCCAGTCAGTTTATAATCCACTTTCTGCAAACTCCTTGTATTATTGCAGTCAGCTGCGGGTTTGCAGCTTGCTAATATTTGTCCAAATACAACAAAAAGCTACAAATTGACAGCTCGTCTGTACAAGTATATATTCTGAAGCAAAAGCAACCCTTCAAGTACACATCTGGAACATTTTGGGTTGTTTTGTCCTATTTTCTTTCTGTCACTGTTGCTAAAAGTACCTTCTTTATTTGCTAATGAAAGAAAACCTTTCCTCACACTTCCCATGTTTTAATTATTATTTGGGAACAGGAACTGGACTGAAATGAACACTGAAAAAGGTATTTTTATATCTTTACACATGTGCACACTAACATAAATATACTCGTATCACAGCACTCTTGAATAATGTTTGCTGTATAAGACACTCGAGACTGCCCTTTCACTCAGATCCTCAGCCAGAGGATGCAGTGTCCCTGCAATATTCCTGGGAGCTCCAGGTCTTCCTGCTGCCCTACATCACCACCCACCCTCCCAAGCAAGCTCTTCCTGCACATGTAGTGCTTTGTGACAAGGACGTATCTCCTCTTATAAATTAGCTGCAGAACTCCTCTTACATATGATATCAAGTTTAACATAAAAAATTAAAAATTACAAAAAAATGAAGCTTGGTGTAGTTCTCTCTGTTCTTTAATGTCATTGGCTGCATGGCTGAAATATTTTTGTCTTCACTTGGTCTCAGCATTTACATCCTACCTGGGACAGCCTCTCCGTGAGCCTGAAATACGTACCTCTATTCCAAAAGAACCGTGGGCCAAGCAAATCATCTGGAACGCATTCTCTAGACCAGCCAAATGGACAATATTTAACTGGATTATTTCCTGAAGCAAGGCTCACACCAGTGTGCTTGCAGAGGCATGAGAACCCGAAGAAAGGTTCCCCAAGCAAGTGCCAGATTATAAACAGAGGTCAGATTTGTCCTCTCTAGAACCCAAAGTTCAACAGCTCCACCAGGTTGAGCACCATGGCAGGAATAGCTGAGTCAGCTTTCAAACACCTGGATTTTACAGCTGCACCTATTCTGTATGCACTGTGCTACCTTACCCTCTCCAGGAGCATGCTGATTCCCTGGACACACATTAACAAAGGTCCCCGACTCACCCTAAAAAGACACGCATCAGAAAACCGAACTGTCACTAAATCTGCAAAGAAATCCTTTTCATCAAGAATAACGCCCAGGCGAGAGGATGTGAGCAGCGTGGCTGCTCCTGAAGCACTGTCCGAGTGCAGTGGCTCGGCACTGACACGTGAACGATGGCACAGCCAGGAGAGGGCTGGCAGGGAAGGGGGCATGGAAGGGGCAATCTCACTTTATGGACGTATGGGCACCACTGAGGCTCACTTGTTCCCACGCACAAGGCCATCACTGTCAAACGCTTCTGTGTCCAAAAGCCACAGTGTTTGGGTTTGCTAGAACCAATATAAACTCTTATTAAAAAAAAAACCTACACACAAGAGAAAAATTACTCCAAAAAAATTCCCTTACAACAGTTCAGACAAGCAGAGCAAAGCACGACGTTGCCAGCGACCAGGGCTCCTGCCGCAGCAGGCCCGGCCCTCCCCTCCCGCCGCTCACC
>VXBC01002021.1:0-56269 GCA_013399945.1 Ploceus nigricollis | reverse complement strand
AGGGGGGGGTAAGAAGAAGAAAAAGAAAATTTTGGGGAAAAAAATGACAGCATTTTTATGTCTATTTTATTTCCTGTTTTATGACACAGGAAATAACTCTTGATCAGTTCTCTGGCATGGCTGCTTCAGTGTTGATTAAATATTGTCTTTAATCTGGGAGAATTTGTTTTGCACCAGCTAATTCTGAAGTACAGCATTATGCTGTATTTTTGCACTGGCCTTGAATATCTGCCCACATCAGAGAATCCACATGGCACTTCCTCCTATCACTCCATTTTGCTCAATTTCAGACCTGTGACTACACAGAGAGCAAAGAACCATATTTTAAAACTGTAAATGAAACAATGAAACTTGCTTGCCCCACACAGCAAGCAGCTTCTGTAGAGGTATCAAACTACACTAATTTCAAGTTTAAAAATAATTTTCAAGTGGTTGGATGCGAACTAACCAAGTTTCAAGTCCATCTACACATGCCACATTGGAAGATATAAACTGGCTTGGAAGTAACTGTTGCTTCTTGTTTATACAAGATATCCCACACCACATAATTCTGGAACTTTTGTCTTTTATTTCATCCCACTTCGCTTTAAAATTTGTTCTTCAGAACTGGGGTGCACACCCCTGTGAATGCCTACAGTAAGTCACCAAAGCACTAATGTGTTAAGCCCAGCACTGTAGATTCTGAAGACTTGTCCTCTCTTGTGCGGAAGCTGTTCCTGAACCCAAGCATTTTCTGTTGAATGCAGCAGAAATTGCCCAGCAGACAACAGCTTTCTTAGGGAGGGCTGAGGGGCACAGGCATGCAGCATTCAGGGATAACGCGGAGTTACGGGGTGGGCCCCAGCAGTGGCTCCAGTGGGTCAGCGGTGCTGAACAGGAGGAACCCAGAGAAGGTGGTATCGTCATCGCCGTCTGCAAACAGCCCATTGAAAGCCTCTCCTTGGTGGGCCTGCAGCCACACCTCGTCTCCTCCCTGCAGCTCGAGGATGGTGGCTCCCGAGGCCTGGTCCTCTCCGCTCTGGTACCTGTCCACCGTGTGCAGCATCTTGATGCCGTTCTTAACGAGAGCTACTCGCACGTTCCTTGAGTAGACGGTGATGTGGTAGGTGAAATAGTAAACACCGGGGTGTTTGCAGGTGAACTTGCCAGTAGCTGAGTTGAAGTCATTCAGACTATTATACAGCACCTTGTCAAACTTGATCGGGCGATTCGGAGGGGGAAACTTGGTGTTGGCTGTAAGGCCAACACTGAAAGCACTCCTTGGCAGGACTCCTGGGGCACCTACGTTCCCCTTGTCTCCTCTGTCTCCTTTCAAGCCTCTTTCCCCCTGAACTCCTGGATTACCCTGTGGCCCTATACTTCCAGTATTACCTTTAGGACCTGGATTACCAATTGGGCCAATGGGCCCTGGGAAACCAACTCTTCCGGGATGGCCAATTTCACCCTTTGTCCCTTTTGGACCTATGGGTCCAATGTCTCCTTTTAACCCTTTTTGTCCTTGCAGTCCCAGCTCTCCCTTCTGACCTTTGTAACCCACTGATCCTATAAATCCTTTTGGTCCCAGTTTCCCAGGTGGTCCTCTTTCTCCTTTATCTCCTTTGTTCCCCTTCTCTTCAACAGTCCCATTGGTTCCTAAAGGGGAAAAAAACAAAAAACAAAACAAAAAACAAATAATAAAAACAAAACAACTCCACAACTTCCTTGTGATCCTCCATTGGAAGGCACAAATTGAGGTTCATCGTGAGGAGATACATGCGCAGGTGTGCGTCTCCACTGTGCATACTCCACTGTGCTCACTGTACACACAGTTTCTCATACATTTAAGTGCAGGATAAGCATAATGTCTGAAGAGCCTGTTATTTTGTTAGAAAACAGGTGCTCTGCCTGGCAGCAGCAAGAATAAGCTCAAAGAAAGGAAGGTTGTCTATGGGCTGATGATAACACTGACAGCTCACATCATCTCATACAAAAGCAACATCTGTCCATGCTTTTTTACAGTCTTTGGTGTACAGAATGGATGAGAGGGTTCACAATTTAATCAGAGGAAGAGGAAGGGGGTTTTTTTATAACACCCTGAACTTTACTTGAACTGTCACATATTTCTATAATTTCTATGTGATGTTTCTAGAATTTCTATGTATAATTTCTACTTTTCTTGGATTATGTAGGTTGCTACTGTAGCACATCTAAAGGCGTTTTGTCCTGGTTACTTGCCACCCCATGCTTTATTTATCCTTCATCCACCATTGATCAGAAGATCAAGGCCTTCAAAACTGCTCTGGTTGCTGCACAAGGTTTTGAAGGTGAAGATCTCATGATGTGAAAGGCAATTTAGCAGTTGATAGACAAAAGACACCATAAAGAACAGATGCTCGATCCATCAAGAAAAGAAGCTGATCAATTCTGCTCAACAGCCTTTGGCTTCTCATGTTAGGAATACTGCTGCTTGTACAGTTTGTTGTTCTCAATTTAGAAATGAGAGAATTTAAAATAGATGAGATTGTATGGTGAGTTCACAAACACACGGGCAGCAGTTCATAGACAAATATTAAATTGAAGCACTTCTCTGACCTCGTTCACCTTTCTCTCCATTGACACCATCTTTTCCCGGACTGCCAGGAATTCCTGGTTCACCTAGTACAGAAATAAAACCACAGATATTCATTAAACAAATTACCAGAAAATTTAGGAAGAGTCCTTCTTTAATCCTTCCTCCTCAAGCCTGGCCAGACAATAATGTAAAGCATACCCTTATTCCTGACTTTTAGTGTCTGCCACTGCTGGTAGTTTTATCTTATGGAGAGATTGACAAAGAGCAGAGAAACTCTGCTTGAGGATGGTGCTTTTTGGGTGCAGAAGGAATCCTTGGCATAAGGAGGTGAGTTACTGAGATATGTACAGTTGTTACAACCTGGCGATGATCACCAGTGTGAAAACTTCTTCTCTTGTTGCCTCCATCCATGGAAATTCAGCAAGAAGCATTGCTGGGGCAGGAAGCCTAGCAGTTAAAAAAGGACATAGTTTAGTGGTGGGCCTGGTGGTGCTGGGTTAATGGTTGGACTAGATCACCTTAGAGGCCTTTTCCAGCTGTAATTATTCTGTGATTCTAAGAAGGGTGAACTCCCCCCTCAAGAAAGGACACGTGCAGGAGTTTGACCGATGGTAATGGATCATTACAGTGGAATAATATTGCCTATAAAGCTGAGGAAGGCATTCACATTCTTATCCCTGTACCTAGCATGACATGCACTTTCCACTGCTCTACAGAGAGCAATTATAGAAGTGATTTTTGTAGTACAGAGGTAGTAGAGATGCCCAAGAGGTCTGTGATCAAATAACTGGATACATCCCGAGTGCAGCAACAGAAGAAAAACAGAGTTGGCAGTTTGGTTGTAATCATACTCCAAGAGTAGCTCTCCAGTCATATGGACCAGAGGACAGTTCTTTATCAGTTTCTTGCACATTGGGTGCATCCCAGCATCTGCTGAAATTTCATTGACTGGATAAGGAACAAAATTAATTCTCATGTATTAAACCACAAAGATGTATCTACATAGAATGTAAAGAATGGTGCATTCACCCCACTTTGTTCAAATAAAGAACAGTCAGTACAGTCATCATAACAGATGAATTTAGGAAGAACGTTGGGGAGTTTATTAGAATTTAATGCTATCATGACCACTCACTGGAGTGCAGGAAGGGCCTTTAGAAAATAAATGAAAATATGAACGCTTTATGTTTTCCATTTTTCAGACCTTTCTGGAACCCTGCATACAGAAAAAGAGGGCAGTTAAATGTATGTGCCTATTAAGACGCTAATGGAAATCTTTGTTTCTTTCTATATTTTAAAAGGTGATGAAGTGTTGTATGTCCACATGCCTGCAGATTTATCACCTTGTGCAACCCTGGCCTTGATATTCCAGCATGGATACAAGGGCTATCATTAACCTAAGGCTTAAGGTATTATGGGGGTGATTAGCTTTAGGATGCTGAGATTCTCTCTGGCTTTGATATCTCACACAAATCTCTATTATAGCCTGCTGGAGCAGAAATAAATCCTATATTGTTGTTCAATAATCTCCATTTCTGAACTTACTCTCGTGGCTCTTGAGTTAGAGCAAGTAGGCACATTCAGAATCAAGTCCTACAAATGTATAATTTTGATAAGAAAGAGAAATCTTAACCCTGCATACTTCCTACTGCACCAAACAAGGTATCAGTTGTTGCTTTTTTTGTTTAGTAGTCTTGAAGCTTTTTGCAGAAATATAGTTTCTATCTTAGAGGAGTAGGATTAGGTTTGCAGGCTTTAAAATTTTCAAATAGACTTGAAACTATTACTATACTATCTATCCAATGATAGAAGGTAAAGCCTTTTTTTCTTTTGTTTTTATCCCATGAACCTGACATCTCTGTAGTATTTGCTGTCTTGCTTTCATTAAGCCTTTCTTTATATTTCTTTCTTCAAACAGGTAAATGACAAATGTCTGAAATGTTTTCTGAAGGCTGGTCAGAATAATCCCATTCATGCAGAGTAACTACAGAGAAATTTGGAAGTGAATGGCCTTGCATTTGATATATTAAATCATTAATTCTGAACATAGTACCTGTATCTCCCTTGTCTCCTTTTGACCCATCACGTCCATCACGACCAGGTATGCCATTGTGCCCAGGATTGCCAGGGATGCCAGGATACCCTTGGGTGCAGACGTCCCGGTTTTGTGTTTCTGCTGTGCTGACTACAATAGCCAGCAGTACAATCCAGCTTTTCATTCTTTAGATAGGTTATATGACTTTGGCTGAAATATTTAAGAAGAAAAAGTACATCTGCCTATGTCTACCTTAGAAAGGAATGCAGGGTGGTGCAGGGAGGAAAATAAGGAAATAAGTTTTCACCATGTCTATTCTTTTGTTTTATTTATAAATCTCTCTATAGCATTAATTACAGTCCTGGAGACTACTGAGTGCTATTTTAAATAATTATTTAATGGACATATCAGTCCTGGCATCATTCTACTTTTAAAATATTAGCTTTACACAATTCTCCATCCACATTTCTCCCTGCACCTTCTTGTGACTGCACAGTTGTACCTTTCATCTCCCAGGAGATGGTGTCATGGGAGGTGAGCTAAGGAAATTCAACCGCCTTATTCAGCACAAAGCAATCACTTTTTAATTTTTTTTTAATTGTTATTCACTTGAATTAGTCCCCTACTGGGTTAATAAGTTGAATGATCTCAGAGAAGGGGTTAGAGCTGGAGTAGAGTGAGATGAGGGCAAAGGTGTGAGGGATCAAGATAGTTTTTTTGGCAAAAACAAGTGTTTAGCTGGGTGCTCCCAATTCATGTAACTTTGCTACTAAAAGTCCATCTTATATTTATCTTTTCACTAGAGAGTCTCTCCTATATAATGTCTTTTAATATAGGCCCACTGAAATATATTAAGACTTAATCCTGGACACAGCTGCTTTAATTCAGTGTAAGAGCAATTGATGGGAAGAGATTAGACTGAGGAATAAAAAGCAAATAGCAGAAAAATTAATACCTGTTTTATTTGGAATTAATATCCATAAATGTCTAAAGCACAGAAGCTTCAGCTATATAGGTTAAGTACTTAAACAGGTAAAAGTGATTGTTAGTATGAGTAAATTTTACACAATTGGCTTTGGAATTGGTTCTTTTATTAATGAGGAGTAAGATCAGTATTTCTTTTGCAATATTAACTAGCATTAACTAAAAAATGATGTCTTCTCTTTAATCCCTTCACCACAATTTCTCACTCTCATGAAACAACGCACACACGTACCACATAGAGAGACACCAGTATGTCCCCGATAAGAATAATTACACCCTTAATCTAATTTATAGAGTAAGACTTTAGCTTTGAAACATGTTGCTTAATCTTTTTATTCTGTGTTCAGAAAAGTCCCCCATTTTGGAACCATTATTAGAAATGATTTATGGCGTCTTTGCCAATAGATTTACTCAGAGATGTTTGATCACCAACCAAAAAAATCCCACTTTGTCTGCTGCTGCTGGTTGGCACTAAAGAGAGGTGAAAATAGATAAGACATTTGCTTTTTCTGAGGTATATAAATATTTGCTGCCTTAGTCAAAGGACACCATAGGAGTTCAAAAGGAAGAAGTGCTCTGTATGACACTGTTAGGTTATGATGCATCCCACGGAGAAGTCTGACAGTCCTTGTCCACTTACAGAAAACCCCATTCCCAGTTGTCTAGGGAAGCGTTTCCTGCCTAGACAGTGTGGTTGGTTCCCATACATGCACTCCTCTCCACAAACTGACATCAATATCATCATCATATATATAGGACCTTTGTTCTTACCTTGTTCACTTGGTAGTTGCAGTGTTCTTGGGCATCTTTAAACTGAGTGTAGAAACTTCATGTAAAGGAATACACACTCCGATATGTGCCTTGAGGACAAGCACTTGGTTTGGCCACTAAATTCTCAAAGGTCAGTGATTTGAGAGCTGTTCAATAATTAAAACAGAGGTTTAAAGTGGAATCTTTCTATTTATTCCAATATTAAGCTGAAGTGCTCTGTACTTTGGCTTTTACCACTGTTACATAAAAGGAAATTGTTAAAATGGATTAATAAGGCTTTGATTTTCCTATTCTTTTGTACAAATACATCACACAAATGTTAGCCTCTGACAGCTTGGATGATTTGTAGGATGGAAGGCATGTTTCACACCATTATTGTGCTGCTAAAATATGTAATGAAGGTAATTTCTGAATCAGGTAATTTACAATGGATTTAGGGACAAAGACTAAAGAAATTTTTAAAAATTGCTGAGAATGAGGGATTACAATTATTAGGTGATTATGGAGAAGAAGTAACAAGGTTTAATTAAAATAGAATAAATAAAGAGAATTACCAAGTTTTTCCTGTGTAATTACCAGGCTCCCTATCTAGCTATTCAAGCAACAGTCAAAGCCATTGGGCTACTAAATTATATATTAGTGGTAACTAATTTGAAAAAAGCCATAACTCAATTCTTAACTCTGTCTTCTTGAAACTACTGGAACTGCTGTTGTCTAAGGACTAGTGGAAGTCAACTGAGCTTATCATCAACTCCCTAAATGCTGATCATAAACAGTGAAGGATAAAACCAAAAGTATCGTGAGTTAATGTGTTAGACGAAGTGGCCTTAATTCACCCTTGTTGTTTCAAGTGACTGCAAAGAGTTTCTGAGGGTGTCACCACACTGCAAAGATGTGACACGTGTGCTCTGCACACATCAAAGAATGTTCCCTCAGCACAGCAGAGAAAGGAGTTTTCTGTAAGATCTTCACCACCACCCTGTGGCGACACCAAAATATTGCAAGAGTTGAGTTGCCCTGGCTTGAACCGGGGACATCACGTCCACCGTGCTCTGGGGAAAAGGAGGAACCATGGGCAGCAATTCACTGCTCTACCTGAATGAACGTCTGTAGCCAAATTAATCTTGCTGCTGTGCTAACTGAGAAGAAGAAACGAGAGCCACAATGAACAATCCTTTTCTCTTTACCCATTAAGCACCATCTGAAATGTTCTGAGCCTGCTTAGCCTCAGCCTCCTTTCTCACTTAAAAGTTTGAGTCATTAAAAAACTGCCCATCCTGCCAGTAGGAATAACATCTTTCATTAGTTACCTATACCTTGATGGACTCTGCAGTTAGTCTGGTTTGATGCATTTTTAACAGACAACCAAGTAAACTGCTGTAGAAATAGCCTTAAAGACAAATGTTTCCTTCAGCTGCTTTTTAGTGTCTTGTCTCATCACAGAATAATGATCTGAAAATAACTACATGGGAGCGAGAGTTCATAATTTGCTCTTAAAAAACATTGCACCTGAAAGGCAGGAGATGCAGAGGTTTTTAGATTGACTGCTGTGCTGATTACCTTTGTTAGGAGATTAATATGACAGCAACGACCATGATGGCTAATTAGATATACCTGACCTTATTAGCAGAGCAGTTTCTAGACACTTTTCCAGTAAGTCAGTATCTCTAAAGTCTGGGGTGTGCTTATAGGAAGAGGCCATGGTGCACCTGGGGCTCCTCCTTTCCTCTTAAGCAGTTTCAGCTTTCCTGAAAAAAATCCCTGGGATAAACAGTTGATAAATCCTACATCACCCTGTGTTTGGAGAGAAACTCAGCCCTTGAAGAGCAGTGGTACTCCTTCCTTTCAGATCTGCCCTTCTGAACTTCATTGACGTGACTCCAGTGATGCAGATGGACACCTTCCAACCTCTGCTTGTCTGCAGAGTGGTTTGGCTGCCAATGCAGGTGTCCCACTCTGAATGCTTAAAACATTAAAATTACTCAAATAAATGTTGTCCAGGTGTCAATCACACATACGCACCCCAACAGAATGTACTGGTGTAAACAGAGGGAAGGTGTGATGGATGCAGGTCACTTGTCTGATGCAATCTGCTGTAGGTGCCAGCAGAGACATTTTGGGATGCCACATGGAATCTACAAAGGAGGTGTAGGTGTAAACACATGTACACACACACACACACACACACACATACACCCCTCTGTTTTTTAAAAACAGAGCTTATATATCTAATAGTGGCAGTAGATGAGTTCTCAGCCCCAAGCACTGGACAAGTTCTGATTGCAGTGAACTAAACAGAGACTTAAGATTAACAAAAAAAGTGTTGAGCTGACATTTTATACAGTTTTGTCATATTCTCATCATTATATATCCTCTAGGTAGTTAGAGTAACTAGATTTTGTAAAGCATTTAGAAACATATTTATTTGTGTAAGGAGTATTTGTGTGCTTTCCTTACAAGCTACGTGGCATGCTGTTTTTCACTGCTGAGTTTTTAATTTCTCCTTTGATTCTGAAACATGAAAAGGCCTGAGTCCTTGTCTCTGTTACCAAGCATAGATCATTATGCAGCCTTTGGAGAAAACCTGAACAACAAAAAAAAGAAAAAAATCTAAGGCAAGCAGTGCTATTTCTGTGCAAACTAAAAGCTCCATCTGATAGATCAGCTCTCAAGTAACTTAGAAGCTGAAAGTACAGAATGATTTACAGGATTTAGCCTGACAGCCCAAGCATGAAATAAAAGGCACAAATGAGCTCACCCTGGCCAGATGAACCACAGGGTCCTTAGAAAGCCTACTGATTGCTACATCCTACTGCAGTGTTTGCTTAGGGTATGTTTTTATGTCATCCAATCTATCTCACTAAGTGCTCAAACTGTGCCTTTGACTTTAATGTTGGAGCACTCAGCACACACCCCACCACAGCAGCAGCTGCCTTGGGAGGCAGAAACTCTCAGCTGTGAGATGAGCCAAGAAATACAAGAGCCTGGATGGTGGAAGAGGGGTAAAGAATTAGCAAACCAACTATTGTGCCAGCATTTGAACGGGTCAAAACATTTCTGATGAAAAGATTTCAGCGAAGTATGTTATTTTGTTAAAGCTGGTGTGTCTCAGGAAAACACAATTTTGACACAGCCTGGAGCAGGAAGGACACAGGCACACCTTTCAGATGTGGCCCTCTGCCCTGGCAGAATAATGAGATACAAAAAACTTCCCTGAATCAGAGAAGTCGAATCCCCAGCTGTGTTGCTTTATCAAGCAGGTAAGGTAAGGCAGGTAAGCCTGTTCACACATATGTGCAGAACACGCCTTTAAATGGGTGAACCCATTTAAATGGTTTTGCTTTCATTCCAAAGAAAATAAAATTAAATCCTCCTTACCTGCACTGCAGTATTTAAGTCACCATCCTCTGTTAGCAGGAGCTTTATTAGCACAGAAGCTGCACCTGCATGTATTGCAAGGGGTACTGTGTGAACCCTCTGCTAGGACAAGGTAAGGCACAGTAATCACAGGCTGAGACAGCAGCAAATATGAGCTTTGCCTGAACAATGATGAGCTCAATACCAGAACCAGGCTTGGGCGTTGTTAAAATGAACTTGTGCTGGGAAGTACTGAAGCTGTTACTAGGAAAACAAGAGAGGATGGTGTGACTTTTTTCTTTAAAATACTAGAAGAAATATGACAGTTCATACATTTTTGCATCATGAAGGAAATTTTGTAGACAATAAAAAAAACCCCACAACAATCCTAAAACTGCACAATAAAGTTTTATAAGACAGAGACGAGAAACTTCAGCTTTGTATATTATTTAATTCAACCATGTACAATAAGAGAAAAATAATAGGAATGTAAGTCTGTACTTATTTCCAGAAAATAGATTCATTTGACAAACAACATTCAAAGAGTAAATAAACCTTGCAATGCAGTTACTCCAGAACAAATGCACATCAAGCTACTGCTGTCCTTTACATTGTACTTCAGCCGTCAACAGCCAATTCCTCTGCTCTGCAGCCAGGACACTTCATTTACAACATGTGTAACAGCACACACACAGGTGAGATGCACAAAGCAATGTACGGAAGGTATAATGTTACAAAACACTTACCAAAATAAAATATATATGCAAGTTATCCCTAGTATTTACAACAAAGAGTTTTAAATTAGAGATCGTTTAGAAGGCATCTGCTACATACAAATGCCACACATATAGAAAAAAAAGCAGGCAGTCAGAGAAAGGTACTGTGTTAGTTATGGCTAAAGACCTTTGGTTCCAAAACTGTGATATAATTATTTCCAAAAGACAACTAAAATGTGGAACATTTGAGAAGTCTGTCTTTGAACTGAGTTCTTACACTGACCACTAAAATTCAATGTGAAATTTAGCATGGCAAGAGCCACTTGTAAAACAATCTTATTATTTTATACATCAAATGCTCTGAGTTGGATGCAATTATGGTTTGGCATTTCCTAACTCAGTGGGAACACATTGAGGACAATTATATTTTACTGCATCTCATGCAAAAAGTCTGAGGTTATCTGCTCAGCAGGCCATCAGGAAGGCTCTGGCTGGGCTTTATCAAAATGAGGCACAAATGTTCTTAGTAGTTGCCCTAGAATTTTTTATAGTAACGTAAAGCATGCAAGTGGAAAAGAACAGATGTTGCCATCACAGCTTTCTGATAGATATAAGTTTTGTCACCAGAAGGAGAATCGAGGCAAGAGTTGCTAGAATTCAAACTTCTACATTTTAGTTGCAACTCCTTCCCACAGACTCTGAAGTGAGGCTTTTACTCCCAAGTAAATATTTGTCTTAATTGTTGAATAATATAATTGTGTGTTTTCATTTCACTATAATTTGTTTAAAGACTGTGGCATAGTATAAATTTGGCCTGTCTTATTGTGTTCAATCTTAAATCTGTTGCAAGGTCATATTGCAAAGAAAGAGAGAACATTACAAAACAACTATATCTATGTGAAGGGTAGTATATGTAAAACTGTCCTGAGCACACTGCACCATGAAATATTTTCTTTTTATCTCTTTGAAATTCACTTCTTGAGGAAAAACTTGCTGCATCCAAAACCATATGCAAACATTTCTGTTCATTTTTAGGGCTAAGGCACCAGCACTAATACATGGGAAGAGCCTTCGTGGGCACTGACATGTCAGAAGAAAGATCCCCAAACCATTTTTTTCCAGCACCCCACAGAACCGAGCACTGGAAGGAAGTAGGTTTCAGCGAAGACACATATGTAAGTGTGGGTCTCATAATGTCCTCAGGTCCAGCTGGCAAAGTTTCTGGGTGAGCACTGCAATCCAACTTCAGCCTGTTTTTTGCACTTAGAACAAGTCTTTCAAAATGTGATTATGAAAAACATCATCTTCACTCGCACTGTACATGCATCTCATTGGTTTACAGGCCTGAACGTGGCAAGTACCCACAAAAATGGGTATGTAAGAAACGCAAAAGGCTTACTCATTTGAGGGGAAGGGCGTGCATCCATGCCTGCATTTGGAAGTCTGCTCCTTGTGTTTAAATTGAGCATTTACAATTATCTATTTTAAAAAATCTGAGCAGCAATGGCTGGCTTAAACATCAAGAGAAAATACAAGTAGCTTTTTTCACTGACTTCCCTGTGCGTTTTCTTTCAGCTGGATCACTACAAATGTCAGTGTGCACTTGCAGTTCTTAACTAGTTTAGGTCATCTCCCATTGCTATGGGAAAGCACAAGCAATGAAATTTACTATGCAGGGCACAATTTGGCTGAACATACCAGACTTTGCCTTATTGCTGAGCTATATACACAAGGCATTTGAAATATACAGTTGTCAAAAAGATGTAATTTAAAATCAAAACCACAAACCTGGGCCTTGCAGAAGTGGCCACAAAGTTATGAAATCACAAAACCTAGTTACTAGTGGGCTTCACAACACTGATGATAAATAAAAATATGGAGGCAACAATAGTAGTAGGAACAAATACATCTTTAAAATAAGGCTTTTTTACATTGTTGTTAAAATGCCTGGCGTTTAGCCCCTTGTTTGTTTTTCATATATTACAGATCCATGACAAAGCTGATTGTGCCCATTGTCAAAGAATACCCCTTGGATCTATCCTAATCATCAGGTAATGCCCCTAATCAGCAGCATAAGATAAAGTACGGTAAAGACATTCATAGCAAATCAGTTCTGAAACATATTGAGTCTTCATTTCTTTCCACATTCCCAGCAGTCTTGTCATCTTTGATGAGAGCAAGCAAGCAGAAACTATCAGTGCTACAAATATCAGGATCCTCTT
Source organism: Ploceus nigricollis (assembly GCA_013399945.1). Classification (NCBI taxonomy): domain Eukaryota; kingdom Metazoa; phylum Chordata; class Aves; order Passeriformes; family Ploceidae; genus Ploceus; species Ploceus nigricollis. The sequence goes on along the minus strand of VXBC01002021.1, from coordinate 43,633 downwards.
TTTTCCTGATGGCTTCTTAAAAGTTATTCTCCCAGATCAACTTCATGCCACAGAGGAATTGAAGAAATGCAAATCATGGATTGCATATGCTGGCCAGAACTGACCTTAATCAAGCCAGGTTCTTCCTCTTCCAATGGGGACTGATGACACCAAGACAAAAATCCATCTCCGGTCCACACGATTTCTCTGTCCCTTCCAGTAAGGATTTCTCTTTCTTTTTGAAGAAGTTATTGGTCAAAACCCATTGTCAATTGAATGTGTACAAGAAGCATGGATCCAGACCACTTCAATATATTTACATTACAATTTATTCATTTTCTAAGTCCAGCTATATGAATAAAAAGCATGAGATCTATGTAACATAGCCAGCCACGTAGTCACCATGTACTGTCTCAACTCTGATTTTGTACATTCACATTATCTCTGTGAGAAAATAAAAATGTATTTTTTACACAGAGAAATAAGCATATTGGAAATACAAAGAAGAGTCTCCCAGGTGAAGAAATGCGTGAAAAAGCGATGTGAAAGCTCTACACTGAAGAGCATACATGCATGCATCTGCTCTGACTGAAATGAATCAATCTGAGATGCCCTGGGCTCCTCTTGTTTCCACCTGTGTGCAATAAATGCACATATCTTTACAGTCCATTTCACACTCTGTTCATGTTTCTATAGGATAGAATAAAATTTCCCTGTTCCAATCTGGAATATGGTAAGGCCTTGTGGGATGTTCTCCTGCCATTTGGCAACGTAATAGAAAAAAGACAGGAAGGATTAGGGTCCACTAAATTCTGCAATAGCTGGTTAATCACATGGGATATCTCCACCTGATTTTAATGGGTGATCTGTGCTCAGTGCTCCAGAAGGAAGGAGAAAATTCTTTTAAGACTCCTTGCTGATACATCCCTACGGAAAAATTCCTCCCTATCCAAAATTTGGCCGTCAACATAAGGATAAGAAAAATGAAATGTTACAATGACCTGCATGATTCCATCACTACTTCAACATAACTGAGAAACAGATATCAAATACTGCTGTTTCTGAGTAACAGCAAGTTGTCTTTGTCAGAAGAGAGACTGCTCTTCATCAGCAATGCTGACACTTGGCAACATGGACTTCAGAGCAGCCCTGAGCAACTTCTTTCTTAACGAAGACAAAGGCTGCATTCCTGGCTCAAGGGAACCCAAGGTTCTGCCTCTGAAATGGGAGATTCACTGAGCTCAAGTAAGCTTGACTGTGTCTCCAAGGTCCTCCTCTGGAGTGAGTCTCCCTCTGTGCTGATGTCCGTCCAGGTCCTTGGCCCCTCACTTTTTAAAGGGAGTGAGTTTGTTGAAGGTGTGCCAAAAGAGTGATGGCTTCCGCTTGGGCTCTGCCAGGGCAAAGACCTGCTGCTGCGGGACGCTGGTAGGCACGGTGATGTGTCGCTGGTGAAGGGGATGAAGGGTTTGGTGTGGAGGAGGCATGGGACACCCATTATAGCTCACACCTGCAGAAGAACAGTTGGAGAAAGCACCTGAGTCAGCCAGGGAAATTTAAGCACAGAGCCAGGGGACATGATGAATTTTGCCATGGTCTTGAATGGCAGAACTACTAAGGGTCACCTTTTCTGATGTTTGACTTTTTAATTTCCGCATTGATTTAGCTTAAGAAGACAACAGTACCAGAAAAAATAATATAACAGAATTACCAAAAATAAGCAGCACTTTCACACAGCTGGACTATATTGTTTGGACAAGTAAATCTTGGTATTTCAAAGGAATGATTTCAAACAGCAGATACTTCTGTCCACTCTCAGAGTAAGGCTGGGTAAAATACTGCTACCAACAATAATGTTATTTCTTCCATTTGAAATACATTTTTCTGGGTTAATGTTCTTAAGACTTGGAGCTTTGTGCATTCTGAACAGAATCTCCTAATCACAAACTTTAGCCACTCCCCTGAAAATTCAGACAGGTTCTAGGGGTATCTATTGATTAAGAGAAAATGCTTTAAAATATTACTCCCAGGGAACAGAAGACAACCTAACATCATCTTCTTCCCTCCTAAACTAAGACTTAAATATTTTTCCACTTTTTTTTCAGCATATAAGAGATTTACCCAAGTTTGACTTTAAGATGGAAAAGGACAAAATCTGCTGTGATTTGTTTCTGTTGGGATTATTTTCTGAGAGAAGAAATGAATAAAAAAGCCATTTCCTGACAAACAAGCTTCTGGTCCATCCTTCCTTCTAGAAGGATGCCAGAAGAAGCCATTTTGACTGTTATTGTAAATAATATAACAATGTGGCTTGCAAAAAGAACTTTAGGACATTTTAAAGAAGACACAGAATTGATAAAGAAGAACAAGCTCTTTGAGTAAAAGCAAAGGAAGGAATCATAACACTAATTTATAATTTAACCTGTGCACCCAATTCCTCACAACCTTAAAAATAAACATCTTGCCTTACCTCTTGAGCTTCTTCTCTAATATACAGAATACTGACTTGTCTGTTTGAAGAAGCTCGAAGAGCTGATTTAGTAGACAGTTTACGGAGATATTGGAATTTAGTATTAAAATACAGGTTAATGGCAATTATTTGGCTCCATGTAAGCCACAAAAAATGTTTTTAAAAGACTGAAGAACTCAGCCACGGCCAGACTGTGCTATTTCCTAATGATCAAAGGAACACAGTAAGAAGGTAACACAATTCTGAACACCCACCTTTAATTTTTCCTTGCCTTGACTTATGGGCATTCTGCATGGCTTGTTTCTTCTGGTTTTCTGAGATTTCCATACCTACATCAAAATGTAAATTAGGGCACTAGTACATAATTACTGTATCTAATACTTGATTGCATTAAATTAAAACAAATAAGTAAACTGTATCTTAAACAATTTTTAGTAAATCTTAGTAGCAGTACACCTGAAGTTTTTAGAAGTATGTTTTATATTGTCATATGAACTTAAAGAGAGTTTTCCATAGGGATAATGACAGATAAGTTCAGATAACAAGAGATTAAAAAAAAAAAAAAGGTGTAAATTAAAATTTCTGAAATCTACAAGTCACCAAGTAATAGATCACAAATGCAGAATCCTTTTGTTTTTCACTCACTCTGAGCTAACCTGGGTAACAGATTGGAGTCACTGCTAGTACAAATCTGGGTATCTTTCCCTTCACTCAGACAAGAGTATCACAAAATCTGGGAGATGCTGAAGCAGGCTGTGATGTGGTTTTGGCTCCATCATTCTGGGGCTGGATCCCTCACTTGGGTTTCTCATACACACTTGTGTAACTTACATGAAGCACATGGGTAACCCTCTGCTATTTACTGTCATGTGACAGGTGTATGGCTGAGCTGTGGTGAGTACAGCTCACAGAGATGACAGACATTTGCTAGAAGGTGGCATCAGAGACTGGTGCTGTCTGGAGTGCAGGTAAAGGCACTCCAGTTTCCCCTCCCTGTGCACAACACAGTTGAGATACATGGAAATGTCACATTTGCACAAGGTGACAACAGGGTGCACATGCTGTTTTCATTTCATGCTGTGCATAAGGCTGCACTCATTTCACACATACGCACAGAAAGAGCACAGAAGCTGTGGTTCAAAGCCAGAATGAAGTGTCTGCTTCAGTTCCATTTTGCATCTTCCCTCACTTCTCTATACTTTTAAAACTCCTTTTTTATCCTGAACTTATGAAGAAGTTATTACAAATCAGCCTGTTAACTTAAAAAATCCATAATTTTTGGGTAGCAGTAGTTTATTTTATTCTGCAGGGTTTTTTTGGTTTTTTTTTAAAAAAACAAGGAAACAGATTTTTAAAAATGCAAGCAATTTCATCAAGAGAGATCAGACCACTTTCTTAGGGTTACTATTAGTGGTTTGGAGAAGGATTTTCTGGCTGTGGTCTTTTCTCTCATATAAGCTTTCATAAAAGCTAAGAAAAGCTAGATATGGTTTGGGAGACAATGACTCACACCAAAGTGTCTTTGAAAATAGAAGTAAAATGCCATTTGCAGTTCTGAATTGAAAGAGTATTATTTGTTCTCTGAGTGGTCAGATTAGAGGCTTTGTGTATAGTCCAGCAAGATAGCTTACAAAATCAACAAGACAAATTTAAACCTGAGGCTGAGAATAGTGGCATTTTTCCATTGGTTTTCGCTAAAGGAAATGTCCAATTATGCCAAAAAAAGAAGAAATTTTAGAAAAGAAATTTATAAAAGAAACAGTCTTCTGATTAATGGAGAAAACGTCCAAGCCACTGTGGCTCACAAGATCAGATGGACATTAGCTATTACAACTCAACTATCTTTCCTCTGGTTCATCATACCTGTCCCAAAACAGGAACATCAGAATAGCGAGTTCCAACACTTGAATTTCAGAAGACTGCATGTACCTATGTGCCATTATCAAACACACAGTTTCTCTTTTAACTGGTTTTTCTTCCCCACTATATTGCACTGTGCCTGAAGAGCATCAAGCACAATGGACCCTCCTTGTGCAGTTCTTGCACTCAGCAACCATAGGAATTTGTGACCCAGCCCCAAAACAAGGGTTAGTGCCAGTGCCACCACCACTGTTGAATGGTTCTCTTCTGAATATCATATGTTGATTTTCATGAGGTCCCAGCAGAATAAACAGTTTAGGGCTGTAGCTGCTACATCTTTGCAGTTTCCTCATGCTTGGGGATTTCTGCAGCAGTGTCACTTAGGAGGAATGGTAACACCAAGACAGACCTGTGGCTGCCCAGGGCAGAGCCTCAGGAGCTTCCTGACAGGCAGCATCTAACTTGCTCAACATACTCTCCCAGTGCTCCATAAAGTAACTACCCAGGAGGCGGTGCAGAGCTCAAGAATGCTTCTTCTTCGAAAGGATGGAAATGGAAGCGTTCACTTTTTCACTTTTTATCTTCTTTACCTCAGTCTTGCTCACGAAAGTGCGGGAGCTGTGTTTTACTCAGTAGCATCCTTCCATGTCACTGTATTATGGTTCTCATTGTATACTGGAGTGGAGTCATTCTGTAACTTTGTTGTAAGAGGGACTGTGTGATGATCCGATCCTCAGCATTGCTCTATTACCCCCTGATCACGTTCACCCTTTTGCAATATCTGCTATTTTAGAGCTCTGATTAGGTGAATTAGGGAAGGCAGCTACCTCCCATCCCCGTGAGCACAAGGTGACAGAGCAAGCTCCACATAGAGCAAGGCACAAAAGCCGTCAGCATTGTGCCCACCAACGCTGACTGTAGTATCACACTGTGACATTCAGCACTGGAGAAGGGTCAGGTTTGCAAAGTCTGAGCAAAGTTTTATCGACGTCAGAGCTTGTAACCACTTGAACTTTCTCTCTGTGAGTTCTCACTGTCTGACTCTCGTAATAACACTGACTCCTCTTCCCTTCCTTCCGCGCGGCTGGCTGACTTCTGCCTGTCCCTATCACGAACACCTAACCCTATGTATCCCCAGTAGCACATACTAACCCTTACTGTCCCTCGCACAATTGCCTCTCCCTAGGTCTTCACAGCAGCACAGCCAACTGATTCCAGTTCTCTGACTCCAACTCCCCTCTCAACTAGCTGACCCACTCTTTTATAACACCCATCCTTATTGGACATAGCTGTGACTAATTATTGGCAAAGCTGTTCCTACTCTTTGGTAATTAGTACAGCTGCAACTCCTCAGGGGTAAGATTGACTTCAGCACTATCTCTATTTCCTACAATCCATTCTCCTACAAAGTTTAGCTGTGGCTCCTTCATTGTTTACTCTAGACTCAAGATGACTGGGATTAATTGCAACTGTTGGTGCAATGTGGAAGGGTTAAAACTGATTTTAAATTGAGAATGAATTGACAAACTTCTAAGTATTTTCTTCTGCTTATGGACTATCTAAAATACATATGGAAGAGGCCTTATTTTCATCATACTTACAACAGTATCAAACAAGAGAAAGCCACTAAGATCAAAAGGGTTACATTTGTAATGTAAGGGTTATTCCTCTTTTCCTATTATTTTGACCACGTGTTTTACATGATCATGGAATATAAGGTCTGGCATCTTGTTTAAGTTTTAACAATTTCTGAATTGTATAATCCACTTCACTGCACTTCCAATGTTAACCTGATGTCAATCCAAAGCCTTAGCCTCAAGAATGTTAGTGAAAAGGAGAAGTTCTCATGCAGCTGACGTACACAGATGCACTAACAAGACATTTTATAAACACTAAAAAGAGTTTTCTGTTTTTTTAATTAGTGTTGCTGCTTTCTTTTGTATATGTTTTGCCAAGAAAATTTTGCTGGAGCTTTTGTCACTGATCTTAAAGGACACATGAAACAATGCAAAACCAAAAAAGCAATCCTAACTACACACTGAGACAGAAGACACACTGTCCTTGGAGTGTCCCCCAGGCTGCAGGTCTTAAACTGGTCCTAGGATTTACTACCTTTTTTCCTGCTCACTCATTTCTCTGTGCTAGTACCAGAGCACTCACTGCCCAGCGGTGCTGTTGCTGGGTCTGTAGTTAATGACACCATACAACTGCATGGGCCTCCTGGACACAGGAGGTGCCACTATATGACAAAGACAGCATAAATCTACAATTACTGCCGCTTGGCTTTATAAAAAAGTGTCCTTTAAGAACAGATATTCTTGACCAATCATTCATACAAAAGTGCTAGGATTTCAGATGGATTTTTATTATTGATTGGTCTTTGTGAATTGCATCTTGTCATATCTCATCTCTCATTCAGCTCCATCATGCACCAGAATCATATGGGTGACGCTACCTGCCCTGGACCTTTCGCCCACAGTGACAGGGCAAACACACCTGAATAGGCTTCACTTACACAGCTCAAGAAGAAAGACTGCACATCTGTACAAAACAAAGACCTGCAAAAGCAAGTTTGTTTTAACTTCTGCTTTGTTTTTCTTTTCCTTAGAAATTGTTTCACTCACCCATTTCCTTGTCTTCTCGAACTCTTCTCCTTTCATTTTCACATGCCTCCATCCATCTCTTTTTATCCTCCTGTTTTTTTGCACAAAACAAATGAACCTCTTCTGTTGTTCTGTTTATTATCTTAAAAGCATTCTTGACATTGATGTTAAAATCTTTGTCTCTGCCATCTTCAGTGTCCACAATTTCTGTCTCATCCATGTCAATACGATCCTTGTAATACAAGATGTCCCTTCTCAGCAAGTCCTTCTTACAGAACACAAGCTGATGGTCAAAAAGGAAGAAAGTCCTCTGCTGGCTTTTGCCTTGTTTTGATATTTTGGTCAGTTCTCCTGAGTGGATCAGTTCTGAGCTTCTGGCTAACACATCTGGTCCCTAGGAAGACAGATATATAGAGATATAGAGATATGTAGTAAGTAAATAATAGTTTAAGATCTCACTGTGTGTCTAACCAGTCTCACTATATAATCAAGTCTTAAGTTCACTCACTTTTCTTGTATTTTTATTATTAGATTTGAAAATGTCACACAATGTAAATAATATCACAGAGGTAAATTCAATCAATGTGGTTCTGCTCTACTTCATTGCTGCATAAACAGAAGGAAACAAATAAGTCAGTGAAACAGGTTCCCATTCTGACAGAACTACCAAACTTCCAAATGAGATTCAACATTTTTAAAAGCTCCACTTTTTCATCTCATCTCAAAGGCAAGTGTCCATGTTAATACATACTGCTCTTCCTGAACTATAAACAAGGTTAATCAGTAACAGAAACATTGTAAATGAAGCAACTGGACTTTTAACGGAGCAATGACCACTTGAAAAGTAGACACCGTAAACAACCACCTACGCAGAAAGACTCCTGCAGGGGACATCAAGTATTGTACACAGTACCTTTGCCCAGGAGCCCAGGAAAGGCACAGGCTGATACTCACCTCCCAGTCTACGATAGAGACTTGCCAACGGGCAATCTTGTCTATGCTTTCTAGTCTCCGTTTTCGCTCGTTGATCAGGCATGCCACATTCTTCATGGCCTCATATGCAGCTTTTATGTTGCTATAATCACTGGGAAATGTAAGCACGTTTCAAGGATCACTTATACAATGGACATGATGCAATCACAAACCATGGAAATGATGCAACCACAGTGCTTGCAGTATCAGCCCACATTATCCACTTATCCCTCTACTCGGGTACTTAAAAAAGAGGAACCCGATTCCTGCTATTCCAAACCCCACACAGGAGCCTGTACAATTCAGTGCTGCTGTACTGCTGGGCTTGTCTAGGAGCAAATTATTAGATGGGTGGAAGGAGGCAGAAGAGATTGATTAATGAACTGCAACACTGTCTCTACTGAAAACAGTGGTAGAACTCCCACTGACCTCAGTGATGGCTGTATTTCACCAAAGGACTGTGTTTTTAAGCGAGATTTTAGTGGGATTTTTTGGGGAAGGGCATTCTTTTCATCATGTTTAACAACTGTATTTTCTCCTTCTTGTTCCCAGTGACTGGGTCAATGAACACAACTGGGGAATGCTAGGTGGACAGGAGAAAAAACCAAAATCAATCCCACACAGGGTGAGAGGAACCCAAGAACAGGGGCACCAGAGAGAGGAATTAAAGGTGACAATATGAAGAAAGCATCCCATTTCTATGGGACATATGTGTGAAGCCATGATGGTCACCTGCCTCTTCCTGCTTTGGGACTAATGCAATTAACTCAGGCCAATCCTCCTGTCCTTCTTGCAATGCTCTGCTCCCCTCCTTCTTTCCTGAGCTCCCAACATGCCTGTGAATCTCCCCAAGCTTGCAGACAGGCTTTTTTTTTCTCCTCTGAACAGCATCCATCTCTCCTTCACCTTTGTCAAATGGAGTCTCTCAGAAGAGAGAAGGGAAGAGACATATTTCTTGCTTAAGGAGTCCCAGCAGAGCAGTTGCTTTCCCTCTTTTATCAGAATGCCTTTTGCAGAAAAAGGAGCCAGAAGGAGAAAACAGCATGAACTAGAACTAAATCCTGCCAAGGCGTTAGCCTTACTGTCCTTTTTATCTGCTTCTGTCCCAGTTCCAATTTTCATCAGCTACTGCTGATGGATGTGCTTCCCTTCTGAATGTGTGCATTCTCTCCTATCTTTATTTACATCTGTAGGAACTCTATTCTGCCACATTGAATACAGAAAGTGAGATTAACAATAATAGGATCCTACTAACGTCAGGGAGATGTCCCACAGGGTGACCACATGATATCCATACTGCTACACTTGCCCTTCCTTATCTCAGTTCCTTTTTTTTCTGTTGGTATTTATTCCACACTTGCTACACAACTTGTGGCCTTCACAGCAGGCTGTGCATATTGGAACTCCAAATTTTTTATGAAAACAAAATGCTACCAAAACCCCCAGCTGGCTGGGGCTTTCCCAAGGCTCCATGTTGGTGTACATCTGCCTATTTGTGAGCATCTCTGCATAGTGGGCGCCTCTCTGTGCTTGAAGGCATCTCTGGATGCTGTGCCACACAAGAAGAAAATAGGTACTATGGGAAAGTGGTGAGACCTCGATGTCACTTTATCTGTAGGTTTAATAGCTCACAGAATAACCTTTCTAAAATTAGTAGCAGTGAAAGAGAAACTCTAGTTAGTAATTCTTATTGCAGCACTTCCCAGGTAGTCACAGAACTGAATAGAGGCATTTCAGATCAGTGCTTCGCACATCTGTGTTTTGCCCTTGGCAAAAATCCAGTGGTCTCCAAGGGGAGTTTTCTCAAGGTTAAAGTACTGACTTTGGCCAAGGAAGCATTGCCTCAGGCTTCATTTGGACTTTGAGCACAGGGGTCACAATGGAATAGTTTCTTGCAATTATACAAGATAAAATCTTAATTTAGTCAAAGATTGAATCAGTGCAGGGGTACACCAGAAAGACTACCTGCAACTTCAATTTTTATTTATGCCAGCTGAAAATCTAGTATCTGGCCTCTACTGCAAACTAAGGTAAAGTTTATTACTACTAAGTTTCTAAAACAAATTACCTCCAAACTTATTCAGGTTGTTGTTATTTTCTAAGGCACTCTTCACTTTTTCTTACATCCACAACTTTTATGAGTCTTCCCCTCTTCCTCTTTGGATTTCTTTCTCCTTGACTTCTTTTGACACACTGGCCTTTTTTTTCCACTCTGAATTACACATCCCTTCCTGCATCCTGTTTAAACACCATCTTCTTCTCCTTCTCCCTCTTTGACTGAGTCCTCATTGTGTCTTGCATCCTCTCAGTCCCCTGTGCTGCACTTTCAGATACTGCTTTTGTGACTGACTGTGATGGCTCCAAGAAGCCCTGTTTATCGTGATCCATGGCAGTTTTGTTCCTGATCTCAAAAGCTTCAGTGTTGTGTCACCCAGAAAACTTGAGTAATTAGGTGTTACTACTATTATAGAATTTGTTATATTAGTTCTCTCACCTGTGCTCCTGAGTGGTGTATTTGAGCAATTCTGCAAGCTGCAAAGGATATTTGCAGATTTTCTGAACAGGCGTGAGAAGAAAACCATCAATGGCAATGTCAATCATCTGCTGAAGCAAGCGACAGGCCTCGAAGAAGTGGCGGTATTTGCCCTGCTTCATCAGTCTGGAGAGTTCAATGCAGGCACTGGGATGATTGTTACAATACTCTGAATAAATAGCAAAGCCTTCTTGCTATCAAAAAAAAAAAAGGTGTAACTTTACTAAAGTATTTGTCTATAAAGGAGAAAAGCTATTTTTGTAATATCTATTATACATAATTAGATTAAGTAATCTAGACTTAAGTCTCTATCAAGAACTCACAGCCTATCTCCTCACTACCTACCTTAATGTCTGTATGAAGTTTTTGCATGCTGAGTATGAGATCACTGCAAATAATCCAGCTCACCTGTCATCATTAGAGTTTTGACAAGAAAACTTAAAACTGTTTACAAAATTACATGATTGCTAAAGATGAGAAATCTAAAACAAATATTTAATTAATTACAAGTTACTTTACATTCTAAAATGCTGCCAATTTATTATTTAAGAAGCACTTGTTAGCAATATCCCCTCCTAATATGGTAACTTGGCTTTTTACTATCATATTTTGTTAATTTCATAAATAGAATCAACTTTTTCAACCTACATGTTGAAGAAAACATGACCCTATTTCACTTAGATGAGGTTCCTCTTTGTTGTACTGTTTCTCAAGATCCTTCAGAAACTTCCTTTGGAACTTGTAAATATCTTCAATATTTCCAAAAATGGTGCTTAACTGAGCTGTGGTGAACATTCCTGTATGTTTGCGACACTGCCGAATGTAACCCTGAAATGAAATAAAAAACACTCCTTAGTCTGAGGATGTGAGACAGGTATCCCAAAAATGAACAAAATCAGTTGAGCTGGCAAGACCCCTGGGGTCTCCAGGCAAGGGAGTGGTTTCCCTGCCACACACACACAGAAGCAGAAGTTCAGATTTGCATCTGAGATGTTCACATGTGGATTTTTGGGGTCCAGCTCCTGTGTCAGGGTACCCCAAACGAACCAGGGAACCTCCCGAGTGTAAAGCCCACTTGCATCTCCCTTTTGCGAATACACTGCAGGGACTGCACCTCCAGGAACAGCTGCTGTGCTCACAGTCTCACAGCAGTTATGGCACCAGGGCTCAGGGAGTGCAAAGGTTAACTGATGTGATAGGGGCTATCTGCCAGGCTCCTCCATTTGGCTGCTGGCAGGCAGGCCTCCTGCAAACAGCTCTGGGAGCAGACAGCTGAAATAGCCTTGCAGTTGCTCTGGTGAGGTTTACCAGGAAGCAACACTACTGTTGCTGGCACTGTTAGGAATATTCCTGTCTCCTCCACAGCCATCTGCTCTGAGAGCTGTGCAGTGGTTACGCTGCAAGCCAGCTACCGCATTTCCTACTGCACCAACAAGGACAGCTAATTCCTGTGCGGCTCCTGTGGACTGCAGACACTTCTTGAATGTAAAACATGTTTTATGGGTACACTTTAGCTTCATGATCCTGGCTACAGCCAGCCTGAGTGATTCATTTGAGGGCTGAGCTTGCAAATTTGGGTTACTATCTGTGTAGCTTTTCTGGCTTAGTCTTACTTGAGTGTATTTTCAGCCTTATGTCCTACTTGCACCACCCTACAGATTCACTCTGAGGACAGCAGACTATCTCTAGCCCACATGTTGAGCATGGCCCATTGCTTCTCTTCTTGGAAAATGTGTGCTTGCCCTCTTGTACTAAACTCAGATGCTTGCAAGATATTAAAAACCAGGTATAGGATATACGTATTAGAGAAAATTAATTAATATGTGCCTAAGTCTTAACAGGTCAGTAAACTATGAGAGTCATGTCCTAGAACTCAGTTAGCCGTGGCAGCAGCATAGCAGAGCATACAAATTCTTCCCTGGTCTTTCATGCACACAATCAATCATATTGGCTTAAGTAAATAATGAATATAAATGATAAAATTTACATTTAATGTTTTAAAATTAGCCAGTTAGTAACCAATTTTTGTCCTTTCACTCCCTTTTTTTTTTCTCTTCAAGAAAAAGGCCTGATCTAAAAATGGAAAAAAAAAAACCCCAAAAAACCAAAACAAATAAAAACCTACTGCTGCCTTGTCTACTTTGTTGTGAATGAAATAATCTAATGGTAAGTGGTGGACTGAAGGATGACAGCATGACAAATACAAGGACAGACCTAGCAAACTAAGGCTACAAAGAATATTTTTGTAGGTTGCTTAGCACCATTCCAGATGCAAACCACAAAGACAAGTCAAATACAGGTCAAAAGCATCAAAACTCATGTCAGAAAAGGCAAACTTCAGTGAAAAGTATTAAGAAGCTTCTTGCCCAAGTGTGAGCCTCCAACAAATATTGAGAAAAAAAAGCAGAAAACCACCCTGACTTTATGGCTCAAACAAGCAAGGCAGATCTAAAACACTCTTAGATTCCTTCATAATTCCTAAACATCCATTAAAAATCTCCTCACTTGAGAAAACAGGGAGAAAAACCACTTAGCAAATACTCTTTCCAAGTTACTTCCAAGAAGTTTTGTCACTGAACTGTAAATTATTTTATTAGTTACTCAAAGTTTTCTATACAGTGGCAAAAAGCTGTAAATAAACTGGACTTCCTTCTCTCATTAATTATGGAAATAGCAGTCAGAGAGGCATTTTTTCGCTGTCAAAAATGGAAGTTTTTTTAAAAGAAAGGAAGCAATGGCTCATGGCAGTCATCAGAGAGGAAAGCCGTAAGAGGAAACGAAGAATCTGACTGACAGCGTCAGACGCGCAATTGTGAGTATTTACATATAAGAAACCACTATGGTTCTCAACTTATTTGGAATGATTTGTTCTCATTAGGTCAGCAGAACATCCTCAGGTTAAACCATGTACCTCACAGATGTCCTTGAGATGCTTGATATAGACTCGTTCTGTTTTCATAATTTCCTGTATAACGTTGGTTCTCATCTGATCCCTGTTTTCAGCTATTTTCTGGCGATGCTTGCTAGTATCTGAATCTTGTTCTTCGTCCTGGATATTACTACAATTTTCTGGCACTTCTTCCTGATTAACTCGCAGCTGCAGCCAGAACAAACAAAGCAATTAGAGTGAAGCAGAAAGTTTTACAATATGTGGTAAAACTGTTACAAACTTCCTATACTAAAGAGAAGAGTGGATACAGACATGCTCTCATTTTTATCTTATAGAGGGGGCTTCACAACAGGATTTATCTCATTGTACTCACTGCATATTCAAATGAAGTGTTGAGATTTCTGTCTGGTTAAATACATGACTTTCTACTCATAGTATTTGAGAGCGACCACACTGTGCTGTCTATGTACTTCTCAGAGTCCAGCTTATTTCTAACCCTTACTAATAGTTAATGTATTTGGCCAAGTTAGCACAGGGGTAAAAATTACAAAAGTAGACACTCAACCACTTTTAAATAGTTTCCCTGTGCCCCATCTGTATGATGTAGATAGCAGCACCTCCTTTTCTGATTTCTGTCTGACTGCCCAGGTTGTCCACATATCTAGGAAGGGGAAACGGAGGAACCAACTGATGCTGCACTTTGTGTACTTCATGCAGTGTGGCCCACGTTTCACTACAGGTTCTCAAAAGGCAGTTCAAATTATTTTCTAAAACACACTCAGTTTTTTACCATCTGAGAGTTATACTGTCATTAATCTGGGTGAGTTCTGACTGCGGAGCTCAGACTGTGAACCAGATTTCTACACAATGTCCTTGATAATAAATTAAGCCCTATTTTACCAAGAAATCCCTGCAGCATAGCTCTCCCCTGCCCTTATGGGAACTGTTGTGTCCTCTCTGTATACATTGATGACTTTCTGGTTGAGCTTCGTGCTCTTGTAATCTCTGTTTGAGAAATTCCTTTGGTTACACAGGGACCAAATGAAGAAGACAGTAAAAGCTGTCAGAGGGGCTAAGGATCTTAGGGTGTGATTCTCTACTGCTTTTTTCCTTGTGAACTCGTTAGGGGTTACACCACTGATGTTCAGCTATAAACATGCTGAGGATCAGGTAGGAAATGTAATGCCATGACAACTGTTACACTCTGCTAGGAATCTTGCAGTGGTGCAAAAGCAAGAAGCAAAAGAGGTACTCACCCTGACAAAGCTAGCTGGAAACCAGGCCTCCTTGTCCTCATTTCTTCCCCACCACCAGTCTTTGTTGGAAGCTTCTAGAACTCGAATGACATCTCCAGCTTTGAAGCCCAGCTCTTGATCATCCATAGTGACATGGTCCCAGAGAGCCTCTGCATAGACGATGGTGCCATCGCTTATCAGCTGAGATAGGAAGAAAATGAGATTGTGAAAGACAGAAGATAAACTATGAAGTGTTCATAAACTGCAAAGAGATCAATATAGGTCACTAGATTGTCTACTATTACTCCTGTTACAGGATAAAACTAAAATTTCAGATTTTCAGAAATCTGTGCATATTCTCATTTGTGAAAACAATTACAATCCTGCTCCAGAGCAGTTACATAGGGTAACAGTTACAGTCTGTGATGGTTTAAAACCCAGAGAGAAACTTAAACCCACTCAAACTGTCCCCTTTGCCCCACTCCCTTCCTATAGTGGAGGAAACACTACGAGAGGTTATAGAAGGTATCACAATTTACTGAAAAACTGCAATAACCACAATAATGCTAGTAAAAGAGTGTACAAAACAAAGTTTTACCCACAAAAAGCAAACAAAAATGCCTCCCAAAGAAACTAGCTACTGCCACTGAATTTTTTATGACCACGAAATCTCAGACCATGGAAAACATCCCTCTGCATCCCCCATCCCTGTCCCTGCCCTCCCTGTGCCATCATTCCAGCAACGCAAAGCCTCGGACATTACCTCATTAATTGCTAGCTGTTCCCCTCCGGGCTGCAGGTACCTGGGAGCAGCTTGGCAGAGCTCCTCATAGCTGTAATCTTCCTCACTGCCATTGTCATCCACTAAGGCTGAAGATTCAGTCCCACCATCTGCAGCAACTAAAATAAAAGTGCAACAGCTGTTTGCTCCATCATTTTTATGATTCAAAGAAAGACAACAATGCAAGAGGAATTGCTGAGAAATTGCCTTTGTTGTCATGAATAAAACACTAACAGCAGGAGTGGAAGGTAGCAGAGCTCTCAGGAAAACCACCTTTCCGTCATTAAATATGTTTTACTCATTTTTAGAATTTCTCATTTAGCAGCTGATAAAACTTTTGTACACAAATAAACCAGAACTACAACAATTCCTTACTTATTTTTTACCAGAGGAAACCTTAAATGACCCGTATCAGAAGGAAAGCCCCGACGCCGTTTCCTAGGCAGCAGATGTGAAAGCCCCAGCAGCCCCCAGCAGTCAGTGGGGACACTGTCATCCCCAGGCCAGGTGCCCTCACACCATCACATCCCCTGCAGGGACATAAGGACCAATGGTTCTGCGCCCATCCACCCGTGAGAGGGGTGGGCAGCCTGTGTGGAGCCCCCGCTCTGCGCTGGCTGCTGCCACCTCTCCCATGCACTGGGGAGGCTCTGGCAGCAGCAAGGCTCAAGGGGACATGGAGCCCAGACTGGGCACAGTGGAATGTCCCTAAAGAAACCTGTTCTAATTGTCCCAAATCACAACAATTTCTTGGTTTGACAATTGTACACTTTCTGACCAAAGAGGCAGCTTTGTATAGAAAGAGAGGTCAGGACTAAAATGGCCTTCATCTTATTACACAGCCACATAAGCCAGGATAAACATTGTTACTGTATAAAACTATAAAACCCATTTGGGGTACACCAGTGGGTGACAGATCCTTTTGGCAATGACCTCCACACTGGCACAGGAAGAGAACTGGGGGCTAACCTCAGGAACAAGTCTGACTGACTGACTGACACCCACACTGCTCAATGCTGGACCCTGTCCAAGTGGGTTTGCCTCTGAAAGCCGCCTGAAATGTTCAAACCACCCGGGATCAAGAAGCATTCATGACCAGTGGCCCCATGCTTGAGTGCACTCTCTGGTCCTTGTTAATTTAGTCCTAAAATTTATTCTCATGGCAAGCCCAAGCCGTGAACTAGAGAGTCTGAAGATCATACAATGCTCAAAAACACATTAAAAAGTAAAAAGTCAAATTCAGAATAGGTTGCTAGCACTGAACTTCTTTGCTAAAGGTTAGTGTGTCCCAGCTGCCACATAGTCAATAGAGCAGGTATTTCTCCTGAGTGCCTGGGAAGGGACATTTAAGCAGAATTATTGAACCTGCCAATTCCAACAAGCAGCAAGGCTGAGTAGCAGGATCCTGACACTGCCTCTTTTCTACTCTGCTTCAGACCTGGGCACTGCCTGTCTGCTGAGCTTTGGGCTCTGGATGGGTAAGAGTCACAAGGAGACAACTCCTGGCTTTATTCCATGCACCTACCAGGCACTCTGCTGCCATCTGCTATTTACCTTATAGGGAGAAATACTGCAACCCCCCTCCACAGGGCACGCATACCATCACCAGCATCTTCACTCATCTGAGCATTAATTTGCCAGAGAGATCAAAGCAGATCACTACAGAGATTCACTAAAAAACTTGCAAGATTTTTTTTTCCATTAAAAATGGAAAAATATGGCATAGTTTTGATACAACAGAACATGGCTATTTAGCCATTCTGTTCTACTCCCTAGCATTTTAAATAGACATTCACATTAACAGTATAATCCGCCTAAGCAGGAAGGATGCAGAACCCCTATATAAAGAATCAAGACTTTTTTTTCCCCTACAAACTCATTAATCTTAGCACTGATAAACTTTTAAAATACATCTTGTGAAACTTACTGAAAATGCTTTATTAAAAAAATCTGCAAATAAATATTTCATTAAATCAATTTTTAGCTTATAAAGCAACATCCAAAAAATTAATCTCAGTGATCCTTTATACATTCCCACTGCACTATCCGTACTACCTGTGGGGTTGTTCCAGTAATAAAGGCACATCAAAATAACCTAATTCATTTGATTCCAGACAAAAAAGAACTACAATTTTGGGACAGAAAGCTGTTTGTTACACTGTACCAAATCAACAAGCTTACATTGACTTTGTTGGGAAAAATCAAGTGAAATCTTGCATTCTGCATCTTTTCCTCTATTGTATACAGACAGAACTACCAGAGGGAGGGGTGTGCTTTCCTGGTTGCACCAACGGGATGCAAAAAACTTAAGGACAGTCTGGAATTGATGCCGAACCCCTAGCAGCTTTTCACCAGTACTGCAGGTTCCCATGGATGATGACACAGAGTGTCATCGGTCAGGCCCCCTGACTGCCACTATTTACCAGTTCGATCAAAAAACATTGTGAAAAAAACAAGAGTGAGCATGTTCTACTCACACGTACCCATCTGAAGGCTCTCCAGACTCCAAAAACGTGCCACTGCCCCCCTGGCTACCATGCTGCCATCAGAGCTCTAACAGGTGATGATGCTCAGTCCTACAGGGCTGGTGGAGGATCACAAGAGGCTCTGAGCTGCTCACAGCTCAGAGGAACAGGCTGTCAGCTGCCTTCAGCTCCCGGCAGTGCCTCCGAGGCCAAGCCTGGCTGGGAACTGCCAGCAGTGCACTCAGCCGCTCAGCCTGGCTGCCGCGAGCTCCCGGCTCTCTGACATCATGGGGTGCCCTTAGGGAGGAAGTTCCAGAAAAGAAACAAAAACCTGGCTGCCTGGCCCTGGCTGCGCTGCGCCTGCAGCTGCCCAGACCGCTCCCACAGAGCCTGAACATCGTGAAGACAGCAAGCCAGGGAGTGCATTTGTTTTTCATTAAAGCAGCTAAACGCGATTTCAATCTATATTCAAATGACTGCAATCCAGAGGGAGAGATGATGTGGATGGGAGTTGGGAGTTCCTTGTATTACAACACTGTTCAGAGTATCGGTCTATCTTTGTCATACTATACCAGCTAAAATCCCAGAAGAAGTAAACAATTAAAGTATTTTTTGCACAATTTCTCTTGCTTCACAGGCAAACACTGAATCATTTTTTAGGACACAAGCAGCACAAGTGTTAAGGCTGCAGCAGACTGCTCCCAGGAAAACAGGGAGGAGGGAGACATTTTCTCACTGAAACTAAGAGCTTAATTCAGCTGCTCTATGAAATAGGGAATGAAGCAGGAAAGCACAAACCATCCACCTTTCTCTGGGTCTGACCCAACCAGAGCACAGCTTCATTCATTCACCATGGTCCAGCATTCACCCTTGCATCTGTGTCCTCCCGCAGTGAAGATGGATCAGGCCATGCACTGGAAGCAAAGGCAGGAGCTGTTCCTATCAGGAGAGTGCAAAGCCTGCTGCAACCTATGTCTGTACACAGCTCTGTGCCTACAGTTTGGAAAGCCCCAAAAACTTACTGGCTTCTTCTTTACCTGAAAACTGTTGCTTAGCTGAGCCTGTCCTGTAACTGGGGACTGCCTCCTTCAGGGATGTGTTCACAAAACCCTGGAGGCATTTCTGCATACAGCAACTTCTCAACACCCACTAAAATCACATGGTTTTCCCCAGCGCTGCCTCAGACATAGAAGGAAAGGCCACATACCACCCTGAAATATTAATGCTGTCTTCCTGCAAAAATCCTATTTGTGCTGCACTCCACAGGAGACTGACAGAAATCATCTTCTGAATCTCTCAAACGTCCCTATTATTTCTTGCTGCAAGGACTCTAGTTGGATAGCACAATAAAAACAAGCTACTACATAAGATCTTCATGCACAGCATTTTTCTTGGCATAAACCATTAAAAAAAAAGCAAGTTGGCAAACAAAAGTGACACTGATGACACTGAAGTGCTGATGAACCTGGGACTTGCAAGTGAAAATTTCACACTTTTAATCAGCCAGATCACAAGATCTTTGCCATGTCAAACCCCTGCCCATCGGGGAAAAACAGTTCAACTGCCAAAGGAAAACCAGATCAAACCCCATACAGCTCTTTTACAAGACACTTTAAAGAAACAACCTCTGAAAAACAACTCGAAACTCCTTCAGTCTGACTTCTGCAGAAAGGAACAGACTGTGTGCTTTTGCCCAACGACTAACCTAATGCCACCGTGGGATGCTGCTCGGATGGAGGGGAGTCTGCCCTCCCTCCTTTGCATGGGCACATCTGGCAAATTGAGCCACCAGAAAAGTGCTCATTTGGGGTGAGGTGGTGGTGGCTTCATTTCCTTGTACATCAGCCAGGGCCAGGAGGAGGCACAGGCTGTCCTTTGTAGTGGCAGTCCACAGTGACCTTGTCCAAATGCATGCTGAGCTGGCTCAGCCACTGCACAGGGCACTCTGAAAACGCTGTGGGTAGCACTTATTGAAATACTAAAAGCTAGTTTATCCACCTCAAGAAAATTCAGTTCTAGAAACACCCTGGTATCATAGAACACTCCATCCTGAGGCAGACCACAGGTCACCCCAACCACTTCTCTGACAGCAGCCAGTAGCAGATGCCCAGGGAGGAACATAAAAACAGATGAGGCGTGTGATGGCATTTTTCTGATGTACTTTTCTAAATTCCAATTATCTTCCAGATCAGTCAGATCCCTCCTGGGGCAGAAATTATATCTTTGTGTTTAATGAACTGGATTTTTCAAACCACTTTCTGATTTTTTTAAACTGTTGGGACACGAAATACAATGGGTAGCAATTAGTTTTATAGTTTAATTTTACAGACTGTGAAAACTATCTTTTATTTTGAGCTTGCTCTCTGGTGATTTCATTTGGTGCCCTTTAGTTCTTAAATTATTAGAAACAATAACTATTATCTGTTCATTTTTCCTATGCCAAACAGACTTTTATTCTCCTATTATCCTTTTTTCCATGTTCCAGAGCCCAAGCCACATTAATCACTCCTCCCAGAGACATACACTGAGTCGATTTTCTTGTCCTTCTGCTTTTCTCTATATTGTCCCCTGTAAAAAATGCCTTTTGGGATGGAAAGGAACAGGGAGATGGCCCCCCCACACACCAGTGGCACAATTGGGCCTTCTGTTTTGTTCTCTATTCATTTCCTACAAACTCCTGCCCTTTTATTTACTGTTTTGACTGTTACTATGCACTGCACTGACTCTGTAAATGTCTGTTAAGATTGCAAGATCTTTTCCTGAATGGCAATATCCAGCTCAAAGTCCATCCTTCTGTAAGCATCAGGCTCTTTTCCTCCTCCACATGCGTTACCTTGGCTTTACCAACACCTGACGCCAGTGCAGTGCCTCATGTCTCACTTTTACTACCGTGAATAATTCAGCACACCAGCAAGAATTACCATTTCATTTTATACTTCCCTTCCCACATCATTTGTGCAGACACTGAACATCTGATTCCACTCATGAGCTCTCTCTTTAAGAAATCAACTACTCTCCTGAGTCATTCCCGAGCTGTGCTCCACACAGGCCAAATTCTAGTCCCACACAAAAATATGCAAAAAAAGATGGGTTAGTTTTTCAGATGCTTATAAAAACTGCTCTGCAGTGACAAACAGACAACCTCTTTAATGCAATTTAAAACTTGTAACCCTTCAAGCACAAGAGTAGCAATTTAAGTCTCAAGGGCAGTTTCCCCTGTGCTGTCTGATTCTTACTCTCTTTCCTACAGATGATGATTTGTTGTCTTGTAACACCTATTTTTCTAAAAATTTACATCTCCACTTTTATCTGCCATTGCTATAAGAACAAAGCATGTAATGTATTAGGCTTTAGCAAGTAACTAAAATAAGATACCATTAGTTTTCAGTGCTTGGGTTTAAAATTACTTTTTAAAATAAAGGGCTTTTTGTGCTATCAAATTTCACTGTGCATGAGCAAACAAAAAACTCTCACATGTTCAAAGACAAGGAAGTGCCTTGTGATTTAAGAGAAAAAAGAAAAGAGATCAGAATTTGTGACAATAATCACTTTAACACTTTCTTCTGGAGCTATCAAACAGATCTTTGCAACTGCTTTCAAACTGTGAAGTCCATGATATTCCTCACTTGCCTTCAGAGTTTTGATTTCAGAAACTTTTCCTGCTCCACTTCTATGCTTATTGTAAGGTCTCATAAAAGTCACATCTAACATAATCAAGGTTGCTTTGGCTTCATTGTCCTGAAAAGTGGCAGAAATCTTGGTTTGTGTATTTGTCATCCTGATGCTTAAGTTTAGGAGACCAGTTATTCAAAACCTAAATACCTGGAGAGATACTGCTCTCAGGCAGTTGTCTAGGTAACTAATACTATTTCATGTGGTTTCCAAACATCAATTGGAAAGGATAACTAAAATAGAAAAAATAATTCCTGCTCTGTGATAATAAAAGAGCCTCTTTTTTTCACAAACTACACTATGGAAGACCTGTTATTCTGCGAGTGGTCCTTCTGGAATCAGGGACTGAGACATCACATCATCTCAGCAAGTGTCACAGCATTCGATGTCTAATTTACCTCAGTGCCTGATTTGGATCATTAAGTCTACTAAGAAGCATACAGCAGAACACACTCCAGACATAGGTTTTAAAGTAGTTCCCAATATTTCACTACAATATAAATTAAAAGAAAAATACAAATAAAGTATATATAATTGTCCTGGTTAGAGAGAAGACGGGGTGGAGCTTTTAGTGCTGTTTATTCCATACCACCCACATCATCGCTGGGGGCGTGGTTTTGGTAGGAGCAGCCGGGCACTGGAAACCAAAGTTTGCCATCTTGCTGGATCTCTCCAGGGAGAAGGTATTGGGATCAGCCAAGTTGATCCAGCCCCTCTCCGCCACTGTCAGTCCCTTTCCTATCCCTTCAGGTCACAGCTTTAAGACACAGTGCTGAAGGACAGCGACGATGAGTCTGAGACACCACTCCAAGGGAACAAAAAGGAACAGAGAGAGGCAGCACCACAGAGCTAAGCCCAGCTGAGCTACACAGAGCCCAAGCTCCAGAAGAGCCCAACTGGAGCAGCACCGGTGCCAGAGGCAGCTGTGTGGGACTGAGCCAACCTGGGTGGAACAGCATCAGTGCCAGAGTCAGCTGTGCAGAATTGAACCAGCAAAGCGGAGCAGTCTGAGGCGCTGCTGCGGCACAACGCAATGATCGCGCCTCCAAGGGATTTGCTTGCCCTACTCCTTCGCTGTTTTCTGACTGGGGTGAGGGAGAACATTAAGCAGCGGAAGCTCTCCTTGACATATTGCCTTTTTGTCCCAAACACCACGTGGCCCAGATGCAGGAACAGTAATTATATTGCCTTTGTGTGGAGAACACAGCAGGCACTGTCTTCAGGAAGACCTGGGATTTTTTCCAAAGTGGTAAATGCCATTTTTTGTGGGTAGGGCACCTTCTTTTTCGCATACCTTTTGCTATTAACACTGCTGTTGTCATTGCAATTTTAGTAAATTGTTATCTTGTAATTTCTCCTTATTGTCCCTCTATTACTGAAAGGGGCAGGGGGAAAGGGAGTGGCTTATTTGGAGTTTAGTTCCCTAAACCAGCTGTCTAAACCAGCACAATAATGTATCTCAGAATCACAGAATATTCTGAGTTGGAAGGGACCAACTAAGATCATCAAGTCCAACCCTTAAGTGAATGGCCCATATGGGGATCAAACCCACAGCCTAGGCATTATCAAGACCATGCTCCAACCAACTGAGCTCATCTCAGTGGTAAGTCCCTCTTATTGCCATAGTTAGAAATTCTCAAGTCTGCTTCTTGAAGAGCACCTCCTGAAAAAAATTGTCATGTTCTATTCAAAACAGGAGAATTCAGTTTTAACATCTTCTTACATAAACTAATTTGTAGTGAAAGCATTTTTTGTACAATTTGGACATCACTGCAGCTAAAACTTAGCTAAGAACCATAGAAGCCAAGTACTGACTTGTAAACATACACATAATTTTAATAAACATTGAAAATGCAATTTGTTAAGTTTCCTACTTCAGTCATAGGAAGCCTTGATCCAGAAGGTTCAGGGTAAAGGTTCCCAACAGTGCTTTGTTCAATATTAACAGTGAAAGATACAAAGAGAGAATTTTGCTTTTATTCCCAAATCTTGCCAGTGTCTGAAGGAACACAAATGGTATTAACCCAGGTTCTTCTGGACCCACCTGTGAAGAAATGTTCCACTGGATCTAGACTAGTTAATAGACTACTTCTATTAACTCCAGGTAGCATTGCATGCTAAGAGTAAACAATTATAGCAAAATTATACAGGACACATCAGTGAGCCTGTTAAAGCACAGGGTTTCCAAAAAGGCAATTTTTACCAAGAACCTGTCCCTCACGTACCAGAGTTCTGGTTGGACTACACTCACTAGCAATCCACTTAATTATTTAAGGCTTGCCTATCTAAGTAAAGCTGAATGCATGGCAAATAGAAACTTAAAAATACATGTGTGGTGTGGCTAGGGTTCAGGTATGAGCTCAAGCATATTAGAACTTACTTCTTTCATAATCTATTGACTTTAGGCAAGTATATGACTAAGAGCGTGGAGAATGCAGGCGAGTAAGTGGTACAGAACAATAAACCAAAGTAATGTCAAAGAGCAGACGCGAAAAAAAGAGTTTTACATGAGAACAGCAGCTACTAGTAAGAAACTCACAAAACAAAGCAACTTAGCTGGGTATTACTTTGTCACTGAGTTGGTTTGCACCCTTTTGTCCTCCATACTATATTCTAATTCTTGCTTAGCCTGGAGTGTGGCTTTCTGATCTACAAAGTTAAAAATACTCATCTTACCGTTAGATGTTCTCATCTGCCGCCTCCGTCCCACCCGGTCCAGACCGATGGGGGTACTTTGTGAGAAGGTGAGTGGCCGGAACCTGGCTGAAACAGCCTTGTACGGGGGCACCTTGTGTGCTGGAACGGGTGGCCGTGCCACAGGCTACCAAGGAAACACGAAAATCCAGTATTAGTAAAGCCACAGGCAAGTCCAACTGAGCAAAGCTCAGGTATGAAGTAAGATTTCTCCAGATAGTCCAGGTAATTACACAGGCAGTAAAATCCCCTATGTTGAAGTGACATTGCTTAAACACTGCATACCATGTTCACCAGCATCACAGAACAAGTTTTATTACGTTACAGTTCTTTGTTGTATTAAAAACTTAGCCTTCTGTTGTGGTCAGATACGCTCTATAATTTTCATCTTGTAATACTCTTTTTTGAAGACAATCAAGAAGGCAGGAGCACCTCTCCTATGAAGACTGGGCTGAGAGAGCTGGGGCTGTTCAGCATGGAGAGGAAGGGAGACCTCACTATGGCCTTTCAGTACCCAAGGGGGCCTACAAGAAAGCTGGAAAGGGACTTTTTACAATGGCATGTAGTGATAGGACAAGAGGGAATAGATTTCAACTGAAGGAAGGCCAATTTAGATTAATGAAAAGGCCTTCTAGGGTGAGGATGGTAAAACACTAGAACAGGTTTTCCACAGAGGTGGTGGATTTCTGCTTTCATCAGTTAAATGTAGTGCTTGTCAGTAAAATAAACAAGACAATAATAATTGTGTAAATGATGCTCTGTTTTGAGTTCCCAGGAGTCTTGTAAGAAAGAGGTAATACTAAGTGTATTGCAACATTATCTCAAAGCCATTTTCTTTGGATAAATCATTCATTTGTTAAATTATGATTGAAAACCTACCCCTGTTTTATTTGCAAATTGAGTCTGATTTTACGTTGTCCCTGAACAACGCCATATTAGCCAGGCTGAATGATCTTGCATAAGCATTCAACATTAAACAGCCAGGCTTCATCACATGCACTTCAGAGAAACTCATCTTTAGATCTTCTCCTATTGTTCAGTTGTTACTGCTCTTCTATGATGGGATGGCTTTTAATTAACTATCTCTTGACACTCTGTTACAGAACTCATGACAGTATTGTTTGAAAATGTTTTCTCACACCTAAGCTGTCAGTCCAAAATAAAATACAGCAAAGAGGAATTAGCTTTGTACTTTTCCTATATTCCCAAGGGTTTTCAAAGCTTTAAAGAAAAAAAATCACCAGTGTGATGAGCAGTCTTTGACAGGCCCACATAAAATACTTCCAGCACATATATGCCTGCTTAATGAGTCCTTTTTCACATCCCAGCTAAAAGTTTACTTTTTATTATGACTGCCAAAAACCTCCATGTGTACTCAATATGATTCATCTACAACCTCATCTTTAAACCTCATTTCCTAAGTGCCTTATCAGTATACCAGGTTCCTTCACCACAAAAAGTCTGATTTGTTGTACCAAATAGCTAATAAAAGTGATGGCAATTACTGTATGTAAATAACTGGCTGAGTAAGGAAAAAAATATTTATTTCTGGGCAACTTAAATTTTCTTATAAGGCTTCAGTCCGAATCCTTTCCCTGGACAGACATGGATGTGTGGCAGTCCTGGGAAATTGTCCTGGGAAGGCCATAATTTGGTTTAATAACGTTAGGAATGCTTCATCGTTTTGGTCCTGACCACAGTGATCCAGCAATGTGCTAGCTTAACCCCAACCAAGCTCTTATGGCAGCACTGGAGCATGGAAAGAGACAACTCAAATAGCTGCCTTGATGCATGTTCCTTCACTATTAAACTGATGTGAACAAGGTTTGAAAAGAGATCAATTTTGTTTCAGCATTAAATGAAGGGCCTGGAGAGTGTTTAATCCCTTACACAGTAGAGCAAGTTGCCAGTACTTACTATCCCTTAAAATCCATCTATTATTCTTGAGTAAGATGGCCTGGAATTTGTAACAATAATTTTCTTCTTTTTTTTTTTTTTTCTTCCAAGTTAAGAGACAGAATTAATTTTAAAATATCTTAATTACTTATGATTTGAAACAAAGGC
Organism: Ploceus nigricollis; assembly: GCA_013399945.1. Lineage (NCBI taxonomy): Eukaryota > Metazoa > Chordata > Aves > Passeriformes > Ploceidae > Ploceus > Ploceus nigricollis. The sequence goes on along the minus strand of VXBC01002021.1, from coordinate 17,418 downwards.
CTTTGCCTAGGTAAAAGGTTCATTGGCTTCAGCTGGGGTTTTGCATCAAGATGCATTTTTTCATCAGGGACTTAGAAAGTACGTAATACACAATAACAGTGTTCATGTTACACAATGTTTTTCACTGGAATCTGAAAATCCTGCCACTGTTTCAGCACTTTACTATTACTAAACTTCCCAGCAGGAGATGAAGTGGCTTGAAAGAGACTAACAGGACTTAAATTTCATTAACAACCACCAGAATCAAATTTTTTGAGGACGCAAATACTAATTATTTTTTCTGTTGCTTTATCAGCTTGACAATTGCTTTAGGCAGAAGTCCTCCAGCTTTCAGAGAAAGTAGAAAATACCGGATGAGTGCAGTCTTACAAAAGCCTGTGAGCCTGAAGCTTTGCAACCAAATGCAGTATGGGGCCATAACCACCAACACAACAGTAAGTTCCTTTACACATTGTACTTGCTCAGCACTACCTCCAGGGAGAAAGGAGCAATTTTTACCTTTGAGAAGTTTTTAATTTCTCAGTCTTTTACTTAAGCCAGCAGAGATGGCAAATATAGGTACTACTCAAGTACACACTGCTTGCTTATAGGTTTCCTACCTTTGTTTCATCTGATCAATTCAGGAGTACATGGACAGACATTGCATTCATATTGTCAGTTTTCTTAAATTCTTAATTTCATTAATTTCTCAATTTATTACAAATTTTCTCAAGCACTGTCTTAATTAGTTTTAAGTATCTTTGCTATGCCAAAACCAAGATTTTGAACACCACTTTTAAAGCCACAGTTTTTGAACAGGCCTGTTTTTGGATAATTTGAAATAACCAGTAAATAATGTGTTATCATTCTGTTTGATTGTACTATTCTGTTCCTCAGGCCCCCCATAAGGAGGCTAAACACAGATCTGTCTTACACACAAATAAGCCCTTATAGACCAACATAAGACATAATGACCATGCCAAGAAAGAAATCAGATTAATTTACAATACAGAAAAGATTATCCCAAAGTCAGTATCAGGTTTGTTCCATGCTGTATTTTTAGCAAGAAGACAAAGTAATTAGTAACCAGGAAAGCAGAATTCTAAGTACACGATGTCAGCTTGACAAAAGGGAAGGAAGAGAAGGAAGCATCCATTCTATTTTCTAGGCTGAAGATAGAGACAAGGAAGTGAAAGGGTCTTTTGCAGTTTGCAGAGCACATCTGTTTATCTTACTTGTGTCAGCAGATTTTCTCTCTCTTCTGCTTGATCGTCTCCATAGAAATTGACCCCACCTATTACGGAGATGGGTCTTCTTTTTCGCCCTCTGTGGTAGCCTACAGTATTGCTTTGGATCACAGACCCAACGGATGCCAGTCCTGGCTGATTTTCTCCATCTGTGCAGTCTATCTTCTGAGACTCCACTGCAACTGCATCTTCTGGTATAGAGAAACTTCGGATCGACATTTGGCCATAATCTGAGAGAGGTCTGGGCCGGGATCTTTTTCCAGAGCCCCATTTCCTTGGTGTGACCTTTTGTGAGTCTGCCTTTTCTTCATCCTGGGATGTGGACCTCTTCCAGTGGTCATCAGAAACAACCTTTTTAAATGTGAACAAGTCAAATAAGCCACAGAATTTTCTGACAGTTAATAATTCACGAGTTTGTCACATGGCAGATCAACTTAACACGTCTAAAACAGAAGGAGTTACCATAAATACAACAAATGCAACTGAGGAAGAGATAACTTCCTCAGTTCCTCAAGAGATAATAATTCAGGAAGAGATAACTTTGCAAAGCAGAGACATCACGATGCTTCTGGTGAGTAAGGCAAACACTCAACAATCAGTACCTCTTTGGCAAACCAGACTAGTAATACTAAAAACTCACCTATTACCTCAGCAGTACAGATAGGTACTGTCACAAACACTGAACTCATGGAATAGTATCTCAGAAAGATAGCTCTGTGCTCACAGGACTTTTTCCTATGCACAAGTTGGATATTACAGGTAACATCAGTAAAAATAACTCAACTGTGTTTTTGGACTTTTTACCAAGGCTTGTAGCAACAGGACAAGGGGCAACAATTTTAAACTGAAAGAAGGTGGGTTTAGATTACATATTATGAGGACATTCTTGACCACAAAGGTGGTGAGGCACCAGAACAGGTTGCCCAGGGAAGCTGTGCATGCTTCAACCCCGGTATTGTCCAAGGCCAGGCTGGATGGGGCTCTGGGCAACCTGGTCTAGTGAAAGACGTCCCTGGCCATGGCAGGTGAGTTCGAACTGGATGATCTTTAAGGTCCCTTCCAAGCCAACCCATTCTGTGATATTTCTCTGTTTCACCTCTATTCAGTGATGAAAACAAACAGCAAGGCTGCATTTTGACCGCTTGCAGATCCATGTAACTGTAAGCTGACACCAACTGGGCAGTCACATTCCCTCCTACCACTCACTCCCACAATCCCACTTGGTCAGATCTAGAGATTCTCCAGCCAGGAGTGAATTAGGTGAGCGAGCTCATCCAGTTTGGAAGGGAGAAGCTCACTTCCCATATGCTCTGAGAGGTCAAAGTCATGCAGATTATATCGGAGATATATTATAGCACAAACACAGGAAAAAATGATGGGCTTAGATAGGAAGCTTGGAAAATGAGCATGTTTTTTCCTATTTAAAAGCACACCTGGCTCACAGAGGTTAATGCCTTCAAGTATCACAACTGCAGTAGTATTACAAATTTGGAAATAAAATAATCTCAGCTGAAATACTTGGTAGAGGGAACATTTTTAAGCACTTCAATGCATTTGAAGTAATACTGTTGTAATTTTTTTTTAACAAAAACCTTGCAATTTTTCAGAAAAAAAATCTGCACACAAAAATTTATGTTCACTTTTCCCTCAAATTTCTGATTTCTTGGTGTTTCTTGGCTTTTCCCAGCTCCTTCATAAAAATAGAAAAGGAAGAGAGAAAGTTAGTAAGTATTCCAAAAAAGAAAAGCATCATTTTGTCTCTCTCTAACTATATTTTGTTCATCTGTTCCAGACCAGATGAAGGCATTCCAGATATTGCATAACCAAAGCAAACATGCAACCCAGAAGCAGCCTTTTGCAATCATGTCTGTGACAGAGGATTTATCTTCTGTCACCTTCTTGCCCACCTGTGATTTTCAGCCAGGCCACTACAAATACAATGAGTCTTTTTTAAGCCTCATGATACAGTGGGCAGATGTTGCTTTTTGTTTGAAAGGAAGATTAATTCCATGGTATGAAAGCATTTCAGTCAGTAAGCAGAGTTACTAAACAGTCAATATTTTAACATGTTTACTGCAATTATGAAAAAAAAATGACATTACACATTGCTCTACATTCAATTATTTCACTTACAGCTTGAAATTTATTCTAAATAGAGCACTTAAAAAAATTTGGTTTCTATAGCATGACACCTGTCACTCAAGCAAGAACTTAAGGTTCTCTACGGATTTGTGTTCAGGACCAGTTTTAACAGTACATTTAATTAAGCAGAGAGTCACTGCCTGGCTGGTGCATTAACACAGCAAAGCTGTCCCTTAAGCACAGCCCCTCCAAGTCTGAGCAGCAAAGTTACAGGCTAAATAATGTTCTTACCTCAGAATCAGACACAGGTAAAGGGTCTCCACATATGCAGTGACTGAGAAAGGAGCTCATGAGAGTCATTTTATGTTTTTGTTTCGCAAAGTCTCGTCCATAAGAGCTACAAATGTGAGCACACTCTCTGCATAACCAGTCAGGCAAAGTTCATACCATGATCCTGTACTTTTAGACTGAGGGAAGGACACGGCACACGTCATCTCATAATCTGCTGCTTACACCCTTATCTTGAGCAATAACATTTGCAGAGGACTGCTTGTATTCTGCAGGACTCCACCTTCAGTAGTGATCCAAATGACAGCCACATTAATCTCTGCTGTCCAACAAACAATGCTGAAGGATGTGTGTTTTTAGTCTTGATCTATAAACTGCACTGAATAATACTAAAAGAGAAAACATAATCCTGTCACTGCAAAAACCAGGGGAAACCAGACTAATAATCTCCCATTCCTCTAAGTGGCCTGCTCAAGCAGGACCTGATCAAGTGACCACTTACTAGCAGGAATAAAAATATCCAGTACACAACTCATAGGCTCCAGTACTGCAGTCACTTAAGCATAAGTGTGATTCTTGACATCAAGGAAAAAATTCTGCGGAAACAATTGTACTCCACCTCTGACTGGCTTTATACTGGTGCACCACTGCTGACCTCAAATTACCTTCTCCTAATGAATCTTTTATAAGTGAAAGCAGGTTGATGTTGTGCAATTATTACGGGGAAGATCTACAGATGTCTAGAGACACACATGGCACTTTATATAGGATGAAAATCAAAATCTCATGCACTGGCTTATGCATTGTAAGTGCTGGTCAAAAATTTCAAGGCATTTTGAGATTTCTGAGAAGTTAAGGTTTAAGATTAATCCACATTGGATTTTCTGAAATTCATACCTGCTAGTCTAGCAACAGCAGAGGATCACCAATACTAGCAATCAAGATTATTCATCCTGCCTTTTAGGCTGTATCCTCAGTTAGGTTTCTTCTGAGACTGCAAAAGCAAACAGCCCTGCTTGTTTGTGCTGATGCAAATGAATTAATTTTATCTGGATAACTAAATTCCTACAACAGCAAACTAGTTAAATCATTGTATTTCAACTGTTTTCCTTATTCCTGACAGCAGTATATCTACAAATACAACCATTAAAAATGAACATTTACTTCAATCCAGGTTACACTTATATTTGCTATTGTTCCCTTTCAACATGTCATTCTTAGCTGCAGATTCCTGCATTTAAATATCAATTCTGCAATGGAGCTGTCTGTACATTAGCTAGACAATAAAGCTGTCATCATAGCCAGGAGAAATCTAGGATGAAATTTTGTTGCCTGAATATAAGCACCCAGGGCCATTTCAAATGTCCAAAGGAGTCTAAGATATCTCCACGTGCCATGCATCATGCAAGTATGACACAGGACCTATGGGAGGTTTGGGCCATCCAGAAGCAGCCCCTGGGGACAAAGGGAAGCCTGTCAGGACATCTCCAGCAACGCAGGGTCTTTCATGTTCCAGGGATCATGTTGAGACCCTAAATAGGAGCATCAGCCAAGCCTACTGAGTGACCAGCCAGGCAGCACTACAGGCAGGAATCAGGTGTCAAGCTGGATTGCAGGTCAGTTTAGATGGAGCTACAACCATGTTCCCCAGTGCTGTGGACAACCCTGCCTGGTCCCCACCTCCTGCTCCAGAAATGTGCAGTTTCATCACTAGGTGTTTGCAGCTGTCTTTGATAGCTGCCCCTCACTTCACTTGGCAGCTATTTTTAGTTGGGCTCAACTCCAGGTGCCACGTTCAGATGCGCTGTTATTGCTGTGCTCCCCAGGACCCCCTGACCACACCCAACAGGCTACAGTGGGAGCTCTCCCAGGCTGCTCCCAGGTAAACAATGACACCACAGAGTCTGTGCCCAGCCAGACCAAACCCCTCCCATGCCTAGGCCCAGACTGATTTCCCAATCCAGGTACAGCAACTTCAAGTACTCGATCATGATCTCATTCAGCTCAACTTGGCATTGGTACAACCCTGTTCCATTTAATGGCACATGACTGCTATTGGCATTCTCTGTGCTCATTAATAACCAAGGTAAGCAACATCAGCATCAGGTGTTTAATCACTGAAATCTTAGCTTAGTCTTTAGAGCCCAGTTCTCCAACTATTACTCAGACCACTGTGTACTTTTGATAAATTCAGCACTCAGAACTGATTACAGAGGAAGCGCTCTCGAAGGAGGACAAGATCTGAATTGCACAATACTGATAAAGTATTGCTTATGTGGATGCAACTTTTATCAGTGATATGCAAAGAAATTGCCAGTACCTGAAATTGTATGGCAGGACTTTTGCTGGTGCAAAAGTTACACCAACCATGAATAAACCTTCATGTTCTGTACCTGACCCCATTCTCTGCTGCAGAGAAAGCCCAAACTACAAGTCTGACCAAACAGATCCTGCTGCTGGTCAGCTTCCTGCTGTTGGGACACTTTTGAGGGCTGACACCAAGATAGCAAAAGAAAAACATGCCCTGAATGATTTTTTTTGTCAACATATTTTGGCAATAAACTCCCTAATTAAAATCCCCACTTTATAAAGCTCTTGATGACTGTGTATATTGCTGAGGCTCCCTGACCACTAACCTGCATTTCAACCCCTACTGTTACCTATTTGGATTTTTTAAATTTTATCTTTTAGTTCAGAATGCAGTAAGGTTCAATAACATACAGACAAGTACAAAGGTATAAAGGGACAATTCTCTCCTGAAGGGTTTTCTCTACCTGATAATCTGCTGGGAAATCACAAGTAGGTGCCTCTTGGACAAAGACCCCCAGCATTCCTCTTCCAGGGAAAAGAGCAAAAGAGCATCCTGACTAAGCTTTGGCTTTTTGACTTCTTTTTTTTTTTTTTTTTTTGCGCGGGGGGAAAGGTTTGCTTGTTTTCCTTAGCTACACAAGAAGTTGCAATAGTTCTTGTTCTGTTACCTCTGTATGTTTGAGCTGTCTGACTGAAATGTAATTTTGCAAACTAATACTACCTTTTTCTAACTTTTGCGCAACAGATAATCAAAATCTAATTATGTCTTTACAAAAATGCATATTAATTTCCAAATGCAATTTATTGAAAGGTGTGATAAATTAAAACAGATGATGATTCTGATGAGAATAAGTTAGGAGGAAAACCTGAGTAGGCTGAGAAGTTTCGGAACACAATTACTACATCTTCTCAGTGAAAAAGTTTCGATGGGTAATCAGTCGTGTTCTTCTATAAATAACAAGGCTTGAAACTATCACAATACTTGTGCTAGGTCATGTAGGTATCTTGTATTTTGATCAAAAATATACATTTCTGCATATATTAGGGGTCTATATAAAAATGTACAAATTTCTTTCACTAGCTATGACAGCTATATAACATATTATAATTGGTGACTATTAAACAGCTATTATTTCTGTATAAGACAGTAACTGCCAAATCTTAGGAACTCAGCAGTAATATTAGAAGTGTCTTTTCAGTTTATACAAGCCACGAACCATAAAAAGGGCCAAGGGATTGTGACCTAGTAGCTATAAATTATTTTACCACCTTGACCTAACAGAGTAAAAGTCTGGACATGTCTCCACCTAGGTACATGATAAAAAGTAACTGCTGCACTTTTTCTTGTTGATAAACAGCAGTTGGGAGAGCATTAGCTGAAGTTCATTTATCACCAATAATAAATGAGGTTAAAAGCTTGTTTAATGTTTCATGGACCTAATCAATACTTTGGTTTCTTTTGCAAACTGTTGCAACAGATACAGAGATTATGAAACTCTGGATAAATAAAGCATCCCAGAGAAAATTTATTTATTGCTTTCTTTCTAGATTTTATAAAAAGATTCTGAAGTGTTAAGAGAGCCCAGTGATCCCATATTGATCCAACAGTGACAATTTCCAACAGTGATACCACAGCAATAGCTACCATGGAAATGACTGCTTTTACTGCAGAAGAAAGCACACTTTCAGTAATTGCATCTTCAATCACAAACAAACAAGAATTATTAAACCAGTCCAATTCAAGAAAATTTCCATCTATTCCTTTGTAATTAAATGTAAATTGCACTATATTATTTTTCTTTACATCCCTCTGCCTCCTCTGCCACTAATGTCTTTTCTTTTTAATTAGCCTTTGAGAAGACCCCCCATTAATGCACTGATTATCTATCCCTAGAATACCAAGGGCAAATCGACCAGTGGTCTGCAAGACAGCAAAATACAATGTATGAAACAACTGCAAAAAAACCTGCTTAAATTACACTTATATACACAAGCAAAGCAGAAGCAATCAATGCAATAAAACCATGGCCAACATTTACATAAGTTTTAACTGCTTGGAGGATAACCTCCCTTTTCTTTTCCCCTTCCCCCTCAAAAAAAAATTGCGTGGAGCCACAGTTGAAAAATTTGCAAAGCGCTGCTTCTGAGAGGAACTCCCTAAAGGAATACCACTGCACTACAACAGTATAAGCTCACAGAATAGATGCAGGAAATACTATGCATTTTAGTAAAGAAAAATTATATTACTGTGCCCTATGACATAGCAAAACCAACTACCATTAGCAATACAAACTGCTGTGGTGGAACACTAATTTTAGAAGTTTTAAAAATGAGGAAAAAAATTTATATAATTTTCCACTTGGGATCTGTGCACACCAAAGCAATTGTGGTGTTCTAACTAACAAATACACCTATAAAATCACATTAAGAGATCAGGCTATATAGATACAAAGAAAATTTAGCCATCTATTTTCTAAGGCCTTTTAATGCAGGTTTGCTTCATTTAACCTGATCCTTGAAAGCCTGCTTATCACAACCAACGATAAAGCATAAAGCTTTCCCTCTCAGCAATATGCCTCACCAAGATTAGCGAGTTCACCTTGGTAATATCCACATTTCACAGATAAGGAACAGATACAAAGCACTTAAGTCATGTGGAAGCACAGGGAAGGACTGGAAATGACAAGCGGATCTCATGATTCTCAAATCTGTTCCTCAGCCTCAAGGATTTCCTTCATGCCCGCCTCTAATTCATTTCTAAATCCAAATCAGCTAACATATTTCTGAATGGCAGAGGGGAGGAGTTTGAAGGGAAATGTATTTCCTTTGCAGAAATAATCTTATCACTCATATAAAAATGCAAATGTGCTAAAACCAGAAAACTGTTTCCTCTAGTTTTCTGGTGACTTCATACTTGGGGATGGTTAGATGATGCTCTTATACTGCCCCTTCTTTTCTTCAGTATCTGAACTGGAACTGCAAGCATGTAGTGTATAGTAAAGGGGTAGTCATATTCTCTGCTTCTTTTAGATGTATAGATAATAAATCCTAAATAAATCCCTACGTATTTTCTGAATTGACTCAGAACACCCCAGAACAAGTAACAGGTCTAAAAAAAAAATTTTCCCTTTATTTGGCAAAATGAGGGACTTTTTTTCTTCTTTCAGGTTATCTTTCTAATACCCACTGGCAAATCTCAAAAGCCAGATGATAACCACAAATTGGAAGTGGAACTTCATGTTAACAAAGCAAAACATAAAAAGCCGTAAGCCTCTGCCTCTCTTCACAGTCTCTTCAAAATGAGGTCCTCTGGTTCCTCACTCTCTCCACCCTTCCAGAGCAAAGCCTCATCGTCCCTGCCCAAGCCCAAGCCCTGCCCTCAGCAAGTCCCAGCAGCAGTCACAAACCCCAGCCTGCGAGGGGTGGAGCTGCCTTGGGCAACTCTGCCTCTGCCAACGATTACTTCCTAGAGAATGGGGTGGGGGCAAGGCTGCAGGTCTCCCAGCCTGCCACAGCATCCTGGCACCACAAGCAACACAACAGCCTCCAGATGTCAGAAAGGGAAAATGCAGGTGGCTCAGGGGAAACTCTGCAGCTGCCTCTGCTCACTTTGGATATCTCAACCACCTAGCATTGAGATGGATTCTCAGTGCCACAAACTCAACACTGCACTTAATTTAAGAAACCAAATCACATGGCCAGAGGCGCTGTTCCACTTTCTGGGGTACTAGTTATTACTCTGCTCCCAGGGTGAGCAACACCTGGGTATTACTGAGGTGCCACTGGACAGCTACAGCAGAGTCAAATATGAGACGCTCTGGAAAGGGAGAGGTGCACAAATGCAATAAAGAAAGGGTGCAGCTTGCCCCAGGCTAACTGCAGTGAAGTCCATCTGAGCTCTCCCTGTCACCACCCAAAATATTTCTGAGGGGACGACAGTAACTCCTATATTATCCTACAGTTTTCAGAAATGGCCAATTTTATTAAAACTGCAGAGTTACTTGGCCTAAAATTCAACCTAATCCAGAATTCAGATACTGTCACGACTGCCTTGTTTTTCTTCTTCCTAGTAGCGGATACAGCAACAAATAATTATGGGCTGCACCGAATGGATGACAGCTCTGCTGCTGAGAGTTGAAAGAGTTTTTGCTGTGATAGGAAGCTATTCCTGTCATTTGAGGGCTCCCTGCTGCATTATTGCAGCAGTGGATTCTGCAGTCTAGGTTTGTAGCAATGAGCAGCGGTTTCTAGTCTAGCTCTGGGCAAATGCGTCTGGAAGTCATTCACTGAGTGACTGTGGGGACATTGTGTGAATGCATCCTGACTTGTGCAGAGCAGCTCAGAGTTTAGTGCAAATCCAGTGTTGTTTGGTCTAACTGAAACCTCAGTTTTCTGTAAGATGCTGTTCAGAGCCTGTGTCGGGGTTCTGCTGCTCTGTCCCCAGGCCCTGTAGTCAGCAAGACCAGAGTGCCACTAGAGTGGTGAGCCCTCACTCCAAATTACAAGCCCCTTAGGAGTAAACCCAGTTTAAGAAATTCCCCCCCCTACTTCACCTAATTATCCTTCACAGTTTATCATATTTACAGTTATACATGTTAGGTTGATTAAGCTACACTCTAAATTCCATGTGGATGAACCAGAGGTGAATAAATCCAAAAGGAAGAGTTCAGAGAGCTGAAAGCAGCTAGCTCCCAGCAGGCGTGCTCATGCCCAGCCCTACAGCACTCAGGAACTTGAGGCAGGTACTACAGATGATCACCCTCAGATCCTGGCTGCTGCTTGTTCCTTGTGGGGATTGAACACAACCACATCCAGCTACCACCCTTTGGTCCTTCACTGTGAGGACACTTTCTGAAGCTAGAAATAGCGAGGACAAACAGTGAGGACATATCTGAGTCCTCTGTATCCCACCCCTAAAGGTCTTCTTCACCTTTATAAGCTGTCCTCCAAGTTAAGCCCTGTGTGCTTAATATTCAGAGCCCAGCCAGGACAAACCAGCTCAACTCTGCCAACAGCTGAGCACTGGGCACTTTATGATGTGGACTAGCTGGGACTAGTGACTTTTGTATGGCATGAACATAAATGAGTTGACAGACAGGTCTTAGAACATTTAAAATATTGTCTGCAAATAAACTGTGACTCAATCATAATTACAGCAGAGTTACCTCTTCACTGTAATTTATCATGCACTTATGGTCATGCAGATAAGGTACTCAAGTAATAAAAAGTCTGGTGTACTGTGCAGCCAGATGCCAGCAAGGCAACCTAAATACCACATGATCTAAGAGTTTGTGAAAGACTAGGTGAAATGTCAAGTACCTCGATTTTTACTTTTTTGTAACAAATTCAGAACAGTGTTTTGTTCAGGCAGCCTTAGTGACTGACACATGCCAGTCGGAAACAGACTAAGTTTTCATTATTCCAGTGACATGGGACTCTTCCTTCATGAAAGCAAAGACTATGTGAAACACTCCAAACAAGTACAAGCTTGTACTTAATCACCTCTTCATGCTATTTAAAAGCAATATATTGAATATAAATGGCAGTAGCATGAAGCAGACAGTGGCAAAGCATGGGATGTCAGAGGTGAGCTTTGGTGATTCACACCCTCTGTAGCTTCAGAAGTGCTGAGGCATGGATCCAGGCTGCACTTAATTAGCTCTTCCCTGGGAAACAACCTCTGTCAGGTCCAAAAACCAAGAAATCTCCTCTGCTTCAGTCCAAATCTTGCATTTTGGTGAAACCAACAAAGTGAAGTGACAGGATCTCAAAACTCAATCATATAAGAAAAAAAAAAAACAACCCAAAACATCAATTCTGATGAACAAATAGATGTCTTTGCAAGAATACTGCAAAATCAGCTTTACAGTGGTGGGGAGACACAAGGTAGAAATATTTAGTTTCCATATTTGGGAAAATATAGAGATGGTCCAAATTCCACAGATTTCATTTGCTGACTAATCTACTACTAGATGAGTGAGTAAGGGAATAAACTACATTTGCTTCCAGCTACAGCAGCCAGTCCTGAAAAGAGAACTTACTTGAGCCTGACTGCTTAGGATCTTCTAAGCTTTGTACCAAAATATGTCTTCAAGCTTTAGTGGCTGTACTGGAATATATACTGGCTTATACCTGAAATCTGGACAGAAAGGCTGATCCATGAAACATGGAAACAGCGCAGAGTTGTCCATCAACACAGTGTATTTAAGGTTCAGACAAAATTTTGAAAATGTGTGATGTCCATGGCTCCACACTACATCTCAAATGATTGTTGAGAGTGAACTAAGCACTCAACCATCACAGAACAACTTGCTGGGTAGGTACAGTTCTGTAACACAGCAGTGTTAAGGTAAAAATGAATTGTAGTCAAAAGTTCAAACCCCAGTGACCTCATTGTGTGACTATGTGGCATTCATAAAAGTGCCTACAGGCTGAATAAACTCCTATTAAAAAATAACCTGGCATAAGTATCTTTGGTGCCAAGCTAGCTCCGTGCTGAGGGAAGCATGCTGTAAAGCAGGAAATTAAATCCTCCAGAGAAACAGTAGGAAGAAACCATACCACTCTACCTGTTTTGCAGTCACTCTGAGTGCCACAGCTTTAGGGTTGTGTATGAGATGAGAAACAGGCATGGAGAAAAGAAATAACAGACTTTATACCCCTTGTATAGTAACATAAAAGCAGACCTTGTCCTGCACAGCTCCTGCTTCCAACCCACAGCTACCACCTCCAAAAATTTTGGTTTTTTCCATCAGAAGAGAGGTCTACCTGGATGCAGCTGTTTTTACGAAGCACAGGGGCTCCAGGCAGGGCTCACAGCAGAGTGAGGGCTTACAGCCAAGGGGCCTGTTCCCTGGCCACCAGTTCCTCCATCTTTTGCTGGGATCCATCCCACATTGTCTGCCTGCCCATTACACAAACCCAGAGCTGCCACCAGTGCATACTGTGTATTTTAGACAACTGAAGCAAGCACTAAAGGACACTCACAATTACTCTAAAATATGCAATAATATAAAGAGAAAGCTTAAATTGCATGTTAGATAATAACAGAACGTGGTGTTAAAACAATAAACTGCAGTAACTTTTATCCACCCAATGTACACACATTCATGTAAAAACTGAATTTGTAAAAACTGGTTTGTTGGGAGCTAAGGGGAAGGATCAAATTAATTTCTTCTGGGTCATGATGGCAGCTCACCACTAGATGGTAGATGAGTAGCATTAATTCCACCTCCCATTTGACTCCTGAGAAATACAACTGGCATCTATCCACACTAGGGCTCTCGCCTCTTCTGGCAGTGTGAAAACTTCTCCTTGCATGTAAGTGACAGTTTTGGAAAATATAGATGCTTGGAGCAGTTCTACGGTTCCAGAAGAGGAATAACCTCTGAGCCCAGACATTTATACACAGTGAATTTATTTTTTCAATCTTACCATTGCTGCAAACACAACAGTAAACAAAATTGCTTTTCTCCAGCAGAAGGACAATACTGATAAGCTCTGTAACCATTTACAGTTAGTTTGCAAAAACTGTGCCAAGCCTTTGTAGGACAGCTTCACAGACATTTTAAAACTTCACAGCATGAAAGGTGAAGCTTGTGCAGCTGCAGCACTGCCTTGCCTATCTCATATCTAAGGTCTAAGATACTTTAGTCAAACTGACGTGGCTTAAAAGATATGTCAGCTTTATTTTGTGAATGATTTGCATATTTATACAGATCCAGATGGATTTTTGCCCCAGTGAACTAGGGCTGAGCTAAGCCTCACTGCTTCAGACAGGTGCGGGGTATGTCTGACAGCTCTTCACCAAGGCTGCCAAATCCTTGCAACTTCTCTGGTGCCAACTCACACCATATTTTAGGTGGGGGCACAGTGTTGTCATGTGAATTTACCTCAGAGGTGCTGTAATATATCTATCTACCCATTCACTGAGAGTATGAAATCACTCATCAGGTGCAGTGAAAACAACCGTGTCTTCACCAAAACAATAGTACCAACACACTCAGCCCAGCCTCTGAAGTACTGCTGTCTGCAATTGGCAAGCAAAAGAACAAGCAGTTTACCCTCAGTATGGTCATTGCTGCACAGGGAAAACATTGGATACAACTGAATGCTTAAACCTCTGTACTGTGTCTTTCACGCCACACTGCTCTACAAATATTACCATGTTCTGCAAGGTCTCCACAGCAAAGTGTTTTACAGTAAGTCAACACTACTTCAGAATACATGGATTCTTTAAAATTAAAAAGACCATTCAGTTGTGAAGGAAACACAGCCAGACCCTGCTCAGGCTGGTAAAGTCTGACAAGGCCACATGACAAGGTGGTGCATCTTCAGGGTACAATGAGCTGCCCTTGAAAACGTACACGAATACCTTTGCTGCCAAAACTTCCTTTGATATTAATGTGCAAAGAAAAAATAATTGTACATTAGCATCCAAAGAGAATATTTAAAGGAAATAATTACTGTCAGCATATTTTACCAATAACAAGCTGCAGCAGCCATTACTTTGCATTGTTTTGCATTAATAAAGACAAAACCCAATAGGGAATATATCGCTTCTGAAGGATTTTGCTTTCTTTCTTACCTCTTCCTTTTTCTCTTCAGTACCAGAGGCTAAATTGAGGCTCAGCTGAGAGTGGCTGCTTATGCCACTGTCTTCATTTCCATCATCATAATACACAGTTTGAACTGAGTCCTGGAAGCAAACAGGATTCCTGCCCAGCTTCAGCCCCGGTACCTCAACTCTCTCCTCGCTCTCCGACGAGCTCAGCGACAACGTGCTGTGATGGTTTGGACACTGGAAATTCATACTGCACTTGACCTTCACTGCAGTTGGACTTTGAGGCTTCGGAGTAGTTGGCCTGACCGGAACGTGAAGGTTTTCGGCTTCATCTGTACACTGCTCGGTAGCTTTTGGTTCATCTGAGTCCGAATAAAAGACTTCATTGGGAAATGGACTAATGTCATCCAGAGTAGGTGAAAAGCTATCAGAATCTGGGATACCTGAAGACGTCCTGGGGCTTTTATCCTCAGTGACAGCTACATTCATTTCAGCCTTTTTATCCTGAACAATCACAGGGCTTTGCAGGCAAGGTGTTCCCGGTAAGGAAGAGTCTGGACTGGATACCAAGGAGGTGCATCTCTTCCTGTCATGATCTGTGCTGCTGGAAACCCTACGGGAGTAGTCATCGTGCAGCCTGCTGTTCGACCTCGTTCTCTGGGATAGCTCACTGGAAGAAGGAGCCATGTCTTTGGGGCCATCCTTCTTCCTTGCAACATCTGTAACATTACTGACAAGTTTCAAAACTCGGTCAAAATCCTTTGCTCTGATAGGGCTCTTCCATCGCTTGGATCGCCTCTCAGGATTTCCACCACTTTTGTCAGAGTCAGCAGAAGCAACACTCACAGTCCTTGCAGGCATCTGTTTTTCATTTGCAACCTTCAGATCAGCGAGGTTTGAGGTGGACTTCCGTTTGAATGAGCTTTTCTTCAGAAAGTTCAAGTTATCTGAACTTTTGCTTCTCCAGTAAATGATCCTGTTGTTTTCGGAGTCTTTCACCAAAATTTCACAGATCTTTGGCTCTGCAATGACAGGTGATGTTGGCCTAACACAGTTGTGGCGACTCTGAACTTTATCTGTGTCTAACAAGTTTATGCGGCCAGCACCGTAAGCCCGCCTGATGCTGCGTGAGCGATGAGTGTTCCTCAGGAAGGACTCATCACTCTCCTCCACATCAGAGCAGTCAGAAGCTAAACCATCCACTGCATTCTGGAAATCATGCAGAGGCCCCGAATAGGAATACCTGTTAGTCTGAACTCGCACCACTGCTCCATTTGAACTATGTTTGCCTATGCTGTTCTCATTTACGATGTCTGAGCATTCCCTTGCTTCAGTTCCTTGCTGAACTGAAGATTTCAACTTCTTGAAAGATCCCATCTTTCTGATAGAAGAAAAGGCATTCCATGTGGATGAGTTGCCCATCAGAACCAGAGAACGAGGCCTGTCAGAGCTGGAATTAGCCCGTTTCCGAGGGGTGGTGAAAAAGCGCATGATTTTGGAAGGGCTGAGCTTGTCCTCTTGAAATTCCTCCTCAAGACTGTTGCTGGTGCTGTGTCCCCCATTATGACTGGCACAGGTAGTCTGGTTTTGGGGCTCTTTATTATCCATTACTATACAAGTAACGGTGGTGCCATTTCCACAGCCATTCGGAAATGTTGTCATGCTCTCGATGCTGTAGGCATGGAGGTGGAGGCTGGGGTAGCTCAAAGCAACACTGCTGTCTCCACCAGCTGACCTTGCTGTCTCCCCCTCATCTGCTGCACCTTGGTCTGCCTTGCCTTCACATCGACTGGGTGAGCTGAGCTCCTCAGGTGGCACTGCCTGCATCAAGAAAACAAAAGCCAACATTAAAAAATTTTCTTACGAAGTCCCCAGCTAAGAGAAGTTTCAGCTACATTTTACGAAATAAAGACACAAACAAAATGAAGGAGCTCTTCTATGGTGAACAAAAGTGTGTTGCAGGGGTGCAGAGAAGACATCTGTCACTCCCTCAAAGTATAATTGCATTTGTCAGCAATTTAAGAGACCAGAATAATTTCAATATGTACTTGTTTCTCTAATGCTAATCAGCTAATAAATTCAGTATGACTAGCACACCTACCTTACAATGGTAAATACAATCCTCATACGCACGTATGAGAAAGAAATTCCCAGTAACAGCAATCCAGTCTTCTCCCTCAGGTGCTCAGCACTGAGCCCCAAAACATAGGGGAGGTTTTAATCTAAAACACACTAATCAAGGGACATCTAATTCTCAAACAGGAGGCAACGAAGAGGAAAATAGGCATAATTTTTCCTAGACTTGCTTCTGTTGGAAGGCCGTGTGACACTTGACTGACTTGTCTGTCCCCTGGCACATAAAATCCTAAGAAATTACATCAAGTGCACAGCAAAGTCTTTTTCCCTACAAAAGAAAACAAGAATTAAAAGCAGTACATCCAGAAGCCACCCTATGCTATGGTGACAGCAAAATAAAAACCTAAATCTGAAAGTGACTAGAGTGTTTGGGACATGCTGTAAAGCATCTCCTCCTCAGTTAAGCCTGGGAGATCCAGCAGACCAGATCACACTCCAGTGCCTAGGAAAACTGTGGGGGGACCACAGACCATGTGTCTCCTGCCCCAGCCAGGGGTCTTTGCCAGGCAGGCAGGCGTTTTCCCCACCATGGTAAACAATGCCCCCAGAACCACTGGGATGCCCAGTCTGAAGCTGGCTCCACCTTAAAAACGAAGCTCATGGCACGGTTCTTTCAGCAAGGGGCAGTGGGATCTTCGAAAACTTGCCACTGCCGGCGGGGTCATGGGGGAGGCGGGGGGAACTTCCCCCTCACCCGAAACAAGGAGAGAACGTGTACAGCTGTGCTGTGGGGAAAGCGGCAGCCCCGGACCCTTCTTTGTCTCTCTCCCATCGCAAGGGCCGCGGGGTCTCGGAGGGCAGCGGGGACGGGGG
>VXBC01001995.1:164636-179299 GCA_013399945.1 Ploceus nigricollis | reverse complement strand
AAAACCAAAGCCTGATGGTAAAGCAAGAAACTGAAGGGATTTTGTGCAATTTAAATATTCAGCTTCCTAAAATGAAACCATTTTGGATAACACAACTCCCCAACGAGGACTGAAAAGCCTTGAAAGCCAATTTTAAACTCAACTCTGGTCAGTGAGATTGGTGAGATGGAAGGAAGCTCCTGAAGCTGTGAAATATTTGGTGCTGTTTGCACACCCTGCTGAGGGTTTGTGCTCTGAGGATGGTGTTTCACACCTTAATCCCTGGAAAAAAATCTAAATAAATCCTATTTCATATAATATCTCTGCTCTCTACTGGAAATGTCAGCATAGAGGAAGGAGGAGTTTCCTGTCTCAGGGAGACTGGAACTCAACTGTTGCATGAAGCAGTTTCAGCTGAGCAGGGAAGTGAAGCAGAAACTTTCAGCCAAGCAGGACAGAGGAATTTCAGGTCAGCTCTGGAAAAGCAAACAGATCTGCTGGAGACTCCCCCCTGCTCTGAGCAAATCCCTGCAAGATGGAAATGTCCTGTGGGATGCAGAGGCCAGGAAGTGCTGACAGGTTCATTGTACAAGCAGGATTTTCAGGTCAGGTAATGAAGAGCAAAGATAAGAACTGCAATTACACGTGGCTGGAAGGAAAGCAAAGTGCAGCTGTTGGAGTGCAAAACAATGACAGTAACAAGGAGTAAGAAATTATCTTAGAAAGCTTCTAAAAACTCCTGAAGTGATCAGCAGCACAGGGGCTAAAATTCCCCACGAACACAACCATCTTTAGTGCCTTTAGGAAGTGTGAACTCTCAGATCAATAATGGGAGATAAGGTGTGAAAGTCCTACAATAAAATCACTCCTAAGGAGGATGCTGGGAATCCACCAGGATGTTCTGGCTGGAAACATCAAAGGTTTCCTGTGAGCAGCACGAGCAGTTTGATTTTAGCAGCTGGTTCTTATTTTGTTCTTTAGTTTCCACTCTTGCTGAACCAGAGTGGGTTAAGTTGTGCAGTTTGAATATTTCCTTTTCACAGGGCAGGGATCTGAAAGGTGCTGAATGTTATCCTTACATTCCTTTCTGCCAGGACAGAAACTTCCCCAGACAGACACAGCTGACCTTGGTGTGCTCAGGGAAGGGTGTGCAGGTAATATTCCATTTCCCATTCCTCTTGAAACTCTTCCTGCTCCAACCATGCATTCATTCATTCATTTAGGTTTGGAATGTTGAGCATCAGGTGGGAAAAACTAAATGTTGTGGCCACTCAGAGCAGCCTGTGGAGCTGGTTGGAAAAATCTGGGGAAATATGGAAAGAGCCTGTTCCACCCCAGCAATCCCAGCCTGGGCATCCCTGGAGTGGTGTCCAAACCCTCCTGGAGCTCCAGCAGCCTTGGGCCATTCCCTGGGGAGCCTGGGCAGTGCCCAGCACCCTCTGGGGGAAGAAGCTTTCCCTGCTCTCCACCCTAAACCTCCCTGGCCCAGCTCCAGCTGTGCCTGATCCTGATCCTGTTCCCAGCTGAGCCTGACCTGACAAATCCAGACCCCCCCGGGCTCCAAGTGCTTCCAGCAGGAACCTGCCCAGGCAGTGCTGGGAACTGAAATGGGATGAAATATTTTAAATCCTGGAGTCTTGGGACAGACAGGGAAAAGGGGGTGATGAGGAAAATGAATCAGGAACTCTGGGGAGCTCCAGCTGCCACTTGGCCCCTTGTTTCCTCTGTTGGATTTTGGTGCTTTCCTGGCTCTGTCTGGTTCCTCCAGCCCACCTGGGATCTGGGGATGGGAGCAGAGCCCCACCCCAATCCCATCCCAGTCCTACCCCCAGTCCTACCCCAGTTATTGTGAAAGAGGCACCAGGCACTGGAGGCACCCCCAAACACCACGTGGGAAAGGGCAGCAGTGACACAACCAGGGCAAAGGTCCTGCTCCTCCAGCCTGCTGTGGGATTCCTGAGTGCCCAGAAATGCTGGGGATGTCCTTGTGGAGTCCTGCTGGCACTGAGGGTGACCTGCTCCTGCCCTCAGGCACATCTTGAGCAATATTTATTTACATAGTCTTGAGAAATACAACTTTTGCACCTGTAATGCAAAGTACTGCCTGTATTTCTCTGTATTAGAGACTGACAGGCTGGGGAAAAATCACTGCCTCCGTAGATAGTCTATTAATTAAAATATTGTGTGCTCCCTCTTGTTCCTAAACATCAGTAAATACAAATTATAGTGATAAATATCAGTAAATATAATATACTGACTAAGCACAAAAGCAAATCTGCACTAATTACTACTTCAACCATTCTATTACTTGAATAAAACATCCCATTGGATCCAAATTCAAAAGTATTGAATAGATTTTTTTTACAAACTTAGAGATACTTGGGCATTGTTTAAAGACTTGGGAGTTTGAGCACAGCTGTCCTCACTTTCCCAGAGAAATTATTTTCATCTCTTACCTTATTTCCCCATAATTACAAACTGGGAAAGCAGCTGACAAATGACATAATGAATGTCTTCACTTTGCTTTGTCGCCTCCTGTGACCAAGCCTCATTCCCTAATTCCCTGGATTGCCACCTACAGCAACAACCCATCCTCTGGAAGGAGAGGACATTCCAGGAGCTTGGAAAAAGTCCCAAAACTCACCTCAGTGTGGGTGGAAAAATGTGGATTTGTGTCACCCTGTGTGTCCTGCTCTGCTCCCTTCATCTCCTGAGGATTCCAAACCCCAATTCTCATTGCCAAGCTCATCCCAGTGCAGCTCCTGCCCACTGCAGCACAGGAATCTGCTGGTTTGAAGGCTAAAAAGTCATGGAATTTGGAACAAAAGCAGTCCCAGCCAAATCCAGCATGTTACTTACAGCTCAGGAGTTTGTGGTTCAGGCACTAAACAGGAAGAGTGTGAAAGGTGAAAAGGAGGGAGTAAAGGGTTAGGGAAAAAAGAGACATTGTATTTTTATATTTTTAAGAGGTTTATTTTAAACTGAAACCCTACCACAAGTGAATCTGTAGTGTTACATTCTCTATATGATGCACTTGATTTATTCATCTTCTAAAGTAAACCAAAAATTATCTGTTTTTATAAAGCCCAAGAATCTGAGAATTTCATCAGAAATTTTCACAGCAGCACATCCTCACATGAACCAGTGGCATTGTTTGCATCATGATAACGAGCCAGCCAAGTAATTCATTGTATAAAACAATCAAGGAGACTGAAAAAGTCCTGAAATCATTCCAGAAAAACACAGCAAGCTCAGGGAAGCAGCTCCCACTTGTCCAGGATTTTTGTGTGCACATCTCTTCTGGCAGACAAGAACAAATTCATGCTGTCTCATTTCTCCAGATGAAAACTTTCCATACCCAAGCAGCTTTCCCTGGAATAACAAAGTCTTCAGGGGGGTTGTTCCTTCCCCCTGGAATAACAAAATCTTCAGGGGGGGTTTTCCTTCCCCCAGAGTAACAAAATCTTCAGGGAGGTTGTTCCTGTCCCAATCCCAGCTCTGTAATTCCAGTGGGTCATTCAAATTGAAAGCTCTTGAAGAAGCAAATAGTAAAAACAGGGATTGATTGGAGGAAAAATGATTTGCTGTCAGAGCAAAACACAAAGAGAGAATAAAGCAGAGTTTGCTGCTCCTGGATAAAAATGGAATAAGGAAAGTCTTTGATGCCAAAGCCAGGTTGAGGTTTTACTTCACCACAGAAAGAGCATTTTCCCGTGGGTTTCCCAGGAAGCTGCAGAGGAGCTGGAAGGCCGAGCTGGCATGGAAAGCCAGGCAGACATAGGTGGTGTAGAGCAGCAGCCCCAGCATGGCCAGGTTGAAGGAGTAGAAGAGCACCTTCTCCCAGGGCTCCATCAGGTAACTGCAGGTGATCAGCTCAAACTGGCAGAAGAGCCAGTACAGGTAGCTCGGGGTGCTCTTCACATCCATCCCTGATCCCAGAGCTCCCTGTGGGATGAAGGGTGGGAGATCATGGAAATGGGAACCTCACATTGCACCTGAATAATGGGGGATCATGGAAATGGGAACCTCACATTGCAGCAGCCTCACCAAGGAGGCTCCCTGAGAGCTCATTTCATCCATGAGCTGTGGCAATTCCATTCCCCAGGCCAAGCTCTGCCAGAATTTCACCTTGCACTGGGTTACTCAAGGCTCTGTTGGAGCAACTTAATTAAAACTCCCTTTAAACCCTCTNATATACAATACATCATACATAATATATGAAAATGTAAAATAATAATAAACACAGATTTCTTTTAAAGAAAAAATAAATCAATGCTAATAGTTACTGAGTGTTGCATTATGGCATCAGCAGGACACAGAACTGGAGAGGAAAAGGGAAAACAGGACTATTCAGTTATTGACACTTTCTGTCCTTTGGTGAATAAGAGGAAACAAATCAAAAACTCTGATTTNAGGTAGCTCGGGGTGCTCTTCACATCCATCCCTGATCCCAGAGCTCCCTGTGGGATGAAGGGTGGGAGATCATGGAAATGGGAACCTCACATTGCACCTGAATAATGGGGGATCATGGAAATGGGAACCTCACATTGCAGCAGCCTCACCAAGGAGGCTCCCTGAGAGCTCATTTCATCCATGAGCTGTGGCAATTCCATTCCCCAGGCCAAGCTCTGCCAGAATTTCACCTTGCACTGGGTTACTCAAGGCTCTGTTGGAGCAACTTAATTAAAACTCCCTTTAAACCCTCTCTCCCTCCTCCTCCTCCATCCCACCTGTGGATTTCTACACAGAATTTGCTACAAGGCTGATTCCTACCACTGCAGACTGGATTTTATGTCTCTTGCTCCAGTTGCTGCTGGAAGTTCCATGCAAACTGAGAGCATGGAGAACTCCACACAAACAGAATTCCAATAAAAGGAAACTACATCCAGGTTATCCAGCTTTTTCTGCAGCAGGGATTGAATTGATCTGTTGCCAGNTTCCTGGTGGTGTCAAAATCTGTGGAAAGAAATTTATCCCTCAGAAATGACATACAGTTAACTCCATAGCTCCAAATAGAGTGGGATTTTATCCTAAAAAATCCACTTCCCAGAAATTTTAGTGACATTTTCCTTCCATATCTCCCATACCTCTTTTCTTCCTGCCGGGCGAGCGAAACAAATGCCTCTGCAGTTTGAAATATTAACAATTACTTGTGGCAATATCCCCATTAACCATCCCATTTCTGCCCTTACACAGCTTTTGCTAAATCAGGTGACACCTGAGCTTCTTCCCACCAAATGCATCACTTTGAGGAAAAATTGGGCTTGTAAAAAGCAGAACTCACCTGTCCACGTGCCCCAACACGGCCGGGCAGGGGATGCTGTGGAGCTTGGCAGGGAGCAGCTCCTGTGTGGATGGAGAGGCAGAGCCCAGGAGCTTTGATCCTCAAATACAGAGCGTGTCCTCCACTCCCCGCCCTCCTCCTCGGCTGCTGAAATCTCCTCTGGCCACAGGACTCTGATTTATGCAATAATTTATGCTCTGTCTGCACCACGCTCAGGACACGGCACCTGGTTCTTGGAGCCAAGCCCAAGCTCAAGGACTCTGCAGGGAGGAGCACACCAGGCAAAAAATATTTACAGTTAATGCCTTCCCTGATTTCAAACCTCCCAAAACACCTCTGCCCCTATGGGGCTTTGAGCTCCTACAAGGGGCAATTTAATGTCTACACAGAATTATGGGGTTAAGCAGCCACAAAAATGTGGCACAGGAAGGTCTGCAGTGAAGCCACCACCTTCTTTTGCAACCTCTGATTAGAATCATTTTCCAACAGCTCCCAATCTCTGCATCTCCCAAATCTCATCCAGAAACCCCGGGGTGGAGGGAATCTGGGGACGAGGTTTGTGTAAGGAAAAGAGGGAGAGTTTTCCTCAGAAAAGCTGCAAAATAAGAGCAGGCCACAAATGCTGGAGGCATTTTAATGATCTAATTGGGCAAGTAAACGAGGTAGGAATCTGCATAATAGATGGTGTTCTAAACTACCTGCCTGCAGCCAGATCATTTCCAAATATGAATCAGCTTCGCATGGGGATGATGTGCCACAAGCCATGGCTGAGCCTCACCTTTCCTCCCTCCCGTCCCAAACACAGCCTGAGCTCACCTGCCAGCAAACCCTGCCCTACTCCCTCAACCTTCTGCTTCTCCCCCTTGTGTTTTCCAACAAAATGAAGTTTTCTCTTTAAGCACTGGCCCTTTCCCCTAGAAAATCCAGCAATGGGGAAGGACTGCCCCAGGCAGCAGCAGTCAAAATGCTCCGTTTTCAACCTTTCAACCAAATTCTCCATGTCCAACCCTTGTCCCTCAGGAGTTTCTGCTTCCAACCAGACTTTCTCAGCCCTGGATTTCAGTGGAGTCTGGAGGGCTGGGGTGGGATGCTGCAGACAGGCAGAGATATTAGAAAAGGAAAAATAAAATATAGGCTCTGCTACTCTAGCTAAGCTAGCAGTAGCTCGTAAGTTCCCAAAAGGAAAAATCGTAAGAATAAAGGCAGTTAACACAATCATAAGGCAGTTAACACAACAATCTATTCTAGTAAGAAAAATAAGTTTGCACCTGCATAAACAATAGATCTGTCCCATGAGAATCAGTGAAGAAAATTAACAAAACAAAGCAGAAATATTCAAATTACAAGGGAAATCACCAACCTCCCCTTTTCAGTACCAAGCTGTTTNTTTCCTCTGGAGCTCCAGGGCTGCTGGAGATGGGCCTGGGCTCCCTCTGGGAATGCAGAGGAGAAGAAAGCTGCTCCTCTGGGAATGCAGGGGGAAAAGGCTGCTGTGGTGTTCCCAAGGGCAGATTGGATCCAGGTAGGAATGCCTGGCTCCTCCCCTGGGCAGAGCATCTCCCATGGGATGCTGGAATTTTCTCAGCCATGCAGGGACACTCACTGACCATGGACAGAAGATAATTAATAATTAATGGCCCATGGACAGAAGAGATCTCCTGGAGGGAGGATTGGCTGTGGGAGAGATAAAGAACACTGCTCCACCTGGTTTCAGCAGCTGGTGTAGAACACACACCTCTGGTTACATCCTGCATTGCAGCCTAAGACAAGGACACCCCACAGAAAATGGATAAGGAATTTCTGGGACTCGATCAGGAATTTATCTGGGCTGCACTGCTGGGACATCCTTGCTGCTGTTTGGGATGCAAATCCTGGAGTTTAATTAGGACATTGCTGCCTGCCAGAGTCACCCCATTTCCCACAGCTCCCCACACCCGCCAGACCAGTCCAGGAGCTTCCTCAGCTCTGCATCAAGACAGGTCATTAACCAGGTGAGAGCACAGAGTTGGGATCTGCAAAAGCACAGGGATGTGCATGGAATATGCAAGGAATTGGCCCAGAGGATGGGGCACAGCCTATTTCAGCTCGAGGGTGACACTGACACTGTCACAAATGAGTGTCCCATAAAAGCTGGCCAGGGAATTAGGGCAGCTGTGAAACCCAGAACTGCCCCGAAGGCCTTCAAATAAAGATCCCCTTTTCTTACCTCCTTATTAAAATCATCTCAAGAAATCATCTCAAGTTTCACTTCCAAGTGAAACCAATATTTACCCCCCTCAGTTCTTCCCCAGTGCTGCCCAGGCTGGGGCATCACTCACCTGATACCTGCTGTGCTTTCAGGGGCAAAACAAATTAACTGGGAAGGCAAAGCTGCCTGAACCAGGCTGAAATTCAAAATGGCACAGATACAAAGCCAGAGGGACTGGCAGAGCTGAGACTAGGAGCTGATTAAACTGAGCATTCTTGAGACCAAGTTGTGACCATGCTGTTCTCTAACTTCCAGGATCATTCTGTATTTTTACTTTAAATCAGGGGTGATACCACCCTCGCTGTCTTGCAGATCTTCAGCACACATTGTACAAGAACTGACTGAAGCAGTAAGAAAGAAATTTTATTTGCTTCTAGTAAAGAAATAACAGCATTTTTATAACAGTTCTACACCTGTAGAGGAAATGTTTGTAGTCTCAGCAAGCACAGGTCTATCAAACACTATGGGAGATTTTATAAACAGGACTTTTAAAGAAAACAAAGTACATTTGGAAGTGTTCAATGCCAGGCTGGAGCAACCTGGGATAATGGAAGGTGTCCCTGCCCATGGCAGGGGATGGAACTGGAAGAGCTTTAAGGTCCCTTCAACCCAAACCAGTCTGGGATTCTATTTTGTGATTCCCCACCAGATTATTCATTCCAAGAATGAATTGGAATACTTGAAGACTGTTCTGCCTGTCATTAATCCACAGAAAATTCCTTCAGAACAGCCTGCTAAAAGTGACAGCCCAGCAAAGTGGCCCAGGATGGGAATCAGGGATTTTCCACTGCTCAGGGATCTCACATTCCCTCGCACTGCCATTGCCTCTTGTTCCCTCTCCTCTCCTCATTCAGCTTGGAAGTTGTGAACAGTGGGAATAAACACACTCCAGAAATGCTCCATCCCTTCTCCAGAAATTCACCTGCTTGATTCATCCCCAGAAATGCTCCATCCCTTCTCCAGGAGGATTCACCTGCCTGGTTCCATCCCCAGAAATGTTCATCCCTTCTCCAGGAATTCACCTGCCTGATTCCATCCCCAGCACTGAGGGAGCCCCAAAGCTGCCACAAAACTCATCCCAGCTGCAGTAGAGACTGGAAAGGCTCTTTAGAGAGCAGCAAGGAATTTTAAATCCCTGCAGCATGAAACCTTCCTCCAGCTCATGCTGGGACCACAGGGAATGGTGCACAGGGCCTGGAATGTGCAAAGGAACATTCCAGTAGGGAATCATCAAAAGGACATTTTGGGGTTAATAATAACATAAATATAATAATGGGGTGTGCTCGCTTCCCTCTCCCAGCTGTGCCAACAACCCCGGGCAAGAGCTGAGAATCCCCCTGGGCTGTGCAGAAGATGCCTCTGGAAGATAAACCAGTCTAGGGTGAGGTCCAGGGAGCTGGTTTTAGGAGGAAAGGCAGGGAATTAAAATTTGGGCTTTTTAGGAAAATATTCAGGAAGAGAGGATGAGCTCAGGGATTTTTTTTAGGCCCAAAGGTGGCCACATCAATCTGCCTGTATTTGTCTCAAACTTGCTTCAAAAGAGTATTTATCAATGTCATCAAACTGAAACTATTCTTAAGCTTATTTAAACTAAATTTTCTTGTATCTCCAAGCTTTTAAAATTCTGTTTCGATCCCTGGTGCTTTATAACCCTGAGGAAGAGGAAAATTCCACGGAGCTGTAGAAGGAAAATGGGGTGTAGGTGATAGATAATAATGGGGAGGTTGCCAGAAGTTTCTCTTCCACTGAGCAATCATGGAGGAGGCTAAAATACACAGAAATACATCTTTTACTAAACTATTTTATATTTCTTGCGCTGCAGGCCCCACAAATTTGGAACCTTCAGCTTCTTTCAGTCAGCTCTGGCCATACTTGGTGGCAAGACCTCTCAGAGAAGTGGATCCACCTTCTCTTTTATTTCTAGGTGACAAAATTGATTAATTGAGAATGAGATTTTTGAGCAGATTTTTCTTAATCTTGATTAAGAAATCCTTGATTTTTCTTGTAGAATTTTCTTAATCTTGATGTGTTTTCTTGTAGAAAGCAAATCTTCTGCATTTCTGCCCTGCCAACATAATCAGCACTGCTGCTGCTTTATTCATATTATTTTGACAGAGGTTCAGACCTTTCCCTGGATATGAATCCTCTTTATTTAGATATTTCTTTTACACATGTCCTAGTTTTTCTGGGACTGTGGTCCAGAGAAAGAAACAGGAATTTCTTTCTCCTTCTTGTAAGAAACAAGAATTTCTTTTCAGTGTAATAGTGGGTATTTCTTCTGTGGGGAGCTTTTCCTGGTCAGTTATTTATTCCAATAAAATCCTGCTTTGTGTGAAGTTTCCCAGGTTTTATTGCTGTCTTCTGGAAACTCTTTCACACTTTGCAAAACAGAGGTTTCTGTTGTGCAGATTTATTTGCAATGGAATCAAGCACTCCCAGAGGAGAGTTATTTCTCTCCACACACCTAAAAAGTGGATTCTTTGTTAAATACGATGCAGTTATTTGGCAAACTAATTAATAAGAACTGGAATTTTGCAGTTTTAATCTTTGCTCTGTCTCGGCCCCCTCAGAGCTGCCACAGGGATCATTTTTAACATTTCTCTTTTCTTTCTCCCCCTTTATATCCTCCTCTTATTAAGAGCCATTTGTCACTGTGGAATTTTCAGAATTTTAGTGTAGATGTAAAAATATCTTCTTTTGTACCCATCCATCTTTATGATTAATAACAGACTGGCCTAAAAAGAGCAATTCCTTTCAGAATTATGAAAGGCTTTCATCCCATCTCCTCATCCAATCTGAAAGGAGGACATTTTCACTCCTGGAAAAAAAAAGTGAGGTGTTGCCACTCCTCTAAATCTAAATCTGAGCTCCCAGACTCATTAAATCACCAGAGAGGGATGGAGATTTCCTGGAAAACGCAGCCCTAGTGAACAAGTGATGGATGACTTCAGCTCAGGACAGAGATTTGCAGATGCCTGATTTTATTTCTTTATTTTATTTACTGCCAACTTATCCAGTGGAACTCTCCCAGGTGTCAAGTCTTAACTTCTTTTCTGCCAGGGTTGGGATTAAATGTGTGAGATATTTCTTGTTGGGACTCAGATGTTTGTTAGTTCTTATCTCTGTCACAGTCCCACAAACCCTGAGTTCTGCAGCACTTCACTCTAACATACTAAAAATGGAGCCCCATCTCTCTCTCTCTGCAAGGCCTTTTAAGGATAAAATGTCCAATTAAGAAATGACACCGAAATTATTTTTACTTTTAACCCAATAACCAACCAGCCATGGCCTGCAATGGGGACTTTTTATCCAATTACACAAAACCACCCAAACCCATGGAGAAGAAGAGAAGGAGAAGGAGAAGGAGAAGGAGAAGGAGAAGGAGAAGGAGAAGGAGAAGGAGAAGGAGAAGGAGAAGAAGGAGAAGGAGAAGCCTCCACCCTAAAACCTCCATCTTGCTTTACACCTATTACTACATTCTAAACCCCAAACTCTCAGTTTTCCCCCCTGTGATATCACACACTTCTATTCCAACTCCACACCCACAATCCCAGTTCTGTCATTCCATTCTGGAAGCTTCTCCACAGCCTCAGGTCAGTGCAGTGTTCTCCTGGGGGTCAGTGCCTGTCAGCACAGAAAGCCTGAAATTCTCAGCATCCAGGTTCCAACACCCAGGGAAACCTCTCCCAGCAGGAATTCGTCCCCAGAGCAGAGCTTTTGGATCCTCAGGGATTTATGAACCACTATCAATTCCATTTTTAATTCTTCCCTCACTCACACAACACTTTCATGGCCTGAAACCATAAAAACGGGCTCTGCCACAGGGACTGATTTTTCCAAGACTTTACAGAGTTGCTATTAAAGTCTATTTCATGTTCCATAAATTTTTATATCAAACATTCCTCCCTGACTTGCTTTCCTGTCAGAAAGACCTACTGGATCTTATTTTCAAGATGAATTCAGTTCTTTCAGCCACGTTTTCCTTGTGCCCTGGAGGGTTTCTGTGAAATATTGTTTGATGGAGAGAGAAAATAAAGCTCATTTTAACAAAAAAAGGGCAAAATTATCCATAGTTTGTCTCATTGCTACTTAAATGTGGAAATCCTCCTCTGCCTGTCTCCATATGCAGAGTCCAACTTAAAATTAAGGATATTTATCAAAATAATCTTAATTTGCTGAGAAAAGGGAAAGCTCTGAGTACACAAAATTGTCCTTTTAGCCAAAATTCTGCTACAGATTCATGTATTAGGCCAAGATTTGGATGTGATTAAATGATTGTGGTGTTCTTGGAAATTATTTTTATTTAAAAGATGATCAAGAAACAGTTGTCCACCAAAAAAAAAAAAAAAAAAATTCCCCAAAAAAAAAAAAAAAAAAAAAAAAAAAACCCAAACAAAGGTGTTATCATTTTCAAATATTTCAGTGAAAAATTTAGTTTTTATGAAAGCCCTAAAACCAATGTAAGTGATTCCTGAAGCAGATATTTATAGCAACTTTAAATCTTCTACCCCCTCTTAAAATAGTTCTAAAGATCTAAATTAAAGACCAATCCCAGGCCTATTTTAAAACTAAATCCTGAGGCTGTCAGGAGGCAGAGTGAGGTTAAGGAGTTATGTGGGAACAGTGAAGAAGCAGAGAATTGCAGCCTCTGAAATTCTGGCACTGAGGAAAAATCCAAAATATTTACACCTTTACACCATGTTCTTTTACAATTTGGATAGAGTTAAACACACCAAAATACAGCTCAAGGGGGAAATTACACTATTTATCCTTTAAACACACAGCTATGAATGTGATTAAATAATTGAGCAAATTGCTGTCAAAATATATTCTGTGAGAAGAGTATTGAACAGCGATGCAGGAGTGTGGAAAATTAATTTTATTATTAAATTGGATTTTCCCATTTTTTTTATTTATGCACTGGGCTGTACAAATTCCACATCCCTCCCAACCAGCCCCCACTGATTCCCCACATTCCCAAGAATCCAGAATTGCGTGGAGGAGGACACAGGCTGAAGGTCACTGGGACTATTTCTGTGCTGAAATATTTCCAGAGCAGGGTCCCAGTTAAAACCCTTTCCATTTCAGATTGTTCAGCAGAACTTGCCTGTTTGGAAAAAGCCATTTTAAGCCCCAGCACTTCATTAAATGTCCCTTGGTACCAGAGAGGAATAAGTGAACATTAAGGAAGTAATGGAGCAGCTTGAGAAATGGCAACTTTTTCAAATCTGCATTATTTCACCCTAATATAACTTAGCCAACAATTAAAATCTATTTTAATTTAAAATAAGGGTTTCTTGCTCCTTCAGAGAGGTTCTTCCTGACTGACTTTTTTTTTTATTGCCCCCTCTGCCTTGATATTCGTCCCTGAAAGGCTTCTCAGACATTTAAGGACCCATTTTATTGGGGTCAGAGGCCTTTCTGAGCTGCCATCAAATTCCCTGGACAAATTCCCTTGAACTTCCTCATATCTTCCCAACTTCTGACTCCAAACTGTTTGGGAGGGAGCTCTTTGTGGTGACTCAGAGCTGAAGGTCACACAAGGCAACATTTACTGCCACTGCTGCAGCTCCAGCACTGCAGATGCTCCTGAGAGTAAGAAACTTGGGAAGATAAAGAAAAATACCCTAAATTGTTCCAAATAACATGTAATAACTACGAGAGGAACAGAAGATTTGTGCATTTCGGTGTTGGTTTTATGAATTTCTCTTATAGTATTCATTTCTCTTATTTCTCTTATGTATTCATTTCTCTTCTCTTGTAGTCATTTCTCTTTAATTTCCAACATTTAGGGGTTTTTTTCCCCATAGTTCTGTTGTTCCGTGTGTGATTGAAGCAACTCTTGCTGAAGAGAACACTTGAAAAGGCACTGAAGGAGTGGGGTCTTCTTTCTCAGGCTGCAAATCCATCTCCCTCCACTTCCAAAGGCTTCTGTGAGTCAAGATTTCTACGAATTTTCAGCTCTAGACAGACCAGATAAAGAAAAACAATCGAGGAGAGATAGGTGAATCTGCAGGCAGCCCCCAGATCCTGCACATTATGCTGTGTTTTGCTTTTCTGTCCTCACATACATCAAGTCAGGAATTAATTCCTGTTGCTCCTGCTTGGGAACATAACCAGCAGAACGCAAATTTTGGCTGCTGGCCCAGCTCCTCTCATAGAAGTGCCTCAGCCACCTCCTGTTCCGTTACAAATCCACAGCAGCACGTATTTGTTACACACAAAGTGCTGTTCCTTAATGCTCAGCCAAGCTGGGAAATTGTTTCTTGACTCCTTTGCTTTTCCCATTACAGCGAGGAGCAGAAAGGAGAAACTGCTCGATGTGCACGCAGTTCTCTGGTTGTGCTTCCAAAGCCCAGGATTAATTCCCTCATTAAGGTGTTTCTGCTCAGCTAAGCTGCCTCTCCTCAGGCACATTTCTTATGCTCAGAAGTTGAAGTAGAAAAAAATCCTTCCCTGTGAGGGTGGGGAGGCTCTGGAATGGAATGTGGCTGCCCCTCGATCCCTGGGAGTGTCCAAGGCCAGGTTGGACACTGGGGCTTGGATCACCCTGTGAGAATGGAAGGTGTCCCTGGTCGCACTGGGTGGGTTTTGGGGTCCCTTCAACCCAAACCATTCTGGGATTTTATGAGAGCCTGCGGAGGAAGGGCTGTGCCAGTTCCTGCTGTCACTTTTGGTGACACAGGAGAGGGGGGTTGGTGCCCCTTTTTGTAGCAGGTCAGGTCTGGACTCCCTGAGCCACCCCAGCACCAGGATGGGAGGAACCAGGGGGAAAAGGGGAATCCAGAGAGTGGGATGGGAGCAGAGCCTTCCCCTCCTCAGGACACAGGGAAATCCTGGATCAGCCCTCCAGCAAAGAGCAGCACTTCCATGTCCTGCAGAGCTTTCCTCCCTGACTGCTGGGGAGCAGCACACGAGACCCCCGAGCACCTCCAGTGCCTCTGTGGTGCGGAGGCTCCTCAGCTTTGGCACAGGGAACGGGGAACACACCTGGACTCCGCAGGTATCGAGTCCCAAAGCGCTGCTGCTGTGCAACGGAACTGCAGCCCCGGAGAGTGAGGGGATGAACCACCCTGAGGGGATGAACCACTCTGAGGGGATGAACCACTCTGAGGGGATGAACCACCCTGAGGGGGAGTAACCAACCTCAGG
>VXBC01001995.1:138718-159729 GCA_013399945.1 Ploceus nigricollis | reverse complement strand
TTCACAATAGTGAAATATATTTTATATATTTATATATGTAATATATATATTTCATTGTATATATTATATGTACTTCATTCTATATATTATATATATTTCATTGTATATAATATATATAATAAATATAAGAATTTCACACACTGCACTGTGTTTTGGTGCACACCATTCCACAGCAGAATTCTGTGTTTAAATAAAAGATATTAAAACATCAGTCAGAAATTTCCCTGTGCCTTTCCTTCCCACTGACACCGAGGTCACTCCATGGCGCCAGGAAATAAATAAAAATCAGATTTTACACATGAAGACGTCCCAGGATTGAGAATCCTGGAAAAGAGAAAGGAGCAACTTGTGTGGAAAATTGCTGTTTGCATTTCACATCTGCAAATGTTCCTCTTCAGAGGAGANACCTCAGCTCCCCTCTCACCTCGGCTTTGGGACAAGCCTGGCCTAAGGATTTAATCCTGAATTTAAGCCTGTCATGTTCTGCATCCAAAAGTACCTCAGAGTGAAAATGTGAGGCATTCAAATGTATAAATCAATTTTGCAGCCCTTTGCTTAATGCAAATTAAACAGTCTGCACCACAGACACAAAACAGCTGCTAAACAGAGTAAAAATTAATGAAGAAGAAAATTAAGATTGCTTTGCTGCTGCTTTTTATCAATTTGTGCCCAGATCTGAGAAAGGTTTGTGAGAATGTTGCCAGTTTGCAGAGCGATTGCAGATTGCTGAGCTCCTATTTCCATTTTCCTGGCGTGTCCTGGAGTTCTCTGGAAAAGGGGGGACTTTGTGAGGCATTCCTTCCTGGAGTTCTCTGAAAAAGGGGGGACTTTGTGAGGCATTCCTTCCTGGAGTTCTCTGGAAAAGGGGGGACTTTGTGGGGCACTCATTCCCCAGCAATACCCCACAAACACTGCCAGGTGTCTGCACTCTGCAGTGGTGCTGCTGGCTAAACCAAAGATCACTTCAGGGAGCAGCTCCGGGTGTCAGGAGCATTTTCGGCTTTATCTTCTACTGGGTGTTCTGGTGGTACCTCAGTCATTTCCCAATTTTCAGGGAGTTCACACCTGGAAAATGACTGGGAAAATGTGTTTGGAATAATCTCTGTCTCCCAAAATATGTCATGCCCTGGAGAGGTGGACTCCAAATCAATATTTTAGGGATTGTGCTGCCACCAAGTAAAGACTCCCAGCAACTTCAGCGGCCAGATTTTTGTGGCAATTCCAGAACTGGGGTAATTCAAGGCTCTGTAAGTTGATAAACCCCAGAATTTTCTTCTGAAATACATCCCAGGTTAAACTTTTCCATGAAATTAATATTGGCATCTTTCCTTGATGTATCACCAGGTAGTTTGGCTCTGATATTCAAAGTGAGTAAGAAGATGTGAAGGTTAATGAACAACATCCCATAGTTTACATGGGAAATGAGATAGATTTTTGTTTTCTTAAAATAATGTTCATTTCAGGTATAATTTACATCCTATAAAATGAAAATTTTCTCTTTAAAATGAAAATTCTATAATCAAGAATTATATTCTCTGAGTAAGGCAGGTGTAAGATTACCACCCCAGGTACCTGCAGGTATTTAACCAGGATGTCTTCATNCCCAGGATTGAGAATCCTGGAAAAGAGAAAGGAGTAACTTGTGTGGAAAATTGCTGTTTGCATTTCACATCTGCAAATGTTCCTCTTCAGGGGAGATGCAGAACAGAATTGCTGGGATGAGATTTCTCAGGGGGAGGCAGAATTTCCCTGCTATTCCTGGCGTTTGCTGCGAGATAAAATCCTGGCAATAATATCAGGAAATGTAGTTTATATCAACAGAGATGAAAGCACTGTCAGGAGAACTCAGCCTCATTTACTGTTTCCCAAACTAATGTACAAAGCAGGTTCTGAGATTGCCACCGAGTTATTCCTCTGGAGAGCTGGGCTTGTGTCACCCTGAACATCCTAAAATCAATTTTTTCACCTGTCTGGAAAGAAAAGCACAAGATTTCCTTTACTGCATTGCAGTCCTGACATGGACAATTCCACTTTTATAGTTGTTATTATTGTTATTATTGGTGCTGATTTTTCTATTCTGATTTTCTAGCTCAGCAGAGGAAAAGGGAGGTGAATCCACAGGTTTTGGGGAATATTTTGCTTTCATATTTTCCAGGACTAATCTTCAACGAGTCACATTATTGTGCACATCTGATTTATGCCAATGGAAGTATTTGAACCTGAAAATCCTGAGAAAACCTTTTAACTGGGCAGCAGAATTCAGCAAACAGCAACAGAAACATCCCCCAAATTTTAGCATCCCAGACAATATTATAGGACAGATACCCTACAGATTTTGGGAGTATTTTTAAGAGGAAATTTCCTTAAAATTAAATGTCTGTAAATCTTGTAATGATTTTTGGTGACCCCTCAGTGTTGTGTCCTCACTGCTCATCCCCAGGGTGAAATAATGGTAAATTCAATTTGCAACTACAGGAAAGTAAAGAGTTTTTCACTGTTATTATTTTTATTTAAGTTATGATTGTAAATATATTCACAAAATGAGGCTTCTTCCAATCAAAACTATTGAATTTTATTTAATACCAGCAAGAAATGACAATGATAAAAATGTTGGTATTATTCAGGCTAGCAAATAGTGAGAGTTTCTCCATTATGTCACTCTCTATTTTCATTCTGGGTACCACAAAAATTGCCTAGAAAAGATGAATACTGCTTTGGGAAAATTGGGACAATAATTCCTGAGTTTATTCGTTTTATAACCCTCAGCTCCTGTGTACTGGAGTGCTGAACAGACAATGAATTCACGTTTGCAGTATCAGATTATTTTTTTCTGTAGCCAAAATATAAAAACAAATGATGCCCTGATAGTTTCACGCTACGGGCGAGCAGGAGGAGGAGCTGTTGAGCAAGGAATGCTTTTTCCTAATTTTCCAAGCGGATAATTCTCCACTTTATTCACAAATCTGTGTTTGGACTTGGATGTTTATTATTTCTTATCTCTATTACAGTTTTATAGGTTGTGAGTTCTGGAGTATATTATTAATAAGTTAGGTCTTTTAAGGTTAAACTGTCTAATTAAGAAATTACATTTAAATTATTTTTACTTTTTACTTAATAATTAACTACTTGAAATCTGCAATGCAGACTTNACATTTATATTGCAGTAAAATGACAAATAAATAATGAATTGGTTGGTGGGAATGAGTAGCATCTTTATTTTACATTTATTTTATCTCTCCTTAATAGAAAATTAATATAATTTTCAAAGCTGTAATAGAGATAGTGATATTAATGATATTATCAGAATTATTAGCTACACAGTTTGTAGCTAATAGACAGTGACATATTTATANTATTAATATATTTTTAAAATTTGTGGGCTCTGGAACCTCCTCAATTCCCTCCACAATTCCAGGGTTTGGACCCAAACTGCCAACAGGGAAACACAACTNCAAAGCTGTAATAGAGATAGTGATATTAATGATATTATCAGAATTATTAGCTACACAGTTTGTAGCTAATAGACAGTGACATATTTATATTGCAGTAAAATGACAAATAAATAATGAATTGGTTGGTGGCAGTGAGCAGCATCCTCTTTATTTTACGTTTCTTTTATCTTTCCCTAATATAAAACTAATAGAAATTTAAAAGCTATAATAGAGATAGTGTTACTGATAATATCATTAGAATTATTGGCTACACAGCTTTTTTATCTGCTACACATTTCTGTAGTATCAAAAATATTATTTCCCTGGTGCTTCTTATTTATGTCTGCTCTGGACACTCAGCCTCAGTTTTCCTGGAGTATTCATTAAATACTTTAAGTTAATTAATCAGCCTCATTAGCTACAGGTGCTGCAACACCTGTGCTGGTACCTCATTCCCCAACTCACAGGTGCAGATTTTGGCATTTTGGGTAAAAAATCTGTGGCTCTACTCAAGCACATTGTGACAGAGGGGAAGTTAAAGAGTTTTTTTCTAGGCCTGAAATATAAAATTTTGGATAAAATGGTAACAGAGTGGTTTGCACCTCTTAAATTTAAAGCAGTGTCATGGTTATATTTAATATTTGTCATTAATTTTGCTGTTTCTCGGAGCTGGATGTAAGAATGGGACGCAGAAAGGCTGAAATTATTAACTTTGGGTTAAGCAGCCTTGGGGTTCTGTCATTTCTTTCAGCTGATCTTTGAAAGAAGTGGCAAAACAAAGAATTTACAGCACAGCAACAAAAGCCCAGAGGGGGTGGGAGCTGCTGGAAAACCTGGAATGCTCGTAGCTGCAGTTTAGAGTTTTTCAGTCAGAATTTCAGTTTTGGGGTTTTGTGGTTTGTTCGTTCATTTTGTGTTTGAGGTGTTTGATTCTCGTGCCGCTCTCTGAGGTTGGTTGATGGATTTTGTGTTTAATATTTTGTTAAATTAAACAATTTAATTGTTTCTATTTAAACTTCTGCTCGCACACTCACAGCTCGTGGCTTTCAGTGCCGTCACTGGCAGCAAAATGGCAATTTACAGAAACGGGGCAGAGAAAGATGAGAGATGCTTTGGGGTTTTTTGTCAACAAAATGCTACCTTGGCAAACTCTGCTCTCTGTTTAATAATTGACAAAATCCTGGTTTGTTTCCGTTTTGACTGTGAGCTTGTGAAGGGAACTGGGGAACACGTGAGGGTCAATTTCATCCTTTAGAAGAATCCCAGGATGGTTTGTGTTGGAAGGGACTTTAAGGGACATCTCATCCTATGGGAAGGGACACTTCCCGCTATCCCAGGTTGCTCCAACAACACTTTGATTAAATAATTTTAAATTATGTTTTGATTAAATAATTTTATTAATTTTTTATTAAAATAATTTTATTTTTATTTAAATCACTTTGATTAAAAATTTAATTACATTTTGGTTAATTAGTTTTGATTAAAATTTTTTTATTTTAAAAAAATTTGACTTTGAATAAAATCTCTTTGATTAAATNCGCGGGGCTCGGCGCTGCCCGGCCGGCCGAGCATGCACTGAGCGAGCGGCCCCGGGCTCGGAGCCGCCCCGCTGCATGGTGTGGGGAGACACGGTCGCGATAATAAATGATAGAGGATACAATGACTTTGCTGTCTCTGCTGGGTCGGATCATGCGTTACTTCTTGCTCAGACCGGAGACCCTATTCTTGCTGTGCATCAGCCTGGCCCTGTGGAGTTATTTCTTCCACACGGATGAGGTGAAAACCATTGTTAAGTCCAGCAGGGATGCGGTGAAGATGGTGAAGGGCAAGGTGGCCGAGATCATGCAGAATGACAGGCTCGGGGGTTTAGACGTGCTGGACGCTGAGTTCTCCAAGACCTGGGAGTTCAAGAGCCACAACGTGGCTGTCTACTCCATCCAAGGCCGCAGGGATCACATGGAGGACAGGTTCGAAGTAATCACCGACCTGGTGAACAAGACTCACCCCTCCATCTTCGGGATATTTGATGGGCATGGAGGAGAGGCAAGTGCTCAGCTGGAAAAAAACAATAATACAACAACACCAAAAAAAAAAGGGGGGGTGCGGGAGGGAGGATGGTCCAAGGCAAGGCGCGGATGTGTTCTCACCCACCAGGTTTGTGTGGTTGTCTTGTGCATTGTGGGGAGGGGGATTTCCTTGCTTTTTGGAGGGGGGCGGATGTCTCTAAAAAAGGGCTGTGTAATCCTCCCTTCCCTTTATCCCTCGTTACCCCTTCCGCGCTCAGCCCGGCATAAATGTGTCTCCAGCCCCTTTGCCCTTTGCAGTAGTGGAGGTTTAATTGAAGGAAAGGCTGCTGGAGGTGGCTCTGACGTGCGTGGAATAACGATGATGAGCACAAACTCCCCGGAGTCATCTTTTGTTACAGCCAAGTGTGGTGTGATGTGATTTTGGCAGCGGGCTGGCTTCTCCCCCTGACAGAGCCGGGCTCATCGGCAGAGGTGAAACAGGAGTGCTGCTGAAGGATCCCGAAGTGTGTGTGTGTAAAATGTGCTTTCAGTAATTCCCTGGCCAGGGAGCGAGCCGAGCACGGGTGTTTGGGGATTGTGTGGAGTTCATTACAAGCGCGCTGTCCCTGCCCTGGTGGAAGGCAGCAGAGCTGACATTGTGGCACTCGGTGCTGCTCGGGAACGGGCTGATGGTTGGGATATTCCATGGCTTGCGGGTGACAGATGTTGGAGCTGCAGCTTCCTCTGCCTTTAGGATGTGGTGCTGCCACGCAGCTTTTGGTGTGGCACAAGGCACGCGTTTCGTAACTGTGGGCAAGGACGAGGAGTTTGTCCTTGTGTGGCAAAGCAGCTCCAGCTGGGCGTGAGGGAACCTGCCGGGTGATGGGGGGAAATGTTGGGAATTTGCTGTGAGAGAGGGTGTTCCTCCAGCTGCTCCCCCAGATCCAAGAGTCCAAATCCTTCCTGGAAAAGCTCTGGCAGTGCCCAGACACTCACGGGGCACAGGGGTGGCAGCTGCTGCCCTGCTAAACCTGGAAGGGCTCCTGGAAAATCCAGGCCCTGGGCTCGGCATCGGGAACCGCTGCCAGGCTTGGGAAGGGACTTGGGCTCTCCTCGCAATGTCAGCTGCTCTGCCCCCTTTAAATTAACACAAACTCTTTGCATATTGAGGATTGTCTGCTTCATAGAAAACGCTGAGCCCTGTTTTGGGGTTTTTTTTTTGTCTGATTTCAGGTGGGGCACAGCTGTGCCAGCTCCTCCTGGCATTCTCGGGCCAGTTCGCTGTCCCTGGGCATTGGAGGAACACGGGTGGAAATGTCCATGGAACAGGGGTGGAAATGTCCATGTGTCCCAAAGCGTTCCCAGCTTTTCCTGGAGGAACTGGGGCCATCTGGCTCTTTTGTGCCCGGGGCTCTGCCTTTGTGTGAGCTGAGTTTCCTTGTGGGAACCGAGCAGCCCAAACAATTGGGGAAGCATCTGAGTGGTGTTTTTAAACAGAGTGCTCCGAGGTTGTGGGATCCAGGGTGAAAGGGGGATCTGATTTCTTTCATTAATTTTGTAGCTTGCCCTGCACGAGATGGCAAGCTGAGGGTATTAAATAACCCCCAACTAACACAGGGAATGTTGGCATTTAGTTAATGTGCCCCGTGGATATTGCCTGCTTTGTTGGGCATCTTGAAATTCCATCCATGGCGTGCATTAATGTTGGATCCGTGGAAAACTCATTGGCCTTTTGTATTCTGCTTCCTCAGAACTTGCTCTGATGGATTCAGTGGCAAAGTACAGGGAGGTTTTTAATTTTGAAAGGTTCAGCAGAACTCTCCACAAATCTTTCTAAATTTAGTGGTTTATAAATGTATCCGTCTCGCATCTGTTATTCATAATGGAATCCTAAGTGTTCTTCATGGCCTTTACTCCTACAAAAATAAATTGAGGACCTAATTAGTTTCAAGTTTTATATTTTAGGTAAAACTGTTCAGAAGAACATGAACAGTATGCTGTGCATACAGTTAAAAAAAAAGAAATAATGAGGAACAGGTTTTATTCTAAGCAGGTTTTGTAATTTTGAGTAGAAAACAAGGGAAAAGAAATAGAATGTAGTATGACGTACTAGGGATTAAATAAGAGCATAAATTTTTAACTCTGTATTTGAATGAGGGGTTTGTATGTCTTAATTTATTTTAATTTTTTCTAAACATCAAATACTCTGTGAAACACTTCATCTACGTACGTAGCAAAGCCTTTGTGAAGGTTAAATTTTCCATATGGGCTCCCATTAAATTTCTTTATGTGTATTTAAAGAATAAAGAACAGCTGATCCCTGGGGTTACGTATGAAACAAACTGTTCTATGTGGGGAGAAATTTGTTTTTCCAAACAGCCAATACCAGAAATGAGATGCCCAATTAATTATTTCCAGCTATATGCAAGGGAGCCTGTCTCCATTAATTGCTTCCTGCCATATCCCATTGAAGTGGAAGGATGGAGGAGTATGATTCAAGCAGCTTCAATTACTGTGCACTGCTAATTTATGAAGATTTCTGAGCTTTCATATCACCAACATTTTGCATAAATTCTACTTTTCTCTTATGTCATTTCCTCTTCCAGTTTTAGCCTGGATAGGTTGGCAGACATTGCTTTGGATTTTGTGGGTGGCTTGAGAAAGGAGTAAGCAAAAATAATTATTAATGCTCTGGTTTGCTGCAGTAACTTCTGAAAGGAAAGAATATTTCAGAGAGAAAATTAGATGTGGGGTGTGTAGTGCAAACTTTCATTAAAAGTCAGTTTCTTGGAGATATAATGATGATGATGATAATAATAATGCAGAGCAAGTAGAGGTCAAAGAAGTAGATTTAGAAAGAATAAAGAAAAGTTGCTGTCTGTTGTCTCACTGAATGACTTTGGCCAAAGGATCAGACTTCAAGGTGATTGAACTTACAAAAGAAAAAAAATCTGTTCTCTCATCAGCTTCTTTTTAAGGTTTAAAAATTACTTAAGTGCTTTTTCCTTTATTTAGGAATTTTGGGGCTGTCCAGGCTGGAAGATGGATCAGTGTCAAACTCCACAAATGACCAAATAACAAATGATGAGCTGGGAAGCTGAGCAGAGGAAAGGCTGGCTGCTTAATGAGAATGATTTCCCTATTTTAACTACCATTTACTCTCAAATATTTAAGGTTTAAGCACGCAGTTTAATGAGATCTCAGCATTAGACAAGGGCAAAATAGCTCAGCTCCCATCTGCAGTTTTATAGTTATGGCTCTGCTGTAAATCACTGGTTTTTTCCTAACCCTGTGGGGTGAAGGTTTTAAAAATAATTATGGTAATAGATAGTACCTTCCCCTGCCTGGGCTTGTTTGCAGTTGTGAACGGATGTGGGAAATTACAGCTCAGTAACTGTCTCATAAAAAATGTCTCTTTTTATTTCCTTCCACCTCCTGAACGGGGACATGGCAAGACTTGTCCCTCATGATGTGTAGCTGTGGGTAAGAGCTTTTTCTGCGTGGAATAATTGGGTTCTGGAGCTGCTGAGCCAGTGTTTTAGGATGGAAAATACACCTTTTTATTTTTATTTTTTATTCCCAGCACAGGGAAAGGCTGGGGAGCTGGAATGGGGAAGGAGAGAACGGTGTGGAAGTGGCTCCGTGGGGCTCAGGACCTT
Source organism: Ploceus nigricollis (assembly GCA_013399945.1). Lineage (NCBI taxonomy): Eukaryota > Metazoa > Chordata > Aves > Passeriformes > Ploceidae > Ploceus > Ploceus nigricollis. The sequence continues at coordinate 150,633 of VXBC01001995.1, read as the reverse complement.
GAAATCAGCAGCACCAAATGCTGGCAGAAGTCTCTGGTTACTGATTAACTTAGAAAGACACCAAAAAAAAGAGAAAAAAAAAAAAGGGGAAAGGTCAGAAGATAACAGTGGAGAGTCCTGAGGAGCCTCGTGTGAGGCTCTGGAAACGGGAATGCTGAGGTGAGGCCTGGAGGAGAGGGCACTGTGCCAGCTGTGTTTGAATAAACCTGCTGTGCATTCCAATCCAGCTCTCTGATCCTAACAGCAGAAGGTGTTTGTGCTGTGCTGAAAGAAGAGAAAGCTGCCAATTTTACAATTTTAGTTCATTTTTTGGTGTTTTTTTAACCTGCTAATTCTCATTCCAGCCCCATCCCTGTGATGCTGAACTACTTAAGCAATCTCAGCAATGAAAATTTATCTATCAGGCTTTTGAGTCAAGGCCGTTCAGGATTGATGGCTTGGGATTTTATAAAAGGTAGGAATAAATCAAACAACAGCTTTGGAGTTTCTCCAGATGTAAGGTGAAGTCTTTGAGGGTTTGCAGTTTTTAAACAGAAACTGCCAGCCTGGTTTTCCTTTTATAGTCATTTCCTTTGGTTTCTAATCTAGAATGCCCTGCAATGTGCCCAAATGTTAAATGAATAAATATTTACGTAGGCGAGGTCACATTGATAGGCAAGTCCCAAATCTGCTTATGAATTCCCCTCCAGTGGCCTAAAATACAAGTCAAAAATGATCTACAGGAACATTCCTGTCATTTTGTTTAGTTTATCTAAGTTTTATTCTTGCATGTCATGCTCCAGGATTATGATTTTCACCCTACAACACCATGCTGATTCGATTTAGGGTTCAACTCTACGCTCATTTGCTGTACAAAAATTGATTAAAATGCTGTAAAAAGCTGTAATTGGAAGGAGGAACTTTAATTGCTGCCATTCAGGGCTGTATCATTGGGTGTAGGATTGAGCCTTTTTTCAATTTTGATAAAAATCAAGAAGTCAGTTAATTTTTAATGTGTTTTGCCAGCCTTGTTTTAATCGGTCTTTCCCTGTCTGGGCTCTCAGGCTGCCGACAGATTGCCACTGGTTTAATGAAATCAGTTTTGATTATAAGATGCTTTCAGATTATCAAAGTCATTGAAGTTTTCCCCGTGAACTTGAGGAACTCGCGATTCCTCCACGGGATGTGTTCCCGTTGGGAATTGCTGTGGATGGGGAGGAAACAATCTTGGAGCAGTGAGATTTTAATAATTTCTGTTCCATAGCTCAGGAGTTTGGATATTTTTGTGTTTAATAGTGTGAGAGAAAAAAAAAATTCACGTCCTCTGTCATGTGGGTTAATTAAACCAGCAGATTGCTCTGCCTCCAATGTCGTGTTTCCAGCAGCTCTTTTGGAGCAGAGTAGGATTTCTCCTCCCTCCCTTTTTGCTAGAAACCCAAATATTTACAGTGTAAATTGAGCCTTAAAACTGAGATTTGGCTTCTGGCAGTTTCACTTTTGAAACAATCTCCTGGCACGTGGTTGCTGTGTTTTGCTGCTGGCTGGTTTTTGCTGGTGGCTGCAGTTTCCTGCAGCAGTTTTGGCACTCTGGGGATGTCCCATGCTCATGGCAGGATTCCCGTGCGCTGGTTTTGGCACTTTTCAATTTTTTCTTCTTCTTCTCAGGACTTTTCAGCCCTGCCTCTCTTCATCTGGGGTTTTGTGTCTTCCTCAGCACACAGGTATTGCCTGCTCTGAAGTGAAATTCCACCTTTCCTCAGCCCCAGGAGCCTTTGGACACGTTGATCTGCTCAGAAATGAGCGGGATCATGCTGTGAGATCAGCCAGGTTTTGGGATCCATCCCTGGAAGTGTCCAAAGCCAGGGTTTGGACATCGTGGTCTAGTGGGAGGTGTCCCTGCCCATGGGCTGAGATGGGCTTTAGGGTCCCTTCCACCCCAAACCATTGTAGGAAAGGCAATCCAGAGGTACTAATTAATTAGCACTAATTGTTCTTAGGTCTCGAGGTTCAGTTCTTGCTCTTCCCTCAGAGCACAGCATAGAGACACTGACAGATCTGGGAAAATGAACAAAATGCTTCTGTGCTCCTCCTGCTTTGAATCTCTGCCCTTGCAGGGAGACTCCCCAAACCTAATTTAAGGGCAGCAGCTGCTCTAATTATGCACAGAAAGTCACACGCCTCTTGCTCCAATTTGTCACTGCAATATTTTTGGTAAATTCTCGAAGTTTAAGTGAAGTCACCACCCTTTGGGCCCTACTGCACCTCCTGCTCTGTGCCCCATAGACTCCTCACCCCCATTCCTCATCCCTGCTGGCCACACTTCTGTCCCTCATCCCACAAACCCTCAGGGAATGCTGTGTCCCAAGGAGCTGTGTCCATTCCAGCCCTCCTGGGATGGATTGTGTGCTTTAAAACAGAGTTTGGAACTCCAGGTTCCCTTTGGCTGCTCCTCCTGCTGCTCAGGTTCACCAGATCCCAGCCCAGCTGGCCAGACCAGTTCCTCTGGCTCAATCCCAGCCCAGGAGTTCTGCCATGTAGGAGAAGGTCATCAACATTTAATGACCCTTTTTCTTTATGAGCCTGTAGAGTTTCACTTTACCCAGAAGCTCATGAAACAGCAGAGGCTACAGATAAGACAATCCCAAAAGGAAGTTTTCATCCTGACAAAAATGTCCGTGTTGGATCTCCAGGCTGTTGTTATTTGTGTGTAATATCAAGAGTTGTAACAAGCTGCAGATTTTTTTTTCTCTCTTTTGGGTTGTTTTATGTGCTTTTACTCCTGTTTTTTAGCTGGTGTTTATCACTTCAGTGTTAAACACTGGTGGTTTTATTAAAGCAGTTTAAAGCTCGTGCCAAAAGTAGGTTTCATTTGAAAGCAGCATAGCTTTGAAAAAATGCAAATTTTATTACAGTTTACGAGAGAAAAAAGGTTTGCAGGTGCCAGAATACTGACAAATACTCAGGGTAAGTAAGACTGGTGAGAATGGTAGATTTTAGTTCAAATAACTGCTCATTTATGCTGTGAAATTGGTGTTTATATGGCAAGTACAGCTTGGACCAGATCAGGCCTGGTCCAGGAAGGATCAAGAGAAATATTTTGGTCCCACTAAAAACCAAAAAATAACAGAAAGTTGTTGTTAAGAGCAGGCTTTCAGGTCTGGAGTGGTTTGCCATCAAATAATGTGGATGGAGAAGAAATTCACCTTTCTTTCTACTGCTGTGGAAAAGCCATCCCAGAAAAGCAGCTGGTGGTGGATACACTGAGCTGGGATCTCGGGATTGGGGTGTTGGGTGAGAGCAGAGTGGACAGGGGAAGGAGAGAAGAGCAGAGTGGACAGAGGGAGGGAAGATGAGCAAAGGGGTCAAGGGGAAGGAGGGAGGGATGAGCAGAGTGGACACAGGGAGGGAGGGAGGGATGAGCAGAGGGGACAAGGGCAGGGAGGAAGGAGTGTCATTCTTTGGGTCAGGCTCGTCTCCAAGCCCCAGGAGCAGCATGGCAGCACAAAGGACTGTCCTGCTGCTCCTACAAACTGCCTGTGATGCTGGAACATCGCCTGCTCTCATCATCTGCGACCTTGTCTGCTCCCCAGCTGTGGGAGCAGCTGACATCTCCAGCCACACAATCACAGGACGTGTTTTCACTGCTAAGCCACATCACAATTAGCCACAGCTCCTCGTGTGGGCAAACCTCAAAGTTCCCCTGGAGAAATGAGCACTTATTTGCATTTACTTTCAGCACCAAAATGTTATCCCTTGCAAATTTGCTCATTGTCATAAGTGTTGATAAAGCCTTTTTTATTTTTTTTCCTCCAAATCCCCTTCAGGGGTAAACATTTGATTTTATTAAGTTCTGTTATAATAGCTGAAGCTGTCATACAGCACTGCTTTCAATCAATATGCTTTTTAATGTAATAAATCTCTTTACTTTTTCATTCTCTTCCCGATAGAAAACTCCTGGAGGGTGTGAAACATTTCTTCTGAGGGAAAGTGCGTGGCCCATAATGCAGCTCTGTGCTGTGCCACTTCTTTAAACTTCATTTTAAATGGGAATGTGATTTATTTCCAGGTAATCTGTGCATGCACTGCATTTTTCCTGGAATGTGTGCTCCCTCCAGACAAACACTGAGGTATAGAAATATCTGATTGTAGTTGGCATGAAATAAAATCTCTGTCCAAGGCTGTGTGCTTCAGGAATGAAGTGTGGGGGTAGGAGGAAGGGGAGAGGCAACACGCTTGTCTCTTTAGTGTTCTTGATGTTTATACCCCTGAGCTTTCATCTGCTTTCCTGCTTTGCAGTGTGAATGGTTTTTTTCTGATTTTTATCCCTTTTTTTTATTACTCAAGTGTTTTTGGAGATGTCTAGGACATTTTGTAGGATGTAGAAGTGCTTTTCGTGTTGTTTTTTTTTTAATGTGGCATATATGTGATGTGGTTCCCGTGGTTTTATTTCTGTTGGGAAGCAGGGAAGTTGGGCAACAGTCTGGATAATCCCACCAAACAAAACTTGTTTTCATTGGATATTTATTCCTAATTATCTGAAGTTTGGCTGTTTATTGTTGTGGGAGAAAAGGGGAACCACAGCTGAAGTTTGGCCCTTTATTGGTGTGGAAGGAAAGGGGAATTACACCAGGAGAAGTAGGAAAAACCAGTCTCCAGCTCCCAAGGAGGAGAGAAGCAGCAGCCCTGGGAAGGAGACAATCCCATTTCCCCAAAGTGGAGTTAACTCAGGGATGTGCACTTCGGTGGGAGATGCCAAACTGGTGGAATCCATCCAATGCCTGAGGGGCTGNAGGTGATTCCTGGGTGAGGATGATCCTGGTTTTCCCTCAGAGCTGGATTTATTTTAGGTGATTCCTGGCTCAGGATGATCCTGGTTTTTCCTCAGAGATGGATTTGGTTTAGGTGATTCCTAGCTGAGGATGATCATGGTTTTATTTGGTGCAGGATTTGTGTGTGAGGTGGTTCCTGGCTCAGGATGATCCTGGTTTTCCCTCAGAGCTGGATTTATTTTAGGTGATTCCTGGCTCAGGATGATCCTGGTTTTATTTGGTGCAGGATTTTTGTGTGAGGTGATTCCTGGGTGAGGATGATCCTGGTTTTATTTGGTGCAGGATTTTTGTGTGAGGTGATTCCTGGGTGAGGATGATCCTGGTTTTATTTGGTGCAGGATTTTTGTGTGAGGTGATTCCTGGGTGAGGATGATCCTGGTTTTATTTGGTGCAGGATTTTTGTGTGAGGTGATTCCTGGGTGAGGATGATCCTGGTTTTATTTGGTGCAGGATTTTTGTGTGAGGTGATTCCTGGGTGAGGATGATCCTGGTTTTATTTGGTGCAGGATTTTTGTGTGAGGTGATTCCTGGGTGAGGATGATCCTGGTTTTATTTGGTGCAGGATTTTTGTGTGAGGTGATTCCTGGGTGAGGATGATCCTGGTTTTATTTGGTGCAGGATTTTTGTGTGAGGTGATTCCTGGGTGAGGATGATCCTGGTTTTATTTGGTGCAGGATTTTTGTGTGAGGTGATTCCTGGGTGAGGATGATCCTGGTTTTATTTGGTGCAGGATTTTTGTGTGAGGTGATTCCTGGGTGAGGATGATCCTGGTTTTATTTGGTGCAGGATTTTTGTGTGAGGTGATTCCTGGGTGAGGATGATCCTGGTTTTATTTGGTGCAGGATTTTTGTGTGAGGTGATCCCTGGGTGAGGATGATCCTGGTTTTATTTGGTGCAGGATTTTTGTGTGAGGTGATCCCTGGGTGAGGATGATCCTGGTTTTCCCTCGGTGCAGGCTGGGGGAAGCAGCAATCCCCACGTTTTGGCAGTGCTCCTTTGTGGCTCTCAAAAAGCCCTTCCAGTGTTGTAACTCTGGGTGTTTTGGGCACTAAACTTTGCCCTCGTTGTTTCTGCCACATCTCTGCCTTGCTGGCACAAATTCCAGCCGCTGTTGCTCAGGACAGAGGGAACAAAGTGGGAGCAGCTGCCTGCTCCATGGTGCCAGTGCCAGTTGGCATCACCCAGCAGAGGAGAGCCCCAGGCACCCCCCATGAATATTAATGCCAGGTGCTGCTTCATTTACAGAGAATTTGGGGTGGCACGCCCTCATTTTCCTTAATGTTTGATGCTGTCATATAAAAACCATCCCTGAAGTTTGACTTTTTGAAAAGCCTCAGGACTGCAGTGACAGGAGGGGTTTGGGGAGTGAAGCAGTGACGGAATTCTCAGAGGATGAACGTTGCATGAAAGATTTGTAATCCTTGGCAATGAGGAAATTGTTGCTGAGGTTAATGGGGATATTATTTTTAACTTTGAGGGCAGGAGTAATCTCCTGCCTCCAGGATAGAATTATTTCAATCAGTGCTTTAAATAAGCACTTTCTGTGATGGTTTAAATTGACAAACATTTAAATCATCAACCTGAATTCTTTTTTAGCTGTTATGTACCCTGATAAATTCACATTACTTTTATTTTGCATTGAGGCAGAACGGTATTTACTACCAGTGTTTAGTTGTGTGAGGTTGGGGTTTTTTCCCTGTTTTTTTTCTTTTTTGTGGATATCATTACTGTAAATAAAAGCAGAATGAAAAGCTAAATAAGAAGCCAAATACTGTGATGAGATCAGGGGAACCTTCTCGTCAGACTCCATTTATAACTGGAATTATAGACAGACAAGAATTGGAGATAATTCTGCTCAAGGTAACCACATCTTCAAAGAGAATGATGGCAAAATAATCAATTATTTTTAAAAAACACACTTTTTTTTCCCCTGCTTTTAGGAGACACTCCTGGTAGGAGCTGGTTACCACTTCAATAACTCTATTTTTCTTCAACTTTCAGAGGCAAATACATGCTGTTTACATCTATAATTCTAATTAATTATCATATTAGGGTGATAGAGTATATTCTCAGGCTTTGAAAAATAAATTTTGTTACTAGTTTTATTTGTAAACAATTTAAAAAAAAAAAGAAAAGAAGGCAACTTCTGTGCTTTTTTGTGTTGTACCACAGCTCCAGGCAGTAGCTGCACACGGGGTCAGGCTGCAGCACTGCATGTGATGAGTAGAGAAATACTCCAAATAAATTTAAGGGATCTCTTGGGATGTATTGGAGCACTCCAGGCTTTTAAGCTGCCTGAGCTGGAGTTTGTGTGTTCTGAAGTGTCCATGTAAACATTCCATTGAGGGCTGAACCCCAGACAGCCTCAGATGCCACGGCAGAAGAGCCACAGAAAGCGTTTCCAGCTGCAGCTTGGAAAGAGTTGTCTCAAGTGCAGGTTTTAAAAGCTTTTCTGGCACGGTGGTGTGTCCATCTTATTAAGGAAAAACCTGACAGGGAGGGAAGATGGTGTGGGTGAAGAATAGGAGAGGCTGTAACCTCAAACCTATTATAGAAAAGAGATATTTTTACTGGAATGTTTTGTTGCTGAGTTTCCCAGCACCTCCAGTTGACAGGAAAGCTAAATACAATTCCAGTGGCACACACCATTCAACTGAGACTTTTTTTTTTAATACACAAATTGAAAACTTCACATTTTTTCTGTCTCAGTGGCTTTAATTGACCTCCCTGGGCCTCTGACTCAAAAGTGGGTCACAAAAACATATTATACCTCTGTGAACAGGTGTTTCCAGCTCATTTTACAGGCTCAAATTTCTGCTTATGTCTCTTGGCTGCTCTCATACGAGTCAGGAACACAACTGAAAATAGAGATTTGTAGCCCCTCTCTTGTTTTCTCCTAGAGGCAACTGCTCCTTTTTTTTTTTTGTGAGACTCCCCGTGTGCCTTCTGTTATTTAATGTGACACCAGCACCTTCCTGCTGGGCTTTGCAGGTCCCAGGTTCTTTGTTTAATGGGATTATTAAGAAATTAACGGCACCTAAGACAGGGCAGCACCAATTCTTATTCCAGATCGTGGATCTGGGTGATTTTTTCACACCAAAATGAGAAACCCTGGTTTGAGCCTGGGTCAAGCCCTGAGCTGTTGGTCATGTTTTAGGTGCATTTTGGTTTGAAACAGTGGTTTTAGTTCAAAAAGTGATCTAAATAGCCAGGCAGGGGTGGGGAGTGGGGCTTTCTTGTCCCTGCCTTCCTCTTTTATTTGCAGAATTTATGGCATTATGAGACAGCACAAAAAGAGCTTGACTTCTTCATTTATCAAAAAATAAACTGAAGATCTCAGCAGTCCAAAGGGAGGTTTGAGGGAAAGTTTAAAAAACAACAGTGGAACAAGTAAAGTCTTTTCCTTTATACAGAGGTGTGGTGGTTTCAGGACTGATTAAAGTCCAGCCCTTCTCTCTGAGAACATCATCCCTGTGCTCACCTGTTCCTCGGGAAAAGGACTTGGTGTTCCCTCTCCTTGCCAGCAGGAGCCTTTCCATGCAGGCAGGATCTGAAAATTTGGAATAATTTGCCCTCTCTGGAGCAGCACAAAAGAGAATCTGCAAGAAATGAGAAGTGTTGCCGTCAGCTGAAGGGCTGCAGGTGCTGCAGGGTGGCTTCCTGGGGCTGAACTCTTTCTTCTCTCTCATTTTCTGCTGTTGAGACTTAAAAACATGCCCTGGAAAAACGAAAAATCTCCTGGAAGCTTTTGATCCAAGAGCCCAACTCCTCAGGGAATGGGGATGTGGGCATGGGCAGTGTGCTCTGATTTAAATAAGGAAAAAAAGTTAAATTAGGGAACACAACAGGGTTTATTCTTCTGATGAAAACGCCCCAGAAGATCGAGTTAAGTGGTTTTTTGGTTTTCACTTTCAAAGTTACCTTAATAAAACATTTAAAGCCTCCTGATCTGTCTCAAATTAAAGTTGTGTATTGCAAGAAAACTGCTCTGAGCAGTGAGGGGCATTTCAAGGTGACCAGGGACAAGTTGGGAACAATAAAAAGAAATTAAATTAATTACATTGTGGCTGAAGTTGCCTGTGTTTTATCTTCCCTCTGTACAGCCACATGAGGAGAGGAAATCAAATGAAGGAAGCTGAACAGGATTTTATTATTGCCTCAAGCTTAGACAGCTCCACACCACAGGAAAGAACCTACAGGCATTATTTTTGTGCAGCAAGAATTGGTGACATGTTAGGGAAAAAAAAAAAAAGAGAGAGATAATGAATGGTCAAAAGCAGCAAATATGTAAATATTTTGTAGGGAGAAGTAATTAGTGGTAGGAATGAGCTCACCCTCAGCCCTGGGCTGCCAGAGGATCTCAATTCCCCAATAAACAGTTTGAAAACACATCAGAGGTGCCTTTTTTCCTCTTCTTTCCTGCACTCATTAAGCTGTTCCAGCCAGGGATGGCATTATTTAAATGTCAGGGTTCAAGAGCCTGCCAGGAACGTGTTTAGAGGAGGGAAATGCATCAAAACACTCCAGCAAAGCTTTTTTTGCTCTCGTGTCTCTGCAGGTGGCTGTGGCCTGGGAGCACAGCTCCCATCCCTGTTCCTTGGGGATTTGTGGGAGCAGCAGTTTGCAGCTGATAATGTGGAATTATCACTGTGCCCTGCCCTTCTGCACCAGTGCTGGCTTCACTCTTCCAGGAGTGATGATTTTCAGTATCCCAGGCCATATGAACCTCTTGGAGTTAGTAAACATTTTGTTTTTATAAATTATTATTATTATTTATTAAGGAGAACTTATGAAAAATAAATTTTGTATTCTCAGGCTTTGAGAAATTTTGTNGTCAGGCTGCAGCACTGCATGTGATGAGTAGAAAAATACTCCAGATAAATTTAGGGAATATCTTGGGGTATATTGGAGCACTCCAGGCTTTTAAGCTGCCTGAGTTGGAGTTTGTATTCTGTAAACATTCACTCTTTCAGGTGGGATGATTTTCAATATCTGAGGCCATTTGAGCCTCCTGGACTTAGTAAACATTTTAATTAGATCTTATTAAGGTAATAGAGTATATTTTCAGGATTTCAGAAATAAATTTTTGTTAATAGTTTTACTTTTAAACAACTTTTTTTTTTAAAAAAAAAGGAAATTATTTCTCTTTTTATGTTGTATCACAGGGGTCAGGCTGCAGCACTGCATGTGATGAGTAGAAAAATACTCCAAGTAAATTTAGGGAATCTCTTGGGACATATTGGAGCACTCCAGGCTTTTAAGCTGCCTGAGTTGGAGTTTGTATTCTGTAAACATTCACTCTTTCAGGTGGGATGATTTTCAATATCTGAGGCCATTTGAACCTCCTGGACTTAGTAAACATTTTAATTAGATCTTATTTGCATCAACTGGATAAGAGTAGAGCTGTTGTAAACTGCAGCTGGATTCCAAAGGGGCCAAAGTCAGGCTGGGTTGAAGTTCCAGGTGCATTCCTTGGATACCTGGCACTGGAAATGGGGCTTTTTTATCCCAGCCTTCCTCTTTTATTTGCAGAATTTATGGCATTAAGGGACAGCACAAAAAGAGCTTGACTTCTTCATTTATCAGAAAATAAACTGAAGNTTTCCTTTCCTTTCCTTTCCCTTCCTTTCCCTTTCCTTTCCTTTCCTTTCCCCTTTTTCCTTTCCCCTTTCCCCTTTTTCCTTTCCCCTTTTTCCTTTCCCCTTTTTCCTTTCCCCTTTTTCCTTTCCCTTCCACAGAAAACCAAAATCAATTCATTTGTTAATTGAATTTTGGTAAAGATAAGAATATCTGGGTTAAATTCTGCTCTCTGTGAGAGATTTTAGTACTAATTACTCATTCTGTGGGTATTAGGTTTTCTTATTTTACATGCAGCTTTTTAAACACTTAGGTCTCAAAAAACTGAGTTCTAAATGGAATTTAACAATCTGGATTTAGATGGTTTTGAAGCATGAACAGGGAAGTTTGCAAAGTGCTATCTCTGGATTTCATCAGAGTTAGTAAAGCATTTTTCTGGACAAGGAATTTGCATAGAAATTCATTTCATGAATCAAGCGTGGGGAGAAGCATTTGTGGCTCACGGTGTGGATGTGAACAGCAGCAGCTCAGGCTCCAAAATGCTCCTTTTCTATTGGAAAAGCAGCTTGGTTTTTTTTACCCTGAAAATACATTTAACAGAGGTTTATGAACAGCTGAGAGGGGTCATCTTCAAAGTAAAATCAGTCCTTACATCTGGATTGTTTCAGAAATAACCTGAGCAATCTGGGCGAGTGGAATGAGATGATCTTTCAGGTCCTTCCTAACCCAAACTGTTGTGGGATCAGTGATTTTTAATTTATTTATTGTTCCAGGTATCCAAACTGACTGTAAGGGATGCCTATCCTCCAATCCTTGCTGTGCCAAGGCAGCTGCAGGTGGGAGAGCTTCTTGGAGTAACTTTTTGCTCCTGTTTTGTAAAGGTAGCTTGAAACTTTGCCCTAAAATTGAAATCCATCCATTTTTCAGATTGCCCATACAGGGAAAAAAGTGTAGATTTATTTTGGCTGAATAATGCATGGCTCCCTGGGTTGCACTGCAGGTCTGAGTTCTCCAGGCTGCTCTCACTGCAGGGCATTGATCTGGATGAGATGGAAAGAGAACTTGGAGACCAAAAAAGCCCCAAGATTTAGCCAGGATGTGAGGAGAGATGAGAAAGGGCAGAAAGAGGCTGAGGCTGCAGCTGGATCCAGTTCATCCCTGCTTTTTTTTTGGGATGTCCAGCACTGTTGCCTGTCCTCTCCTGGTTCTCCCAGCTGTGTTTGCAGCTGACAGAACATGAGTGGAATGACAACAATTTCTGATGTCAGGGAACGCCCTGGGACCTGTTCAGAGCCTGCTGAACTCGTGGGTGTCAATCCAGCAAAACAAAAACACGGGGAAAATACGAGGGAAAAGCCAGCTAAACAAAGCTTGGTGCCTTATGGAAGAAAAAGTGGAGATTTCTGTAGCAAAAATTCAAAATATTCCAAGGAAACGTCGTGATGTTTCCCCAGTTACAAAGAAGAAGAAGAGGTCCCACTGAAAAGTTGCTATTTGAATTTATCAGAGCCAAATGTCAGGAGCTGAACT
>VXBC01001995.1:70031-99377 GCA_013399945.1 Ploceus nigricollis | reverse complement strand
GCCCCAAAAATTGTTCATTTTCAGTCTTTCCCTTGTTTTTGTGAAATGTTTGTTCCTCCTCAAGTGGTTCCTTAGAATTCACAATTTCTGCCCCAAAAATGGCTCCTTTTCAGTCCTTCCCCAAACCCCTTGTGCAGGTTGGACTTTTTTCCTTGTTTTTGTGAGATATTTGTTCCTCCTGAAGTGGTTCCTCATAATTCTCATTTTACTGCCCCAAAAATGGCTCATTTTCAGTCCTTCCCCAAACCCCTTGAACTTTTGCTCTCATTTTTGTGAAATGTTTGTTCCTCCTCAAGTGATTCCTTATAATTCTCATTTTTCTGCCCCAAAAATGGCTCATTTTCAGTCCTTCCCCAAACCCCTTGTGCAGGTTGGACTTTTTTCCTTGTTTTTGTGAGCTATTTGTTCCTCCTGAAGTGGTTCCTCATAATTCTCATTTTACTGCCCCAAAAATGGCTCATTTCACCAAATACCTTGTGCAGGTTGGACTTTTGTCCTCATTTTTGTGAGATATTTTTTCCTCCTGAAGTTTTTCCTTAGAATTCCCCTTTTACTGCCCCAAAAATTGTTCATTTTCAGTCTTTCCCTTGTTTTTGTGAAATGTTTGTTCCTCCTCAAGTGGTTCCTTAGAATTCACAATTTCTGCCCCAAAAATGGCTCCTTTTCAGTCCTTCCCCAAACCCCTTGTGCAGGTTGAATTTTTGTCCTTGTTTTTTGTGAAATATTTGTTCCTCCTGAAGAATTCCTTAGAATTCTCATTTTACTGCCCAAAAATTGTTTATTTCCAGTCTTTCCCCAAACCCCTTGTACAAGCTGAGCTTTTCTCCTTGTTTTTGTGAAATGCTTGTTCCTCCTGAAGTGGTTCCTCATAATTCTCATTTTTCTGTGCAAAAAAAATCACTCCTTTTCAGCCCTTTCCCCAAACCCCTTGTGCAGGTTGAACTTTTATCCTCATTTTTGTGAGATATTTGTTTTTCCTGGAGCCAGGCTGGCTGGGACCTGTCCCTCCTGAGTGCTGGGGTGCCCAGGAGCTGAGGGGACACTTCTTCTCCTCCTGCCAGCTCTGTGAGCTCTGTGCCCTGATGTTGATCATCTCCTGTAGCTCTGCCTTGGTACCCCCTGGTTTTTGCTCTTTTCCCCTTCAAAATTCCTCATTTTTGGCCTTTCCAGCTTGAGAGTGGACTGGGCAGGCACAAATCCTGATTTTAAACCTGACCCGAGGCCACGGGCAGCCAAACCCAGGCAGTTTTGGAGGCTTTTTTAACACTGAACTCACAGTTTGCAGATCTGATACCTTTTCTAACATTTTGTTTTCAAGCAGTCAGAGATGTCTTCCAGCTTTTAGATCCTTTTGCAAAATACCCCTCACACCAGGAGCTTGGGTTGTGGTTTCTCAAAGGCCAGCAGAGGTCAAATGAGGGTGCAGAATATTTCTTTCATCACATATGGCCTGCTTTTAATGATACATAAAAAATAAGCTTCAAAATTTGTTGCTTTCTGTCGCCTCTGTTGATCTTTTCTCACACAGAATTTCCCAAAATCCTGTAATTTTTTTTCCCCCTTAGTTTGGTCACTCCAGCTCCTTTCCACTTATTTTCATTTAAAGGAGTTTGTTAGGGAGGAGAAAATGCAGGGAAATTGCTGATTCCAGTCAGAAGGCAAAGAAAGCTTTTTCCTTTATGGAAATCTCCATGTTTGCAGGGTGAAAATAAAGATTAAAACTGCTTGAAACACATATTTGGGGATTTATCTCACCCAGCAAAAATCATGTGGAAATGAGAAGCTCCATAATAACTGGTTTAGAAAATTCCCAGCAGCACAGCTGTAAATGAAAGCCCAAAAATTCCAGCTTCATCAGAGATGAAAACACAGCAGTGGAGCCCCTCATCCTCCTAATTGTGTCCCCTATTTATGAAAAAGGCAGAAATGGCTCTACCTGCCCTTGAAACAAGAGCTGATTGTGAGCAAAGCACAGAAAATGGGCAGTTAAATGTAATTACAGCAGCTGCTGGTGATCCTGGCTGCTCCAGCCCTTGGTGGTGGCATTTTCCCCTTTTTTTGGCTTTTTTTTTTCCAGCAAAATCAACTGAATGAGGAACTCGAGCTGCTGGTGGGGCTAAAAAGTGAAGGAAACAATCCTTCAAAATTGGCAAAATAGAAGTGATGGTGGTGAAAGGGGAGAAAATACAATTTTGTCTGGCAGGGGGTGATGTGAGGGATCCCCCAGACCCACCCTGGAGCACTGCCAGGGTTTCATCTGTGCAGTAAGGATGAGCAGCTGGAATTGCAGCAGCTGGAATTGCAGCAGCTCTCAGCCAGGGATGCTGCCAAAGGAGGAGTTTGAGGGGCTCCCAGGGCTCAGACACTGCTTGTGCCTGGCTGTGGTGGACAGGGAAGCACTTCCACACCTTTTCCAGCCAGGAAACCTTTCCCATCCCTCTTGGCAGGACCATGTTGCACCTCCAGGTAAATCCTTTCACCCCTGGGATGTTTCCCAAAGTGGGTCGAGTTCAGCTGCATCCATTTGCCAGAATAAAGCTGAACTGCTCTGGGTTTGGCTCAATTTTGGGTGGAAATTTGGCCTTTCTGACCTTTCTTTCTTTTCTGACCTTTCTTAACATTATCCAGTATTACTAAAGTGCAGCCTTGGTGGACTCCACATCCCAGTGTGGATCTTTCCCTCTTTTTGTGAATCTTTCCCTTTAGGAAATCAATCCATCAGAGCTACAAATAAAATGAGTTGGTCTGGAAATAGTCAAATGCTGGCAAGATTCTTTGTGAGGTTTGAGTAAGGAAGCTTTAAAATATGAAAGGAGGCCAAAATTCACAGATGGGGACAAATCCTCTCCTAATCTCTAAATCCTTTAGTTTAAAAAGTGGCATTCTTGACTAGCTAAGGCTGGGGTAATTTTGTGCAAGAATATTTTCTCCCAACAAAGCTTTGCTGGCTCTTAATCCCATTCCTTTGATTTACAGCATCCCTAAACATCTGAGGTGGTCAGTGCCTGATCTGTGGCAAATTTTGGTTATTTAAAGGCATTTTGGCATTTAATTCCAGTGTGCCAGGGAATTCCAGCCTGCTGGGAGGTTCTGGAGGTGGTTTTGTCCTGTGGGGAATTGGTTTTTTTTCCTTAATGGATGGCCCTTCTTCCCCAGGAGTCCTGAAAAAATTGAGTTTCATTTTTCCCTGCTGTCAAGCAGTCCTGGAGATATTGATATTTAGGGATTGCACCCACAGCTGGGTGCCAGCCCCAGAACCCTAAAAAATGGGCTTTTTTTAGCTGATATTTGCTGGTTTTGGGTGAGGGGGGCAGGAAGGGGAAGATGGGAAATGGAGAGGAGATGGGAAATGGGAAATTTGAAGGTGGGCTCAGTGCTCGGGGGGTCACAGCTGGGACTCCCCAGTCTTGGAATTCTTTCCCACCTCAACCATCCTGGCATTCCGCGACAGGAACAGCATTTTCCTGCTGCTCAGGAATATCCATTTCATGACAGAAATATGATGTTTTTTCACATCTAAAAGCAGCCCCTGTGGCTCTCTGCCCCCCTCCCTGCTGTTCCTGCAGGCACCACGTGTCTGATCGCCCTCCTGTCCGACAAGGAGCTGACCGTGGCCAACGTGGGCGACTCCCGCGGCGTCCTCTGTGACAAGGATGGCAATGCCATCCCCCTGTCCCACGACCACAAGCCCTACCAGCTGAAGGAGAGGAAGAGGATTAAGAGAGCTGGTGAGTTGTTGGAAGGTTCAGCTTTTATTTGTCACTAAAATTGACATTTCCCCTGGGAGAGGGTGGGAAGTGCCCGACTGAGGCATCAGCAGATCAAATCTTCTGTTTTCCACCCAAAATTCCAGTGCTCCATTTGCATCTTGGAGTTCATTGTCCAGTTCCAGCTTTAGCCCATGCAGTCCCATCCTGCTTGTTTTTCTCTCTCCAGCCCACGTTGTTTGTGCTCTTGAGCCTGAGATTTGGATCATTTGTCCTTGGTGCCCAGCTGGAGCAGGAATTGTTTTGTCTCCCTGCTCTGTGCACAGAGCTCACCATCCCCTAATGTGAAGCTCAGACCCACACACTAAAGCAGCACAGAATGGGAAAAATAGAAAATCTAAACCTGAGGAATCACCTCCCACATTCTGAGCTCTGTAACCCCTCAGGATGAACCTTTGGGGGGGTCTGGCAGGAACCAGAAAGCTGCTTGGATGTCCCAGAGAGCTGCTTGGATGTCCCAAAGAGCAGCTTGGATGTCCCAAAGAGCTGCCTGGATGTCCCAAAGAGCTGCTCTAAGCGTTGCTGTTTCCCCCCAGGTGGATTCATCAGCTTCAACGGCTCGTGGCGCGTGCAGGGCATCCTGGCCATGTCGCGCTCGCTGGGCGATTACCCCCTGAAGAACCTGAACGTGGTGATCCCCGACCCCGACATCCTGAGCTTTGACCTGGACAAACTGCAGCCAGAGTTCATGATCCTGGCCTCGGACGGGCTGTGGGACGCCTTCAGCAACGAGGAGGCCGTGCGGTTCATCAAGGAGCGCCTGGACGAGCCGCACTTCGGGGCCAAGAGCATCGTGCTGCAGTCCTTCTACAGAGGCTGCCCCGACAACATCACAGTCATGGTGGTGAAGTTCAGGAATAGCAGCAAAGCAGAGGAGCAGCAGTGAGGAGCCCCCGGGCCCGCTCAGGACTCAGAACAGTTTGTCCGTGGTAGGAAGCTCCAGGAACGCCGTGCGGGCGCTCCCGCAGCAGCGGATCTCTCTGGGCTCTGCTCTTGGCTTGACAAAAGGAGCAATACAACAACAAATCCATGCTGAGCGACCACAAGAATCCAGTTTGTCCCCGTGTCCCCGCCCTGTGCCCTCGCTGCTCCTTAGGAACCGGCTGGAAGCTGCCATTTCTCACTTTTCTTTAGGAATCCTGTGTGGGTTTTTGGTTTGATTCGTCCCCTGTGGTGTGGCAGCCCCAGGCTGGCTCAGGGGCACGGCAGGGTCAGGGCAGTGCTGCTGCTTTTCCCTCGTGGGTGTCACTGCTCAGGAGCTGCTCTCATGTTCCTCATCTCTGTACCCTGCAGTGGTAGGGGTGGGTAGGAGGAGGGTTTGTGATGTGAAGGAGGAAGAGGAGCCAACTCTCAGCCTGCTGCCACTGCTGGCTCTCGCTTTGTTTAACCTCCCCCCAAAATAAACCCCTGCCAAGCATGTGAGTAGGTAGAGCTCCTGAATTACCACCTTTATTCAGGCTGTGCATTACTCTAGAACAGTTCTTCTAGGCCATATTGTATCCAAACCAACTCATGGTGAACTTCAGCAAAACCCTGGGAGTTCTGAACCTCCTGGATGGGAGCAGAGCTCAGCTGTGATAGCGGAATGTCTGTCCTTCACCGAGAATCACCCTGACCTTATTTCTGTGGCACGGACTTGGAGAGTGATGTGAGAGAAAATGAATTTCACTGGTGACTGTTGGGAACCTCAGCCAAGCAGGGCGTTCCTCAGAGCTACCTAGCTGGAAGTCAAGCCTGTGAAAGACTTCCTTGTACCACTGCAGATGGATTTGTGGTGTTAATCCCAGGGCAGACCCCTCTGGAACGGGCTTTTGGGATGACATGCAAATGCCAGGCAGCATCAATGCACTGTAGAGATGAAAGGTTGTGTTAAATCTAGATTTTAAAAGTATGTTTAGATCTAACTTTCAGTATTTAATTGTGTTTTGGGATCTGTGACTGCTGTAAGTTGGAACGAGGACAGTTTGGGTTTGCTGCACCTCTGGTACCAGCTGTGTCATGGCAGAGGGACAGGGCAGGCAGGGTTTTGGATGGCTCCCTTATCCTTATCCTGCCTTACAGAAGTCCTAGGGATCTCCCCAGAACGTGGTCCTGGACAATCTGCTCAAGTCTTCAGGGTGATGGAGGCTGCCTGTGTTTGGGTGTGGAGCTGGGTCAGGGCTGTGATGGATCCCTGGCCTTGCCTGTTCCTTGGGAAAGGAATATTCCTCATTTCCCAGCTGCCTGCCCCCCTGCTCACCGGCAGGGGTTTGGGGTGGGGCTGAGCTGTGCTGGGGAGGTGCTGAGGGGGTCGGGGTCTCTCAAGGCAAAAAAATCAAAGAGCACAAACTTCTGCTCAAGAAGGAATCCCCATCTTCGTCTTGTTTTGTCCCTAGGTCACCTCTCCCCCAACAAACTTCCCTCCTTTAATTTGTCTGGGGATAATCTCAGCCCTCAATTGGCTCTGGTGGTATTTCCAAAATGTGTCTGGACCCCTGTGCTCGTGCTGAACTCCAGGGAGAGCCCCTGAAAAGTGTCCAGCAGCCTGTGCCCAGCAGGCAGGCAGCCTGCACTGCTCCTTCCCAGGGGATGGAGCTTCCTGACCTTCCCAATCCCCTGCACTCAGAGCAGCTGAGCTGCAGCCTGGCTGCTCAGTTAACAGAGCAGCTAACAGGAATTGGGAAAAATTCCTTCAGCTGTTCAGTGTGCAAAGGTAGCTGAGCTCAGAGTGCTGCCAAGTGCAGCCCTTGGTGACAATTCCATGGGAATGCTGGATCCTGGGCTGGGAATGGCACAGCAGCAGTGGGGGAGCAGCTCCAGGCAGAGCTCAGTGTGTGGAGTTTGCCTTCCCTGTCCCCTTCACTGTTCCCGTTGTGCCTTCCCTCTGGAGGGCACAGCTGCCCTGGGGAGAGAGGAATTCCAGCCAGGAGCTCTGAGGGAGAGGGATGTTTGTGTGCAGAGGATCCCCACTGAGCCACCCAGGCACTGCAGAGGCTGCAGTGATGCTCATGCCCAGGAAAACAGCCCAGATCCAGCTGGGGTGGGAGCTCCTGGCTGCAGTGAGCATTCCTGAGGGATCCAGGAGCTCTGGGCACAGCCCTGGCACAGCCAGGAACATGAACTGCAGCCAGGAGGGAGCACTGGGAGAGCAGCTCAGGCTGGAAGGGAGCCACTCCACAGGGTTCAGGCAAGCACAGCAGGGCAGGAGTGGTTTGCAGGTTTGCCTGGATCGTTCCAGGATCATTCCAGGATCATTCCCTGTCCCTCCAGGCAGATCCCAGCCCTGTGCCAACCTCCAAGTGGCTGCAGCTGCAGCAAGAACTGGTTCAGCACCTTCAGCCTCCTGTGCCCCTCCCTGGCAGGGCTGTCCTGGCCAGAGCCATCCATGCCAACAATCTCTGCTCAGCCCGGGGACTTTTGCTTTGATTGCTTTAAAAAAGGAGCTTCAGCTGCTTCAGGTTTAAAGAGGAAGGACTGATGGAGGTGAGAGGCTTTGTGTGGTCTCCCACATCCACGTGCAGTGCCTACCTGTGCTCCCAGCTGGAAGGTTTGGAAGTTTTCCCTCCAAATGAAGGCACTTCCAACTTTCCAGTGGTGCTGATTTGTGCCAAACTCTGTCGTGACACAGCTGGAGGCTGACAAGATGAACTCCTTGTACATATTGCTTATGCAACCTGACCAATGCAGGGTTCTCCCACTGCCTTAACACTCCATCCTCCATCTGGGAAGGGCTGCCAGGTGCTGTGGCCAGGAATGTCGCTGTGGCTGTGGCAGCAGGGCTCCAGCCCTCCTGCTGCTCTCCTCCCAGAACCAGGGAGCTGCCTTGGCACAGCTGGGAGCTCCTCCTGCTCATCCAGCCAGGTTTGGTGGCTTCATCCCCTTGGGGACATCTGGAGCCTCAGGGCACAGGGAGTGGCTGCCAGAGGGCATCTGTGGATGGCCCGAGGTGACAAATGGGCCTTGAACCGGGGTGAGCCAGCACTCGGGAGCTGGGCTGTTCCCAGACTGGGAAATTGGGCTGTTTCCTGACCTTCCTGTTCCCAAAGTGGGCTGTTCCCAAATTGGGAAATTGGGCTGTTCCCAAACTGGGAAGTTGGGCTGTTCCTAGGGATGTCCCAGTGCTGGGGAATTGGGCTGTTCCCAAACTGGGCTGTTCCCAGGGATGTCCCAGTGCTCAGGAATTCAGCTGTTCCCAGGGATGTCCCAGCTCCCAGGTCACTCCCCTGGGATGTTCTGATGATTCCCCCAGCCTGCAGCACGGATTGCTGTGGAGTTCATCCATCCCTCGGATCCTTCCTGGAATTCCTGGCAGGGCTGGGGCTGTCCCAGCCTGTCCCTGGCTTGGTGGCACCGTGGCTCCTTCTGCTGGCCTGAGACATTCCCACAAACCCCACAGCAGCCCCTGGGATAAAGGATTTCAACTCCCACTGCTGCTGTTGGTGCAGGGTTAAACCATTTCCAGAGGTGAAATTAAAAATATTGTGAAGATTTTAGAATCCAGGAGTCAGAATTAAAGTGCTGCATCAGCTTGAGCAGTGTTGGCTGCCACAGCCTCAAAAAAAAAAGGGAATTTTGTGTCTCAGGATACAGGACAGCCCTGCTTTAAATAATATGGATTTATTGCTAATGTAGCTGATACTTGTTTTACACAGAGAAGCATTTAGTCAGTGATTATATTACAGAAAAAACACCTCACCAGCCTTTCATCCCCCAAAGTAGGATTTTAGGCCTCTGAACAAAATTCCAAGTGAGAATGTTCTGCTGGAATTTGGCCACTGCAAAGCCCAGAGCTGCTGCCCCTTGTGCCCAATATATTCATAAATGGCCTTTCCAAAACTCCCAGAGAAAAAGACCTGTACAGATAATTAATAATGAGCTGAACTTTTGTTACTTTTGTTTTTCCAGTGCTGACTGGACAAGGCTTAGGGGAGCAGGTGGATAAATGTGGATTTTCCTGAGGGAAATTAAAGTTCCAGGGACCAGCTCTGGAGGATAACCTGGGTGCTCTGGGAAGCAAAACCTGGTGGGTGCAGCTGGAGCCTTGCCAGAACCACAAACAGAGGTTTGAGGGCAATTCTTGAGGGGAAAATGTATGGATTTCATGGATTTGGGCAGCTCCTGTGCCTGCTCTGCTCAGCCCTGAGGGAGTTGGAATGAGGTGGTTTTTAAGGTCCCTTCCAACCCAAACCAGTCTGGGATTCTGGGAATTCAATTATCTGAGCAATAGGGAACTAAAGCACCAATTTCCAAGCATATTTCATGGCCAATCTTGCATTTTTTTGAAGCCTGTGGAGTTGCATCCATGGACACAGGCAGCCTCTCTGACACCAATCATCCATAAATGTGAGGCAAAATTTAGGGAAATATCCCAAACATCCTATTATACTGACCACAGGGAATGCTGCCCCTATGATTTGAATCATCTCCCCTATGATTTATGGGGAATTTCTTTGTGCCAGGATGCACACAAAGCATTGCAGCATTTTAACTCCTCTGAAATAACATCCAGACTGGGAATTTCACCTTGGAACCCACTTTTGCTCCCTACCAAGCAGCAACTTCCAAACATCTTTGCCCAATTTATTTTTATTTTTATTATTATTATTATTAGGCTTTTCAGGTCAGGAAACCCTACAGTTTTCCTATAAAAATCACAAATATTTTGAATTCTGATTTAATACAGCTGCATGAGAAAAAATTGGGAAACCTTTAGCCTGTGTTTTACACTTTGTTTTTGGTACAATATTCTAGGCAGATGCAATAAAATTTGGGCCCCCCCACTTCAATACTCAGATTATTTCATACTTTTAAGGTTTTTCACCTTTTGCCAGGCTGCTCACACTAAAAACTTCCCTAAGAATGGCTTTGAGCAGAAACAGGAGCTCAGTTAGGAATTTTACAGCCTTTTAAGCAATAATAAAGTCAGAATCAAATACAAGCCAGATTTGGAAATGAGGTTTTTTTTTAGGAAAACCAGGAGCAGGGTGGATGTTTTTCCAATGCTGCTGGCACTGTAAATGACAATTAACTTCAGGTGGCACAAAGAGATCACTGTGTATAAACCTAAGCCTTGGAACCTGCGAGCAGTGTCAGCATTTGGGGCACAAAAACCCCGAATTCCTGCAGGTGACAGGAGAATTTCTGGCCATCCTCACCTCCCCAGGACTCTCACTCCTCCCTCACCATGAGCACTCTCTGCTTTATCCATTTTCTGAAGGCAGCAGAGGCACAATTACATTTTTATTTTGGAAAAAGCAATACAAGCTGTGCTGTAGTATCAGTGTTCTTGTGGTAAATAATTTATTTCTAAGCATTTCACATGGCAGGCTTCGAGAAGAACGGAGGGGTTTGGGGTTTGAGATGTGCAAACAATCACAGAACAAGGCAGTTCTCCCAGTACCTGCTCAGAGAACAATCAAATCCCAGTTCCCAAACCCACAGCACAGCTGGAATTTCACCTGGATCTCGGAATACAAGAGCATCATTCCTACAGTTATGCAATACTGTATTTTTCCCCAAAAAAAAAAAAAATAGCCTTTATTTTTTAAAAGCTTTGACCTTTTCACCATCAGAACACTGACATCTGAAATCCTTGTCTGGAGAGTGTTGTCCCCAAGACTTTTTCATCCCTAAAAAAACCACAAGCCCATCCTGAAATCCCACCCCAGCCCCAGGCACAGTTTTGGAGCAGAGCAAAGCCAGCAGTGCCCGTGGGGTGCTGGAGGCACTGGTGACCCCTCAGCCCTGCTCCTGCAGCTTTGGGCAGCCCTGAGCTCTGTCTCTGGGAGCCACCAGGGCTGTGGGGTCGTGCCAGCCCAAGGGGAAGCCCTGGGAGCGTGGCCAGGACGTCTCCGTAGTCCCTCCCCCGTGTAGTGGATGTGTCCAGGTTAATTCTGTTCATGCAATTGCAAATTCTGTATCGTTGTCCATTAGAAGTGTAAACTACTGAAAACTGGGCCTTGCTGATATGAATAAAGTGATTAAAAATGGTCTTTACACACAGGGAGGAGTTGGTCTTCTTTAAAGTAGCAATGGGGGAATTTCTTCCTTTTTCCAATTTTAAAACTGGAACCAAAAAACTCATTTAGAAACAGGCGTAAATCACAACAGAAATGATTCTTCAACTTCCCCACAGGGCTCCAAAACTCCTGGGATCCATCACACACAGGGGTGAGGGGATTGATGATCCCAATGTCCCAATGTTTTTGGGATGTCCAGATTGATCGTGAGCTCCACTCCATCTCCCTGGTCTGGGAACACCAGCAGAGACAGCAAAGTCATTCCATTTAACATGGACACACAAAGTGCATCACATATCCAGCATTTCTCACCAGCTCCTGCAGATCCCACAGGATCCCCAGGCTGGGAACACTCCTGGAAGCACTCTGGAGGTAACATATTTAAATAACAAGGTGTGACAGTCTCAGGAGGGCTACACAGAAAAAAAGGTTGGGTTGGGTTAAATTCCATGCTGAGAACAAACAAAGGAGAGTGGCAATAAAACAATAAAAACAATCCAGGCAGGAATTCAGGAAGCATCCTCCAAGCTGCTTTCTTGGCAGAAGCATCTTTCCTCGGTGGCATTTTGTGCATTCCAGAAGATTCAGGGGGAAATCCCAGGACTGCTCTGAGCACATGGAAAGGCAGCAGAGGCAGACAGGACAGAGCATTCCCAGGCACCCTCTGGGTGTGGGATGCACACCTGGAAAAGTGCTTTGTGAATCCCTGTTTCCATTGAAGAGCACTGGAATGCCCTAGAGAAACGCTGCCCCAGCAGTCAGACCATCTCTAGAGGTCACTCT
The DNA here is from genome assembly GCA_013399945.1 of Ploceus nigricollis. Lineage (NCBI taxonomy): Eukaryota > Metazoa > Chordata > Aves > Passeriformes > Ploceidae > Ploceus > Ploceus nigricollis. The sequence goes on along the minus strand of VXBC01001995.1, from coordinate 87,829 downwards.
TACAGCAAATTGAAGTTTCTGAATAAATCCACCATCAAAGGCAAGTTTTTGAAGTGTTGGACGACAAATCCTGCCAAAACTGGACCAGTTCACTTGATGTAAGGCCATGAACTGCAATCAAATGTCTGTACTTACAGATATCAAAGTTGATTTTATAGAGAAAGAATTGTTCTGCATCTTCTGGAACGGTGATGTTGACTTTGAGTATATTTATGCAAATTCCCACATAAACATCCTCAAATTTCAGAGGTTTGACGTGGCCCATCAGCTCGTAAGTCCTCAGAGCCAGTTTTCCATCCAGGATGTATCCCAGGCCGCTGCAGTAGGGAGGATAGAGCTTGAAGGGATACTCCTGGTAGGAGATGTACCTTTTCCTGTCGAAGCCTCTGTAGGCAAAGTTATCGATGAGGGGATAGCCGGTGAAAACGTTCTCCGAGGAATTCAGCTGCAGCAGGAACTTCACCAGGTTGGGAGTGTTGATGAACACATCGGCGTCGGTCTTCATGAAGAACCTGGCGTTGGAACAGAATTCGGAGAACCACTGGAACGCCATGATGGTCTTCAGGGTGAGGTTGTCATAAGTGTCCACGAAATCCTGGCGGATGATGTCCCCGTAGAGGATGCTCTCGTCCTCCACCGCCAGCGCTGCCGCCCTGTCCTCCCTCTGCGCGTCCTGCCCCAGCAGGAACAGGGTCAGGATGTGCTGGCCCCACCAGGAATCCCGGGAGCCCCACGTGATCCTGATGGCCTGCCTGGCTTTCAGGTCCCTGGGGCTGGAAGCCACCAGGATGACCAGGAAGGGGTGGAGGTCGGCGCACCTGCGGCGCTCGCGCAGCGTGAACGGGCGCGGCCGCCGGTACACGGGCTCGTACTCGTAGAAGTACAGAGAGTTCATGTTCTCCAGGCCAGCCCTGGAGGAGAAGGTTATGTACAACATGGTTATCAGGGAAAACACCAGCAGCAACAGGAAAATCCATTTCAGGGGTCGCATGTACAAGGTATTGACCGGGACCAGGATCATGGTTGGGATCTGCTGGTGACCCTCAGAATCTGTTCCATGAGTCCTGGAGCATCTTCCCTGCTGAAGAAGAAAGGGGAAAGTGGCATTCAGAGTGCTGTTAGTCAAATATTACCTTTTCCTTGTGTTGGCTGAAGTGCCAGCTAGAATTGTGCTGCAGTATCAGCCAAACCAAGCATTCCTGATCCAGCTGTTACAGCCCTGATCCCAGGGATGGCAGCAGGACAGGGAGCCCCTGCCCAGCAGGGTTTGCAGGGTTTGCTGAGCAGGGCTTGCATTGAAAGCTCGTGGCTTTCACCCTGGAGATCCCCCCTGCACAGACCTGATCCCCAGCCAGGATCCTGCTCCAAGGGCTGTGATCCCAGGGATCTCAGCACCACGCCTCTGACTCGACTCCACCTCAAGGATAGAACAACGTGCACAAAACCCAACAAATGCTCAGGAAATGGATGCTCAGAGCCTCAGAATTTTGTTGTTTCTGTTAAAGACAAAGCCTGACTGATCTGCGTGAGCTGGAGCAAATGGGACAAGAAAGCAAAGATTTCATCTTTGTTCAAGGCTTGAGCAGCTGCTTGTTCTGAGGGGGAGGGGGGAAGGTAACAATCAACTTCCTTAATCCAGGCTATGTACTAAAGCTGGTTTTGACCAAAATCATGACTGTTTTTACCATTAGCCAGATAATTTTTGGATTTGAGGTACCCAAATCCACAGCAGGTCCTTCCAAACTCCTGTGGAATCCGTGCTGAAGCCGCTGCTCCAATGTCAGGATTAGAGATTCCAATGGATAAATCGTCACAAAACTCAGTTTAAAACCAGACCCCCAGGCCTGTACCCTCGTGTAGTTTTATTTCCTTAAAACTACACATGCTCTATCATCTATTTTAGACATCTTTAAGCCAAAATAACTCTAGGGCCTAACTATGGGAATTCCAAATGGTTTCTGATGTTTGCAGTAATTATGTTTATCCTGCACAAGCACACACAAAGACACAGTTAGGAGGATGGAAGGTTTGATTTCACAGCACAGTTAATTACTCTTTATCATCAAAAATATCACCACAGGGCTCATAAATGTTTTAGATTTGACAAATAAATCCAACCCCCAGAACAGCACTCTGGAATCCAGGGGAATTTGATTTTCCAGAGCCCACTTGCCTCGTGTTTCTGTGTAGGATCTGATTTTAAATTAATCATCCTTTAAAGGAAGCATTTGGAGAACATTTCACCAACAAAAGCCTTAAAATGGATTAAAGCAATTTTATATAAAGCATTTAAACAGAAGAATTTTGGACTGATCCCTCTCAAAATCAGTACTTAACTAATAGAAATATTCTCTTTTTATGCATCAGTCTGACTTTCAGTGGATAGTAGGAAAAAACATACTGGAAGAAAATAACCTTAGTTATATATCAGTGCTTATTATCTGATTTTAGATCAATAACATTTATTTTGATGATCAACTTTAAAGCATATCAGTGAAAACTGATCCATTTGATCAGTTCTTATCTGCCTAATAGAAAAAATATTATAAATGTTTTGATTCTTTATAGGAAGAAAAGCCCGGTTTCATCACAGTGAACAACAAAATTGGATGCAAATCCTGATCTGCTACATAAGGAAAAATCTGGTAGAGTAAACATCAATTCAGGTCCTTCAGGAAACCCCAGCCACACAGGGAAATAAATCCCCACCTTCTACTATTTCGAGGCAGTTGAGTCAGAGAGGTCTGAGCACTTCTGCTCAGTCATGGTGCAGGTTCTGCCCTTGCAGCTCCTCCTCCACTTCCAGACTTTGTGCTGGCAAAGTGGACGGCAGCTCCTTCCCGGGTGTTACTTTCATTTTCTTCCAAGCTGATAAAAAAAAGATAAAACTGGTGACTTTTGAAATAAATGTGAGGCAACACAAGGCTCAGAATGCTCCACAGGGATTTAGATCCATCTCCCACACAGGTAGGGGATTGTGGAGTGGGGACGTGCTTGGGCAGGAAAAAGGTGGGAAATTCTCATCTTCATTAAGGATTACTAATTATAATAACCAATACTCCAATATAATAAATTTAAAATACCATAATAATAGGTGTATAGGAAAATAAGTCCTTTTTAAAGCCACCCGCAGAAATAATTTGGAAATATATTATTTAAAGCTGGCTTTAAGGCCGGCTTGGACAAGGCGTGGACTATGGAGGTGTCCTTGCACACGGCAGGAGGTGAACGAGATAACATTTAACGTCCTTCCAGCCCAAAGCAGCCATTGATACTACGTTTTTAAACTTAAAACTAGAGGCAATTTTGCAAGACCCCGGGCTGCGATGCTCTAATATAGCAAAACTTCAAGGTTTTTACTTTTAAAAATTTAAGAAAAACTTTAAAAGACCGTTACCAGCGAGTCGCTGTCGCTCGTGCCTGCCCAGTCCATCGCTGCTCCCTTTTCCGAGCGCGGGAATGAGCGGGGAGGTCCCGGCCGGGCAGGAGGGGATGGCTGCGGGGATGTGCCGCCCTCTGCCGAGCCCAGGCACGATTTCAGCCTTTTCCTCGCGTTTCTCATCCAGCCCGGCAGCGCAGCGGCGCTCGGGGCTCGCTCGCACTGCGCGCTGCCCCCGCAGGCATCTCACTCCGCCCTGGGCTGCATCCCAGCTCTCCATCCCATCCCATCCCCATCCCGTCCCGTTCCATTCCCACCCCATTCTATTCCCATCCCATTCCCCATCCCCATTACCGTGTCCCGCTCGGGCACCCCGGGCCGCAGCGGGAAGGAGCCGCCTCCTCTTCCGCCTGCCCGAGCAGTGCCCGCTCCTCCGCCCTCCCCGGCAGCCGCCGCCGGCTCCCCGGCTTCCCTCCGGCAGCCCAGGCCGGGCAGAGACAGCGGAGCTGCCTCCCCTCCCTGCCTCGGCCCCTGGAAGCGCCCCCAGTGAGGATTCGCTGCCTAATTAGCGCATCCATCACACCGCGTCACTTCATCAGCGCTGGGATCTCCTGCCTGGACGAGCTGGGATGTGCAGGGTTTACATTCAGCTGTTCAGGTGACGAAAGGTTACTGGGCAGAGTTGGAGCTCAGATTAGTCAGTGCTCAATCAGCTGTCCCGGGTTTATGGCTCTGGTTCTGCAGGGGGACTGGAAGGAAGCTCAGCACAGACGAGGTGGTGGCAGCCTGGCAGAGCAAACCCGGCCTTGGACACAGCAAAGGTGGAGGCTCCGTGGGCTCAGAGCGGCAGAGGAGCGCTCTGTCCGGCGGTCTGACCGCGGGAGCAGCGCGGGGAATCCTTCCTGGGAGCGGCTCTGGCTCTGGGCTCTGGCACCATCAGAAACCTGCAGAGCGCCACACGAATTTCCTCGTAAAAAGTCAGGCTCTGCTCCATCCCTGCTTTGAAGTGACAGCTGATGGAGGAAAGAACAGCTGTGATCATAAACACCCGGTGCAGGTGGAGCACACAGAGCAGAGACCTGTGAGTGATCTTCGAATCACAGCTGGGGACAGACCATCCATCCCTGCCTTGCTCAAGATATCCATACTTTATTGGAATCTCATCAGGGAATTCTGGTCCATTTGACATGTTAACCCCTGTGTTCTGCAGTTTGCCTCCCCATCTTCCAATTCATTCATGTCCATTCATAAAGAAATGCAAACACTTTCCTCCCTGGTTTAATACGTCCTGAAAAACCCTCCACATAATCCATCCGTGTTATTAACTATGAAAACGTGCAGCAGTGAGTGTGTCACTGTCATCTCTTGCTGCCCCCAGCTGGTCCCTGTCTAACCCTTTTAGCCTCAAGAGAAACCAGATTGTAACTTGTCTGTCAGGGCTGAGGTGGATTTTACGCAACCGATGTCGTAATAATCGAAATGATTGCTCTATCAGTCAGCCGCTTGCTACAAGACCTTTACATCTTTTTGCTGATTCTGGACTTTCTGAAGCAAAGAGAAATGTTTTCCTGGGTGTAAGGGCAACTCCTGCAGTACTCAGGATGTGTCAGAGCAGCCCAATGTGCATCCACTATCAGGAAAATGAACAGTCAATAGGAGCTCATTAATAGCTGACTATATTTTCTATCTCCTCTTGTTTTATTCTGCTACTTGGAATGGTGGCCAAAAAAAATGATCAAGACTCATTTATTTCGTTGCTTCTTGACCTTTTCCTGAAGGAAATCTTCACTGTGCAACCACAGAGTAGAGCAAAATGAAAGTAACAGGAATTTTAATGCAAGGCAGCGGGATCTCAGTGATAACCAGACCACAAGGCTCCACCTTGTGGGGTGCAGTTAAACTCATTCACCAACAACACAAACAAACTCCCTGAGTTTACAGCCCTGGCAGGAGGAGTCACTGAGGCAGCTGCTTAGAGCAGAGCCCAGTTTTAGTGGCGTTCTCTTAGGGTTTCATTGAGTCCATGGGCTGGAACTCACATTTGAGACCACCTAAGATCAGTTTGTGGGAGATGAGATGCACTGATAAATCACCTACCTGCTCATTTCGTGGCTTGCTAAGTATGGACAAACCTTAAATCTTAAATGTCCCCTCCTCACTGCTTGTGTTCATATCCAGATGCCTTGTGCAGGCTGAGCTAGAACAGAGACTAGATGGAACTAAAGAATAAAGCAGGGATTTATTAAAAGGATCTCCTCAGTGGATCCACCTTGGGCAGCACAAGAGCCCAGCCAGGGCTGCACCCAAGGTGAACCAAAATGGTCCCAAAATGCACGGCCGCTCACGGGGGCTCTCACTGTGATCAGTTCTGCTCCATTTGCACCTTGGAGTTCATTGTCCAGTTCCAGCTTTAGCCCATGCAGTCCCATCCTGCTTGTTTTTCTCTGTTCAGTCCATGTTGTTTATTTTCTTGGGCCTGAAACTTGTATCAGTTGTCCTTGGTCCTCAGCTAGAAAAGGAATTGTTTTGCCCCCCTACTCTGTGAAGAGAGCTTACCAACACTTAACATGAAGCTCAGAAATACACACTAAAGCAGCACAGAATCTGAATATAAAATATCAGAATATAAAAGCTAAAACTTAAGGCATCAATCTCATTTTTCTTCCACATGGCTGTGGATGCTCAGGGGAATTCTCTCAGAGCCAGGACCTGGCTGTGATCAGGGAATCCATGGATCAGGCTGCAGGTGCTGTTGAACAAGCTGGCAGCCTGTAACCTTTGTGCCTGTGCCAGTGGGGCCGTGGTTACTCATCCCAGTCCCACCCACAGGCTTGGCACGGAGCTCTGCGCCTTCCGAAGCCCCGTGGCTCCTTATCGCCTCGATAAAAGCAGCGTGTGTTTGTGCAGAGGTCTGGCTGCTCCAGAGCTCACAGCTGCCTCTTCTCCCTCTCTGCTTGTGCCTCACCTCAGCAGGGGGAAAGGCAGAGACACAAACTGGCCCCAGGGAAGAGGGGGAATATCCCTGGAATAGGGAACTCCCTGGGATAAATGGGCCTCCAGAATGCCAAGCCTTCAATGAAGAGGGCCAACATCGTGATGCTGGGGCTGGACTTTGCGGGGAAATCCACGCTGCTCTACAAGTTCAGGTATAAAGATGCTTTTATAACAATGCCAACTATTGGCTTTAATGTGGATATGATTGAAGCAGGGAAAGAGTTCACACTGACGTTTTGGGATGTGGGAGGACAGAAGAAAATGAGAGAGCTCTGGAGCAATTTCCTGGAAGACGCCGGCGGGCTGCTGTACGTGGTGGACAGCTCTGACAAGCGGCGGCTGGAGGAGTCCAGGAGGGAATTTGAGCTAATTTTAAAGAATGAATCCATAAAAAACGTCCCGGTGGTCGTGCTGGCCAACAAGCAGGATTTGCCTGGAGCTCTGAACGCCGAGGAGATCACCAGGAAGCTCAAGATGAAGAAGTACTGCAGTGACAGGAACTGGTACGTGCAGCCCTGCTGTGCCATCACGGGAGAGGGGCTGGCAGAAGCTCTCCAGAGGGTGGCCACGTTTGCCAGGCAGTACAAGAAGTCAAAGGAGACTTTCATCACCCTGAAGGAACCCAACTCCTTTTAAGGATTTCTATCATCCACTTCTGGTGACTCTTTGCTGGACAGATTAAATCTGGAATACTGGATTCTGGAGAACTTTTATACATAAATATTTATAAAGGACTTTGACAATATGAAATTCTACTGTTATACCTGCAGATACTTGATATACCTGATGGGATATCTCATACCCGAGATGGGACCCTGTAGCATTTTATTATTTTTTTTTTTATTTACTTGGGGTTACTCAAGTTGAATGATGAGAAAGGGGCAGTCAAGCACATGGAAATAAAATAGGTGAGCAGTGTGGCTTAAATCAAATGAAGATTCAAATCAATTTTTTTCAAGCTGTAAACCAGCCAAGTCATTTGGTCAGCAGTGATGAAATGCTGTTTTGTAATAAATGCTCCGTGGATGTGTTTCTTATTTGAAAATAGAGTGGGGTGAGAGCTTCAACTCTTAGAGAGAATTTGGCTGTTTCTGCACTCTAGAAACAATTCCTGCAGAGAGGTGGTGACGAGCTCCTCACCCAGCCCCAGGCAGAGCCTGGCTCCAGTGCTGTCCCCAAGGTGCAGCTGTGACCTCCCATTGTCCCAGAGATCCACGTGCTGCTCCCGTTGTTCCTGCACTGCTGCACTGCCCTCCTCACAGGAGATCAGCCAGGGAAGAGCTGAATCCCGTTGGTTTTGTGGTGACTTCCCAGTCCTGGGCTCTGGAAAAGTCCCGGTAGGGATCCTCTTGTGCTCCCATTTTTTTGTTTCAGGATTACACCAAGGAAGTAGGTGAGAAGTATGAAGTTTACATTTCATTCTTACTAACAGACAGGAATGTCAAGTTCTAAAAGGGTGAAGCAGCAATAAAATCACCCAGACATACCCTGCTGTCTCATGCACAGGTTATTCAAAGACCAAAAAACATCAGGTGGGTTTGCTGAAATAGTAAACAAAGGGAAGTTTCCCAATAGTAGCTGTTATTAATATTGAGACTAATTAATTACCAGGGGCTAAATCCTGAGTCATGCTGAGACTCTTCCTAAAAGCAGAGCAAACGTCTGGATTCCTCATCGCCCGCTCTGGTGATTTGGGCTCAATAGAAAATATCATCTTCTGTCCCTAAAAAGATCTTTAAATTCATTAATGTTGTTTTTCCAAGCCAAACAATTCAATGTTTAAAAATGTGATATTTCATATTGATACATTTATAAACGTTTGCATGTGTATAGGGTGAATTCTCCTAATCTGATCACGTGTCTGTTATAAAGCAGAATTTAGTTCTGTGGCCTCAGGACTTCCTCAGGGAGAAACACTCCTGAGAGATTTAATGAGGGTGCACCAGGGTCTCTAATTAGCCAAGAAGCAAGTTCTGAAGGGAGAAATAAAGTCGTAAAATAGACCAGTTCATACAGCTAAATATGAGAATAAGCTCTCAGGCACACAGGCCCTTCTGCAGGTTATCAAATTACACTAAATGACACTCACATCAACTTGAAGAAATGATTTACATTATGCTTCAAAGGAAAGGAATAAACTCAATTCCATTCACTTTATAGAATATCAAGTATTTAAAAATTGCATTTTCAAAGAGCTTGGTTTCCCAGAGAAGTGAAGGCAGGCCTGTTTTAACTGCCCAAGGAGACTCCAGCTTTTTGGAATCATTTTAAAGGTTTAAAATAAATATCAGTCAAGCTGGCTTGGAGGCACGGGTTCTCGGAGGAATTAGATGCCTGAAAGTTTAATTAAAAACCTCAGTGAGACAGAGAAAAGTGACCACCCCTTAAAGGCAAGGCTGCTAAGGCACAAAAAGCTGATCCCCACGGAGATAAATGTTCCATTGACAAGGGACATCAATCCAGAGCCAGGGCTTCACGGGTTCCTCTGCTCCGGGAGCTGCCGGGGCTTTTCTGTCGTGCTTGGATCAGCAGAGCACTCGGGGCTCCCTCAGGATGGGACAGAGATGGAGTGCACTGCTCCAAACCTGGAGCAAAACCCTCCCTGGCACTCAGCACATCCTGGGAAGGTGTTGGGAAGGTGCAGAGGAAGGGAACTGGGGCTCAGCTCTGAGCACAGGCTCACCCCAGCGCGCTGTGTGCTCCCAGGGAAGCCTGGGAACTGTTGGATATCTGATCCCATCACGTGTTCTGTGCTGAAATCAATACCCAGGGACTTCCAAAGGTTCCAAAGTTTCCAGCTCCATCCCTCTTGGGGAGTTTGAACTGCTTGGCTGAACACCATGAGCAGAATTGTCTTGGTGTTTCAGGAATTCTGCCGGTGCTAAAATCCAACCCACAGCACAGGGATAATTTATTCCTGGATAAGTTTGGCTTATTTAATTATTTAGAATTTTTACAGACCACTCACTAAAAAACTTCTAGGATTTTTGAAGGGTTTGGGATGCTTTGAGATCGTGAGAAATCAGAATCTGAAGAGCCCTGAGGCAGTGGAGCTGAAGTCTGGGAGCTGAAAGCTTTTCATGGGATGAAAGGCCTTGAAGAGTTGGGGTCAGATGTTTGTTGGGGTTAGCTGTTTATTTTGCTTCAAATTTGAGTTTTCATTGGCTCACCCTGCTGTTTTGCATTTTTAATTTCTGTGTTCTGGCAGTCTCAGGCAGGTGTTCTGTAGCTGAAGGGCTCAAATCCTTCAGTGTCTGTTCCTATTCCTTAAAGAGTTTGCTGTCCCTGTTCCTTTGTGCTGACAGAAGAGTCAATGTGACAAAATGAGTGGAACACAAAAAGAGAAGGATGTGAGCCCCAAAGCCTGCAGGACTCTGTGCCCTCTCAGGGAGATGTGTTTGGATGGCACCATTTAAAAGCTGACAGACCCAGAGGATGGGACCTGTCCTGTTGGCCATTCCTTGATAAGATCCCTGTGGTTTGAAGTCACATTGAGGTTTCTGAGTTTAGGAATAACTCATGGAGCTCATTGAACATGGGTCCAGTGGGGTGAAATGGAGATGAAATGCCATTTTAAGGGAAGGTGTGGAGCAGCACAATAATGTGGATAGCAGCACTCCCTCCTGCTTTGCCTAGGAGACAGCAGTCCAATAATTTAGAATCCAGGAGAAGTGTGGTGTCTAAGGAATGCAGGACAAGGCTTCTCCAGTATCAGATAACTGGTGTCACTCAAAATGTCCCTGTGCCACCTCATTTCAGACAAGTAACTGAACCAAAGGAGAGACCTTCCTGTGTCAAACAGGTTCTAGGTGCTGCAAAGGAGACAGCACCACTTTGAAGTGCTGTGTGCACATTAAACTGGTTTTTTCCCCAGGTAAATGGGCCATGCTGAGTTCTGTGCTGCTACAATCAGGCTTCCTGCACTTTAATTAGCTCAGGTATCCTGTTTGGATTCTGGACATCCATCTCCTCAGATCCCACAGCCTGGATTAGCCAACTGGCTGTAATTTGGGATGTAAATTCTGCAGGGTGGAGGCCCTCAGCACACACCACACTGCAGGGACCATTTGCAAATGGAAATTCATGGACAGTAAGGCGCCCAGACACATTCTGAAGGCAGGGGATTTTAGCAAACTGAGCATTCCTTGTGCTTCAGTTTCTCCAATATTCCGTTCCACAGCTGTGCTCAGTGTTCCTGTTCATCTCTGATGTGTTTGTGGCACTTGGACTGACACACTTCCCCTCAGCCCTGTCACCTCTGTGTCCCCTCCCTGTCTGCACCCAGCAGAGCTCAGTGCAGCTCCCGTGGTCTCGTTATCAGATCTGCCCTGGATTTTTGGGTTTGCTCTCAGCCACTCCTCAGGCTTGGAGTGACCTACAGACATTTACAGACATTTACAGCCCCATTTCATTGTTTTCTGCCAGCTCCTTCCTCTAAGCTCTCCTTTCCCACGACGCATGCAAAGCTCCTGACAACGCTTTATGAGCCACGGCTTTTGATGAATATTTTTATTATTTCCTTGTTCTCCTCATATTTATTCATCTGCCTTACAAGGTGCTTTCATTGGTGTAAAGATCATCGTTTTGTTCTGGGTTTTTACTTTTGTTTTAACCTTTTGTTGACTTGTTTTTACTTTGTTTTATCCTTTTTATTTGCCTGGCCAATGAGAAGTTTCTAGGCCTTGTATTACCCTGATTCTGGCAAAATACCTGCAAAAATAAATAATTTTGTGAGTTTAATAAACCACCTGGCTCTGAAACCTGAGCCATGCATATTGTTTGGTTTCAGCAATTACAGTTGGGAACAGCAGCAAGGATTTTATCGATCCAGACAAAGGCCAATCTCCTCTGAAATTCTGCTTGGCTGTTAAAGGCTAACTGTGCCTTAATCAATAGTTTTCAGGTACTTTATCTAAAGCACACACATTTATCACTGAAGAATGTGAGTCTCTCAACCTTCCCTTAAGAAGTCAGAGAAGTTTTATTTCCTATAGGGCCATACCAGATTGCTGTGAAATCCCTCCTATCATTTGATGTAACACAAACCATAAAGGCATTCTGCAAACAGCTTCATTAATAGATGATAAATTAATGTCTGGCTTCTCATGGGGTGGCTCAGGGCTGGATGCCTTTCCCAGCACAAGAAGAATTTTGGATTGAATTCACATGGATTTTCCTTTGTTCAGGATTAACAATAAAGGGAATAATTTTGGATTGAATTCACGTGGATATTCCTTTGTTGAGGATCAATAATAAAGGTTTAATTTACCTAAAATGTCTATAGGTGGTCACACAATCCTTATGTGCTCATCAGTATTTACACAGCTTGAATTCGCCGAAAAAAAAATAAGAAAGAATTGCAGAAGAAGAATTTAAGGAATTAATCTGGAGGGGTGGTGAGGGAAGATAAACGACAGCAATACCAGGAAAAAGGGAAGTGAAAAGAAAAGTGAGAAAATTCTCAGGCCAAAGTACTGAGTGTTGTAAATACACAAAGCATAGAAAGCAAAAAAAAAAAAATTCCTTCCCAGCCATTAACTTTGCACTCTGGTGCAAAAGCTGAGGCTGCTCCTCTTTTAAAATCAACATTTCATGTGTGCAATCCCTCCTGGTGCTCACAGGGGGAACTCCCTGAACGTTCAAAGCTGATGGCAGCAGTTTCACAGATAAAATAATATCAGGCCATAAAATGATGTAACTTTGGAGAAGATATTCTGCAAAGAACTGTCTCCTCATAGCAACTCTAAACAGTCTTAATCCTGAGTGTGACTAGTGAAAAATGTTTAACATATTAAAGTCAAACGTTGTGGAAATTAATTATCATTTCAAATAACTCATCCATTTAACCTACACAGGAAAATTTAAAATTTCTTAGCTGTCACCTACACTGAGCCTTTTCTTTTTGATGCTTAAGGTTTTCCACTGAGTCATTTGGATCATTGATTATTTAAAATACCCATTGATTGCCCACGCTAACGGGTAAATTTGTGCAGGCTTGGCTTCCTCGTGTGCTGCTGAAAAGCCTTGTCAAGCACTAAGGAAAACCCGAGGAAAACACCGGAAAAATGAGTAATATTATTTAAAAAGACTTGTATAAAATGTGTTTCCTCGCTGAGACACCTTGTGGTGTGTGAGGCTTCCTGCAGCTCGTCAAAACGAAACTGTCGAGTTGCAAATTGAGAGACCAGGGGAGCCCGAGAACTCTCTGAGAGACTTAAACCACACAGCCAAAAATCGCTTTTTTTAAACAAAAACTCCCTCATTGCAGCACCGATGGGCTTATTTTCAGAGATTATTTTCAATTTGTTAAATATAAATATAAATAGAAACGAAACTATAACTATAACTATAACTATAACTATAACTATAACTATAACTATAAACATAAATATAAATATAAATACTGCTGCTCTTTAGGTAAAGCCCACATTTGTTTTCATCATGCATTGAAGTTTCACTTTGTGGCACTGAAAATTCCTAACAATGAGTGATGTCCAAACTGCCCAAACAAGCACATTCTTAAAGGGGAATTCCCATTTTTTCCAAGTTGGTTGTGATTTGGAAGAGCCCTGGTTACCAGTTCATAACTGAAGTGAGATTTGAATATAAAGAGGAATAATGAGCATTAAAAGAAAGGGTTGATCTCGGTGATCTGACAGAGGCACAGATTCCTGAAGCTGCTGAAATGCTGCATAATTCAGGAAAATTATGTGCCCATTATTCCCTCTCAAAAGAAAAGCTGAACAGAAATATTATCATTTATCAGCCATCAGAAAATCAAGGAAATCTCAGTCCTGAGCCTTGGGAGAATGGGCCTCGTTAGTGCTGCTGCTCAGAGCACTCATTTTCTCCATTACAGCAGAACAAAGAGAGATGCAAACTTGGAGTATTTTCATTTCTCTGCTCAATACCAAGCCCCGAGCCTTTCAAAATTCCTTACTCAGCCATGTATTCGAGTTTCCTTTCAAAATGAGCCTGAGACACAGCACTGACAATAACAATCTGCATCTGGACATTTACATTCTTGTTGCATCTTGGGTTTGGTGCTGTTTTATGAGCTAAACTCTGCTCCCTAGAAGTGTTAACAGCCAGAAATAAGAGTTTAAATCTGAGATGCTCCCCAAAATGTCTCTGTTTTCATGACCCTATCAGTGTTTCTGTGTACAACATGAACCACATCACCTAACACCTCACACCATTGAATTATCTGAGCATTTGTGTAGATTGATTTTTCAAATGCAGCTCCAATGATCAGCCTTCCTTTTGGAAACCTGAGGAATTAAGGATGGAAAAGCAACTTCCCTTCCTGCAGTCAAGTGGAACAGGATCCAGAATACTGGAGCTCCCAGACCTGACAGCAGATCAGAAGTTTTCCTTTCCTTTTAGAAATATTATTGAACTCACCCCAAACCAGCAGAGACAGAAGCATTTTTTGTCACTGTCCCACCATCAGTGGTGCTACAAGGATTTGTTTTAACATGGAAAAACCACATCCCTGGATCTTCAAGGGCACACTGACATGGCTCATTTCAGTAACCATTTCTTCACTTTTTATCTCAAATCAATTTTTACCCTTTCCTTTATTAGGAAATTGTGCTGGAAAGCCAAAGCAGCTGGACACCAGCAGGGAAGTGCAGCTCCACAATCTGCTGATTGAGGATTGATTCCTCTTCTTCTTGGGCTATTTGCAGCTGATGGATTTTTGGGATCTACTCCAGCTCTGGTACCGAGGAACATTTTTGCCAATGGTCACACCATGACCTACAAATTTGTCTGCAAAAGCTCTGATTTAGCACGTTAAAAACTGAATATTTACAGGCTGAATTGTAGCAAATGCACCAATGTAAATTAAAGGCAATCCCCCAATGGAATGGTGTAGGAAATAAAAAGTGATTTAAAGCAGAGTGGCTGAGATCAGAGCAGGCTGTGCTCTTGCAGAGGCACTCTGGAGCTCTGCTCATGCGTTTGAAGCTGCCTGGCTCCTGCTCGGTGTCATGTGGGAGCCCTGGGCTGATTTCTGCTCACAGGAGCAGATGTTGGGCTGATGTGGATCAGCAAAGGGCCACTGGAGCCGGAGGAACTCCCTCCAGCCTGCACCCTCTGGGAGCTGTGCTGCAGCCTCTCCCCTGAGTGACACAGAATGTTGGGAGTTATCACAGAACTCATCCCATGGCAGCTTCCCAAAAAATGAGAATAAAAATATCTAGAGGCTTTTAACTCGGGGAAAAAAGTGCTCATTGGGGGTGTTAGACATTCAGAGAGGCCTCGTGGGAGGAGATCCCCGAGGCAGCTCTGAGGGACACAGCAGAGCCAGGGCCGGTGGGAATGAGGGAGAGATCCCAAATAAATCAGTGCCATAGCAGGCCCTTGGCTGCCCTAACGTCTGAGAGGGGCCAGAGCAGCTCCAGGATCTCAGTGTCCCACACAACGGGATTAAAGGGTCAGAAATGGAAAGGAATTCCTGTCATATTGGCAACATCTGAAGCTGATTTTCCTCTTCAAGCCTGTGCCGTCCATCACGTTAAGAAGCTGATTTTACAAAGTGAGTTTTTAAGTACCACCCCGACTGAAGAGTACTTTTCTCAAAGTATTCAAATACAAATTGTCTCAAATACCTCTTTTTTTCTAAATTGAAAAAAAAGCAGAATACAGTGTAACCAGTGGTTCTAAATGTACAAACCCAAGGGTTGCACAGGAACTCTGCAGCTTTTGAATAAAAATGTTCCTCCACAAGGGAGCAAGCCCTGAGTGAGTGTGAGCACAGCCTGGAACAGCAGAGCTGTCCAAGTGTCCGTGGGCCAAATCTCTGATTCCTCCTCTCATCCAAAGCACAACTCCCATAAAAACCCCCTTCAAACCTGTCTCTTGCAAAAGTCTGGCTTTGCACACCAGCTGAAAGATTATTATAAAATATCCTCCCGGCAGTGGGCTGCCTCTTTGTTAATACCAGCTATTCCATTTGGATAAACCCCGGGATTAATGGGTGTTTTTCTGTGTGCAACACAAATCTTTGCAGCTTTACATAACGTTTTGTTTCTTATAGGAGGGAGATAAGGATATGAAAAGCCACTTGCAGGAGCTCCTTTCACTTAAGTGCACATTTAGTAAATAAATTTTATATCTTTTATATATATTTTTACTAATATATTAGTAAAGCATTCAGATCAATTCACATTATTCCTCAAAAGAGGTGTTGAAGATAAAGTGAGAATTAAGCATTTTCTAATTGCATAATGAGGTGCAAAATTCACAAATTGTGAATTGTAAACAAAATGTAAACTCTTTGTAAAACAAATCTATCTGTTGCTTGAAGGATAGGAAGGTGAGCAGAGCCTAATTCCCACCTTTATATTTGCATTATTATTTTCCAAGCCAAAAAATATGGAAAAATATCAAAGAAGCAGAGCTTTGTTCTGTAGCATCACATGAAGTCTAAACAGCACCATACCACGAGAATTTGTGGCTTATGCATAATTTATTATGTTGTAGATACCTTCAGTAAAAAACTGTAAAAACTGATTTAGTAAAAAAACCTGATTTAGTAAAAAAAACTAATTTAGTAAAAAATCTCATTTAGAATCAAAATATCCAATTGTTTGGGTTTTTTTTTTAAAGACAGCCCAGTGACACAGGATTGAGGTTTCAGAGGGGAACTGGTCTATCCTTCAAAATTGGTCTTCTGAGTGTCTTTGCACTGAGGCAAAATCAAACAAAAATAGCGTGGTAATTGTTCCTCTGAGAGCCAAGCAGCTCAATTAGATTACAGTTACACTCATCTCTGACTATGTCTACAATGAAATCACAATATAAATTATTCTTTGGATGATACCAGATCAAAAGACCACCAAAGGATTGTCTTCCTTCATAACTTAACAAGAGCAAAGCATGTTTTGGATATTATTATATGGAGTTACACAAAAAGGAAACAGGGTGTTAGTAAATAAATTTTATATTTTTTACATATTTTTTACTAATAAATATTAGTATTTACTAATATAAGTAAATAATTTTTCTCTGTTTTCATATTTTTTACTAATATATATATAGTAAAAGCAGCAAGGTGATTTTGGGACAGGGCTGGATTTGGAGGAAGATTCTCCAGGGTGATTCTCAGTTATTTTCAAGTGGTTACTCATACAGGAACGGGGTTGTGCTCAGCCCCTTGACTCAGTCAGTCCTTTTCCAGGAGCACAGAGGGAAGGGCAGCACAGGGATGATTTCCCTGCGAGGTCACTGGCACTGTTTGGGCACTGAGGCAGGCCAGGCTGTGCTGCCTTTCCCATTCCATCCTTCCCAGACCACACCAAGCTGGGGGATGAGCACGTCTGGGGTAACAAAGACGTGGAAAAGGTGGTGATGAAAAGGGCACTGATGGAATAAAAGGATTTTTCTTTCTTTTCATAAAATTCCAGGCTGGGTCTTACACAGGGGGTATTTTTTGCCATCATGTTCTGACTAGTTCTGAGCACTGGGCAGGAATGGAACACGTAGTACCAGAGTCCAATTTCATTATTCATCATAGAATTTCTGCCTAATATCTAATCTAAACCTACATCCTCTCAGTTCAAAGCCTTTCCCTGTGTCCTGTCCCTCCATCCCTTGTCCAAAGTCCCTCTCCCACTCTCCTGGAGCCTCTTTAGGCTCTGGAAGGGGCTCTAAGTTCTCCCCAGAGCCTTCTCTTCTCTAGGCTGAACAATCCTAACTCTCTCAGCCTGTAAATGAAACAGAGCACTAACTAAAGATACTATTTTTTTTTAATCTCTATAGTCTTTTACAACATTACTACATGGAAAATCTGCATTACATTTTAAACAGTAAATAGCTGTATTCAGAAAATGTCATTTTTGTCCATCCAGACTGGGATGTGAAAGGGCTGCTGTCCTACACCAGGTCTGGAGAAAATGCTTTACATGCTGTGAGACAAGCCATGCCTGTATGGAATACCACCAGCACTAATTAGCCCCGACTAATTTACCTTCCTCATATTGCTGTGACATCGCTGCCACATTTATGCAACAGATGGGGCTGCGGTGACTCAGCCTCTGTCACTTTTGGGGTTTTTTTGGAGAACTATCTAGAGCCAAGCCTCATCCTCTGGGAAATGTCCAGAGATAAAACACACATAGTCTGAAGAATCATTGTGTTTTCCCCAGGAGCTAAACCAAGTTCTCTTCCCTGATACTTCTCAGTCTCTGAGGGACTTGGTGACTTCATTTTCACACTTGGGAAAAGCATCTCCTGTCATAATTTTGACTTTTCTCAATCAGTATCATGGAAAATTATAATGAGCTCTATCAACATGGAACACTTTACAGAGTTCATTTCCAATCATTAAAAATTAGTAGAGACTAACAGGCAGGGTCAGGGCAGTATGTATGTGTTTTTATATATATATACTTCTCTAAAGTATGTATGTGTTTTTATA